>JAVKPL010007962.1:0-327118 GCA_032173675.1 Gastrolobium villosum | reverse complement strand
TGTTTTATGTGCGGGAGTTTTTTTTGCTACGGTCCCCATAAAATATTATGAGTGTAAGAAAATTTTTGTAGTCATGTTAAATATTAGATAATAAATTTATAGATAATTTGATATAAATGCTTACAAACAAAGACTACGTAAATTAAAAGACACAACAGATGCACCGTGATTTTTAAAAAAAAATTGTTCGTAACGTTCTATTTCATATGTATTTTTTATATTCAAAGTATTAAATGACTTAATTCACAATAAAATCAATTTAGTGGTTTAAAAAATCATTACAGATCATGTATCAAAAAAAATAAAAATAATAATTGATATGTACTGGGGTCTTCTACTGGATTTTTATTTAGCTTTATTTAATATTTATGTAATGAGAATGTACCTGGAAGCTTTGGGGATCTGAACTTAAAACCTCTTTGTTAATAATTTTAATTTATTGTAAGTTTCGGATTTCAAATCATTAACTACGATTGATCACAATAGGATATTAGAATTTCTTTTACCAGGACCCTAAAATATTGTAGGGGAAAAATACACAAGTTTATATTATTTTTAATAAAATTAAGTTATTTTGGTATATATATTTTATAAAATAAGAAAAAATAAAGTGGAAGAGAGAAAATGCAAAAATATATCCAAACAACGCAATTTCATTAAAAATAACATAAAATTATGTCATTTAAAATGACAATCACCACTTGCAAAATGTTTTCAATACTGCAATAAAATTAACAAAAATTTGAAAACGCAAAATAAGAATGAAGGACCGCTAAAATCAAATTTCTGCCATAAATCTCATCAATTGCAGCTATAACGGACCCAAGATTTGTATGACTGTGTTTTTAATTTTTTTTGGTATAACTTAATTATTTTTTTCAGTGTATACAATGTATAACAACTCGGTGGTAACGGACCCAAAAAATAAAAAATTAATGGAGCTTTATAGTTGGAAATAAATGGTTGGTTTGTTTGGGGTGGGAAATGCTAATAAATTAATTTTTATTAGCAATACTTCTATTAAAAAATTAGCCATGTGGATAAGCACAACTAAGTTATCAATGACAAACGTAAGGGTGGCAAAAATGAGCCAATTCGTCGGGTTGGCTCGTAACCCGCACAAAACGAGCCGGGTTGGGTTGGTAAAAATGAGCTGTCAGCTCGATTTAGCCCGACCCGAGCCAACCCGAGCTCAAACGAGCCAGCTCGCGGGTTGAACGAGCCAGCTCGCGGGTTACTCACTTTTTTTTTTCTTTTTTTTTAAGGGTTATGTTTGCTTAACTGCCCATTTCATTGATGTCAATTGAAAGCTGAATAATAAAATTATTTCCTTCCGTCACATGCCTCCTCCTCATACTGGATTTGAATTGACTCATAAAATACTTGGTTTGTTAAAGGAATGGGGCATACAGAAGAAGATTTTTACCATTATTTTGGATAATGCATCTGCAAATGACTCTATGGTTGGTGGTTTGAGAAGCCAATTGAATATGCAAAAATTGTTGTTATATGATGGGAAATTTTTTCATGTGCGTTGTTCTGCACACATATTGAATTTGATTGTTCAAGATGGATTGCATTGAACAAGTTGGTGGTGAGAACATTATCCATTAGGCAATCAATAGTTTTGGCAGTGTTGATAATTTTATACAGCAGAACAAACCACAAAAATTAAATTTTTTGAGCCAACCCGCGAGCCAATATTTTGAGCTAACCAACCCGCGAGCCAACTCACTGGCATCATTTCGAGCTAACTCGCGAGCTTTTTTTGAGCCAACCCGCGAGCTTTTTTACGAGACAACCCGCGAGCCGATTATCGAGCTAACCCGCGAGCCAACCCTAACCCGACTCGGGTCGAGCCGGGTTAGATTTTCTGGCTCATTTTTTTTCGAGCCAACCCGACCCAACCCATTTTTTTCGGGCTGAATGCGGGTTGGGCCGGGTCGAGTCGGGTTAGCCCGTTTTGCCAACCCTAGACAAACGGACGAGACAGACAGTACTAGTTAACAAATACTGATGATTCGCGAGGCAACTATATTATTCTATTTCATATGATAGTGTGTTATGATTGAAGAAGGATGATGTATGACCAACAAGACAATGTTGGTTTAGTCAGCATAGATAAATACTTAAACTTAGCTACTTATGTTTAGGTTTCGATTCTGCTCCTTATTTTTCAGTATTTTTAGTCAGCATAGATAAATATTGAAAAAAATTAAAATAATAAAGATGAATATAACTTTAGAAATAAATTAAAATTATAAAAATATTCTTTTTAACCCCGAAATGATACCGTGTGAATTTACTGGAGATAGATTTATCTTCAGTCATTGAAAAAACATTAAATTCATATATAATATATGGATTTGCATTCATCATTTAACATAACACAAAAAAATTTCCTACACACACAACATTTTGTGGGGTCCACACTTTTTGAAGAAAAAAAATTAAGGCACGCAAAAACGAATCTCTATAACATTACACAATCACTTTTACTACAACATAACTCTTATAAAACTCTATAATATAATATGAGGTAGGATCCTTTGATATCATTGTTAAATTTCAAATTTGACACCTCATCTGAGAGCCGTCAGATAAAAAAAGATCAACGGTGTCACATGTTTACAAATCAGAGACGTTGATATTTTTGATCTAACGACTCTCAGATGAGGTGTCAAATTTCAAATTTGACACTGGTGTCAAAGAATCCTACCTCATACAATATATATTTGATAATTATAAAATAAATATATATTAGTGTATAGCAGCTAGCTACTTGGGGAAAATTACATAAACAAAATTAAATGTTATAAGTGGGTTTTACATACAATAAATTGCAACTAATGTCAGTCTATTATTTAATATATTAAATTCAAATAATAAAAACTATAATTTTGATTGTACTTTTTATTATCTCATGATCTAAGATGAAAACAAGTATTATTAGGTAAAACAACCATCGATTATTAAATTTATTAAAAAGTAAGAAAAATTTTATTTGATAATTATTTCAACAATAATATTGTGAGAAATATTTAATATCTAATTTTATTATAATATAAATTGTATTGTATTTTTTAATATCTTATTTCATTTTATAATTCCGTACTTCTTATTCCAATGTCTTATTTATGGTCTGGAGTTTTACTGAACGCGAGGAATGTGGTGAATGGGCCATCAAACGTTCTGCAGTCTTCATTTTAACAAACCGAAAGGGAAATGGCTTATATCTTAGGCTTGTTGCAGTAATCCCAATACTGGGCCTTTACTAAACAAGCCGTAGAAACTATCCAGAAACTAAAGCAGACAAAAATTGTTACCAACACCTCTTTTTAACATTTTTTGGTACTTTTTCTTAGGGTTCGTTTTTTATAAATCTACTTTAAACAATTTTGTTTAATGTTTATCGAAACGATTTTGGGATGAAAACCATGGTGTATTTATAATTTTAATTTATTTCAGGTTATATAATATTTATCATTCTAATTTTTTTAATTTTTTTTTGGTGAATCATTCTAATTTTTTAACCCCATAATGATATTGTTTTGATAAACATTAGACAAAATTATCTATAATAACATTAAATACTTTTTTCCCTTTTTTTTTATAAGAATTTTTTTTCCTTTTTTCTATTAGATAAAGAAAATAATTATATTTACAAACTCAAAATTTATAAATTCTTACAACTATATTATGTACTATGCGTAATACATGTTACTTAAGCATGTAGTAATATATATTACCGATAATATATAGTGTAGTTTGTAAGATATTATAAACTTTAAATTTGTAAATATAACATATTGCTAAGATAAAATCTTAAACAAACTTCGTCAACAAAAAAATCATTTCATTTAGTATGACTTACGAAGCTTTTTATCTAATTTTATTAAATTTTTGAAAAAGGGTAAAAAAACGATGTTAATAGTGACTTATTGGAAAATATTTATTATGCTCAGGACCACTTAATGATTCGGTACTCCTTTTCACAACACTCATTTTTCCTTTTCATGTTTACCCCTGTTATTTTTTTTTTTCAATCTTATCCTCTCATTTACACTAAGAGATTACATAAAGAATGGTGGTCGCGGACCATAATAGATTCCGTCGACTCCTTGGCATGCTAATCGGCCGTATTCCCGCGTGAATGGATCCATTTACATGTGTGAAGACATCTTTTACTTCCTTTTAGCATGCGAACTTTGGAAGACTTGAAGTTCTCTCCATCAACATCATCTATCACGCGGGGACTTAGGAACAGATGAACCAACATGAATTTACTCCCTAAGTTTCACCATACATACATAACTTGATTTATACGTATGCCCTCCCCCGCAACGGCCAATGGGTGCGTGGTACTAAAAGTGAAAAATATATATAAAGTTAGCATGAAAGGTTTAGTCTTTTGTGCGAGCCCTTACTGTTATTATAGTATAGTTATTATAATAATTCAAGACATATGTAGAGTGGATTAACTTGGAGATCGCCCGATGTAAACAAGCATTTAGTAAATTTGAATTATTTCATATTTTTTTTGTTATTTAATGATTTTAGGAGTGTAAATAGATCAGATTATTTGTACTTATGGTTTGGCCTGACCTGACCTGACTGGACTTGACCTGTTTTAAAAATAATATTGGCTTGAGCTTATTAAAAATCTTGTTTAGAAGTCAGACCATAAGCCTATTTTTGCGGGCCTCTAAGTCTCCAAGCCTGTATCTTATTTTTTAATAATAATATTTTATTTTTTAATAAAATAATATGGTATTATTTTTTATAAAATAATATTTTGTTATTTTTCTATAAAATAATATATTTTTAATAAAAAATATTATAATTTTTTAATTTTTCACAATATTTTTATTTCTTATTTGGCAAACACATTTTTTCTTAACCGCAAATTTCTTTCATCCTGCTCTTCTCTCATTCCCCAAATTTCGTTACTATTTTGTCCCCTTCTCAACTTTTCATACCTTCCAAATGATCAACCGCTCTCTATCAACTTTCAAGACTTTTGCAACTGATAGTAAATTTTTATTCTTTTTACTTTTTGTCTTATTGACAAAATTGTCTCATTTCAAAATTTCCACAAAAAAATAATATATTATTTGACTTATGGGTGTTTTCTATGTATCTTGTTCTTGTTTCTTGGCCATGTGTTTATGTGAGTGATTTTTTATTTGTTTCTATTTATTTATTTTGTTTAGGAAAAATGTTTTTATTAATCTAATTTGATTGGCTTTCACTTGTCTTATAGTTACATTTTCATGTTTAAATATTGGGAAAGCAATTTCTTATGTTACGGGAAAATAGTAACTCTTTTCTGCACAAACAAACATGGGAAAGAGAGAGAAAGTTAAAAAAAAAGGACCCACAGATGTTTTTGTGAGGGCAGGAGATAGTTATTCTTTGGCAGTAACATAAGGTATTGTTTTCCCTTAAATATTATGGTTATTTAGTCTTAAAATAATTATTTTCTATGTATAGAAAAAAATAATAAATACGTTTATGCTCATTTTTTATACGCGCACACACATAGATTCACTAACATATGTGCTTATAAGCGCACACACATTCATTTTTTATACGTCTATGTACGCGTGTCTATGCATGTGCTTGTGCGTATAAATTTTTAATTTATTTTAAATTAAATTAAATTTTATAATTAAAATCAATATAGTTTGATTCAGTTGATTGTTTTTTATTTTCAATAACATAAATACGGGGAAAACTAATATTATGTAACATGATATAATTTTTTTTACCTGCTCACCCATTGGTTTCCCCACCACATTTTTTTTTGTTTTTATTATATATATGGGACCCACATGCATTTTTGTTTGAGTAGGAAAAATTGTTTAAATTATGTTACATGACAGTAACTTTACCCCATAAATAAATTCTCAATATTTTGGGTTGTGTTTAACTATTGTACAAAATAATTATAACCTATAATTTAAGTAGTACAATATATTATTTTTGAAGCTTGATAAGCCACATCAAACCTTATATTTTTTTATTTTTGTATCTACCAGCATTCGAACAAGGACCCTTATGGTGTTGTCCTCCAACAAACAACAACTACCATATTGACCATGAATGCTAGTAAACCTTGTATTTTTTAAAAACAAATCAAACCAAATTTATAATTTGACTTGTATCAAGTTAACAAGTCAAATCAGACTTGAAATAATTTATATAGACACCGTCATTTAGGCTAAAGTATGACTTGGCCGACTCATTTAGACATCTACTTTGAAGCATTTTGCAATAAAACTCACCTCAAATAATATTTTCTCAAACCCCTTCCATTAATTTATTCTCTGCTTTTGCTTATGTCTCCCACGCCAAGTGACTCCAATCAGACCCAGCTTCATACATTTTTGCAACCCATGCCACCAATATAAGCAGCCCAGTACGTAAAAAATAAAAATGCATCGGCATAAGCATGGCGTTGATGCTTGGACATGACTTGGAGCTTAAAAAGGCCACAATAAGAAAACCAGAGAAAACATTTTTGGCTGTAACCCTTCAATGAATGATAAACTCATCTCCCAATATTATGGAATAAAAGACAATGTATTGATCTTTATTAAGAGTAGTATTGTAGCCTCTTTAATGATCGGTAAAGAGTATTCAAAATTCTTATTTTGATTTCATACCGTAAAAAATATGAGAACTTTTTTAATAGACATTATTTATTTAAGCTGTGTTAACTAAATTGACTAACAAATGATATATCGTAATTTGATATTTTTTTGTAATGTATAATTATTTTATATTAAAATTGGTTATATATCATTTATTGATTGAATCTTATTTACATTTATTTATTGATTGATTTAGGTATGCACAAGTCTCTCTAAATTTATATAAAGCAAAGCAATACATAACATAACTATTCCCAGACTAATGAAACGTATTTAGATCAACTGATACGGAATTATTTCAGTTTAATTAATATTCTTAACTTTAAATCACAGGTGCAACTGGTTAAAATTTTAGTAATGATGAAAAAATGATTACATAGTAAAGAGCATGTTACATTTCTGTAGGAACTATTGGATTTATGCGGAAGCGATTTAGGACCTAGTACATTGGTATGCTTACCGAATCATCCTCGTTTCACGATTACCTCTTGGTGCGCAGATCTCGTGTAGAATTTCCCTTATGTGATTCCTCTTCACGAACTGCTCACCTCAGCGCCGCAGAACGAACAATTCCCTTGATGCTGGACTGTGGCAGATCTTCCAGACTATGACTCAAGGGGATTAGGGAGTTGTGTGGGCAACCGTTCAGATGATGAACATTGCCTCTCTGTTTCTGATTTCTAAAAACCCTAGGAGGCACAAGTGGAGAATATGATATATATATATACCTGCCCAATCCAACTAACCCTAATCTTCATGGGTTAGACTTGGTCTTTGGGCTCTCACTAAAGCCATTGGGCTTAGTGCAAAGGAGCATACATACCCAACAATCTCCCACTTGCTCTTTTGGACACAAACTTGAGTTTATAAACCCAAGACTATGTAGCCCATAAGCCATCATCATCTGATTATACAACCCATCCCTTGTCTCAAGCTAGCCTGGGGATCTACCATTTGTCACTTATCAAGGCTCCTGATAATCTTTGAAGGATTATCTAATTCGGCGCTACTCCACTAAAAGCCCGAACGTGAACTCCAAGATTAATGACATTTATAACATGAATATGCATCGCCCCTTTGTAGAATGTCTATAATTGATTGACAAGTTTTCTGTAACTCAATCAATTATTTATTCCCTTGACTATGATAGTTTCTCTAATGGATTACATGCACTGGCCAGTGTCTTTAATATCCAAGTACCGAAACATATCAAGGGGACATATCCTACAAATTCCATGTTGTTTATCTCATAAATACCGATAATCAAATAATCTCACTCCCAAAATACCGAGTTATTGGCCGTTAATAGATCGAACCTCACCCGTTGGTAAATCAAAGAATGAAAACTATTTGACTACCTATTTATAATAAACTCAGAATTAAGAGCAATTACATAACTATAGTTAACTGGAGATTTGATACCTTATGACAGAAAAACAACCTTAATCAAATCTCACCTTGATCCTTCCAATGTGAATGTTAATTCACACCAATATTTTACAATGATTCGGACAAAACCATTTCATAAAATATTGCAGCCTAAATAAAGTGCCCAACTTTATTTAACAGCTGTGAATCTATTCATCAATTGTGAGAACCTATGATCATGTCCTCCATGAACGTATCCATATGATCATATACTCTACGATTGATCCGGACCTTGATGTTTGTAAATAGTGTGCAAAATAAATAATACCTTATTTGTAAAATTCAGAAAATAATTATATTATTTCATTGTCTTACTCCAAGAGCACAATGAACCCAATATCTCCCACTTGCTTAATGCAAGTCTGGGATCCTCCTAAGACCCAAAAAAGTAACATGCCTCTTGAACACAAGTTCAGGCAAACTCTTAGTAACTGGGTCTACAAGATCCACCTCTAATGCTATCTGAGTTTAGTGAAAAACTCATAGCTCAAGGTTGATTTCTTGAGTCAATATCCACTTGAAATAACTGAATCTGTGAAAACTCAGCTTTTCAAGACTCCCACTAGAATATACTAGCACATAATCTCTCGTTCTCCAAAGATACTTGAGTACATGCTTAACAATAATTTAATGTTCCTCTGTATCCAGAATGGTACCATCTCACTACTCCCACTACGTGACAGATGTCTGGTTTATCGCTCAACATGATATGCATGAGACTACCTTTGCTAAAATATAAGATATCTTGCCCATGCATTCTTCCTTTTCAGAAGTCTTTGGTTACTCCTTAGGAAGATGAATTTCACATCTGAGAATTATAATTCTTCTCTTAGAATTCTCATATTGAATTTTGGCAAGAGTTTTGTCAATGTAAGTAGCCTGAGGTAATGCCAACAACTTATTCTTCCGGTCTCATAAGAGTTTTATACCAAGAATATAATTGGCTTCTCCAGTACTTCCATACCAAAACACTAACTTAGCCAACTCTTTATGCTTGATATTACCTCCACATTGTTTCCAATAAGGAGCATATCATCTACATAAAGTACCAGAAAATCTACTGTCTTCCGTTGGATCCTTTACATACAAATACACATCATTCATCAAGTTTCTCTCAAAATCAAAATTTTGATAACCTGATCAAACATGATGTTCCAAGACCTGGATGCTTGCTTAAGTCTATGAAATAGACTTTCACAACTTGCATACCGTGTGTTCCTGCCCATTTGCTATAAACCTTTTTGGTTGTTGTATGTCGATATCCTGACATCCAACTCCCAAAAATGAAATCTCATAATTGAGAGTTATAGCAGCAACTAAGAGAATCTGGATAGATTCAAGTATGGCGTCTGGCAAAAGTTGCCTCCAAGCTAGCTTTGAAGGTTTTCACCTTCCTATCCATCCTCTCTTTGCCTTTTATGTCCACATGCACCTAGTGAGTTTTACCCCTCTTGGTGCCTTTACTAGGGACCGAACAGAGTTGAAATACAAGTATTCCATCTCATTGTTCATAGCTTGAGCAACACTTGATCAACAACATCTTCTAGTGTATTATCGTAACTAGTAGGATCAATGTCACTCAACAAGAGACAACTTTAGAGTTAACAATGTTCTCTCCCACTACGAATGTATCGCACTAGACCTTGTGTATTTACAAGTATATCCAAGATTGGGTCAAAGGTGGATCTTCAATTTCTTAAGGATCCATTTATTCTTGATATTGTTCCTTTACATGTGATACTAATATTTCTACTAGTTTCACTTATATATTTATCATGTTGAATTTCCAATTACGGTTCTCTTGTCTGTTCACCTAGAGATATATTTATCCCCTCTTGAACAATCAAGGGAACAGTGGATGAAGCTTCTAGAGATTTTGGAAATTCTTGATCTGAGATAAAACTCATCAAGAATAACCTAACTTAAGAGCTTATAATTTCTCATCTAGTCCTCCTTTAAGAAAATCATGTGAGTGCTCACTTAGATTATCTTGACCTTAAGACTAAATAAGAAATCATCCCTTGCTCTCTTAGGGTAGCCAAAAGATATGCACTCTTCCATACAAGATTCCATCTTATTTGACTGCTGTTGTACGACGTGTGCCGTAGCACCCTAAATCCGAATATGGTTTGATCTGGGCTTGCACCCTTTCCACAATTCTTTAGGTGTCATTACAACAAACTTTGACGGAACCAAGTTAAGAAGGTACATTTCCTTCTCTCAAGCATCTCCCTTGAACAACATTGGCAAAGATGAATAACTGAACATGATTTGCACCAAATCTAGAAATGTTTGAATTTTGCATACTGCAACATCATTCAACTAATGCATTCCTAGAGTTGACAGTTAAGAAAACTATCCCCTCTTAAATCAGGTAAGACCTGAACTTACCAGACAGGTAGCCAAACACTTTAGTAGACTAAAGTGTTTTGATTTGAACTCCTAAATGCTTTTATGCCTCAAACTTAAAACTCTTGAGATTTTCCAAAAGCTTTAGACTTATGGCGCACTAGGTTCATCTGTCCAAATCCAGAGCAAACATTCATATAATGAAGTACTCATCACCTCTTCTGGTCTGAACGCTAATTGGTCCACATACATTAGTATGAACCAGTTCCAGTTGAATAGTTACGAAAACCTTTTTGGCCCTTGTAGGATTGCTTGGTCATTTTACCTTCCAAATAGGACTAACATGTAACTGTTAGTTAAAAGATTCTTGAACTTTCAGTCTCTCTTTTAACTAAAACATGTTTCCTACTTGAGATAATGTGACTCAATCGCAAAAGCCAAAGATATGTTTCATTTGAAACTTTTATTTCTTTGGTGAAAATCCTTGTTCATCATCTTTTCCATTCAACACAAAAAATTTAGGCGGTATAGGACAAAGGTAATAAAGACTATTTAAACAATGTACCAGAACAAACAAGACGAAGATGAACTTCGAAATGTAACTGAGGAATCAATTGCATTGTCAACCCATGTTTTAATCAAAACAACTAACAATAATTGAATTCCTCTTTAAATCTGGAACAAATAAACAGTCACTCAAAACCATAGTCTTATAAATAACTTGTCCTTCTGCAAAAGCAGACACAAGTTCCCATTTTTAAGCTTAAAATATCTATGTCCATTGCTGACAGGTATGCCATGTTTGAACTACTGCAAAGAGTAACAAACATAATCAGTGATTCCTGAATCAATAATTCAGTCACTGATCAGGCCTTGATATGCCCATGTCTGGTTCTTTTCATCACCTCTGGGCAATTTTTCTTTCAGTGTCCCTTCAGTCTGCACTTGAAGAACTTGCCTTGCGGCTTCTGCATAGCAACTGGTTTGACAACTGAAAACCAAGTCGTTTTGTTCTTGTTACCACCCTTGGGTTTCCCTTTGGATTTAACAAGACTCTTAGCAAAACCTGCACCGATTGCATTCTGTCTAGCAGAGCTGCTAGACGCAGCAAACATGTCATTAAGAGTCTGAAGCATTTTTACTCCACTCTTAATCATGTATACTTGCTTCTGCAAGTATTTGGAAAAAATGACAATAATATAGCAGGGAACTACCATATCTGCCCTTTCCCAATCTGAGAAATGCATCTTAGTTTCCTTAGACGTATCCTCTGCAGGTTGCTATGGCCCTCGCATTGTCAGGACAAATTTTAGCTTCCATGTTTTAGAACAATATCAAAAATTTGCTTTTCACTTATTCATAGTTGGTACCATCTAGAGGTTTTTGACTCAAAATCATTTCTAAGATATTTTCTGAAAAACATATGAAGCACACAATTACAAACAAATAATGCAATAAACAAATGATGTACAAGTAGATTCTCATAACTACTCTTGTTCATTGTTAACAATCCTTTAGTTTATCTTTACTAGGCTTACGATGGGCAAGTCACTTGTAAAAACTAAAATTGTTATTTGGGCCTTCAGTGCCATTGCCAGAGCCTCGATGGGAGGGTTAGCAATTTTACCAAAGTTGAATGTAATTAACCATTGTTTAATTTCAAAATTATCCTTAGTGTCTTAGTATTGCCGACGATGGGCCGTACAATACTTTACTAAAATTTTGAAATTATTAAGATTTAATCTAGTGAAATCTGATTATCCTTATCCGATGGGGCTTCAGCGATAACCATTTCACTAATAAACCCACAAATGGAGCCCGCAGGTTTTAAAATTAATTAATTTTTAAAACCTTCACCCATTCAACATTTTTGTTTGAGGATTTTCATAAGCCCTGTCGAATTCATTGTTTAATTTCAAAATTATCTTTAATAACTTAGTATTATCGACGATGGGCCGTACAATACTTTATTAAAATTTTGAAATTATTAAGGCCCAATAAAATCCAATCATGCTTATCCGTTGGGGCCTCACATGATTATTTTATTGATAGGTCTACAATGCGCCTGGAGGTTAAATTAATTTCTTAATTTAAATCTCCTCCCATAATTATTTAGGCCCAATCTAATAAAATCCAATCATGCTTATCCGATGGGGCTTCACATGATTATTTTATTAATGGTCCTATATTGCGCTTGAAGGTTAAATTAATTTCTTAATTTAAATCTCCTTCCATTCAACACAAGCATTATTTTGCAATTTCCAAGAATTATTTAATTGAGAGTATCCTTTGTTTGATTTCAAAAACTATGTAAGCAAGAGCGCCGATGAACGTGCATCACTTAGCTTATCTGAATTTTGAAATCATTAAGGTCCTAAAATCTGGTCACTTTACGTCAGCGTGTGCTCCACACAATCATGATACATGAATGCTGTATGCAACGTGTGTTATTCCATGACCATTTCAGAAAACCCACAAATTACTCGCAAAATAAACTATTCTCTTAGGAAATTTACTTTAATTATTTTTCTAGATTTAAATCATCCAAATAGCTGATTTTAATTATTAATCTAGATTGCAACAATCATAATAATTATCATTTATGAGGATGATTTGAAATCAAAATAATTTCCATAATGATTATTTGTCTTGATGTTAATTACCCAAAATTAATCAATTCCATTATTAATCTAGATTTTTAACAAAAATCATAATAATTATTAATTAATTTGTGAGGATAACTTAAAATCAAAATAATCTCATAATAACTATCATACTAGTCGCTGAAGACATAATAGCTATTATGCTCATGTAATCATACAAGTTATGCAACAATATGGCACCACCTATTCTATATGGCATGTTATCGCAATTAAAGCATGTTATTGATCATATAATTCATACCAATCAATAAAAGCATTAAATAATAAAATATAATTACTTTAATCCATGGCATTCCTATTTTAAAGAATATAACAAATAAAAAAATGTTACAACTTTGGAATTCAACTTTCGCCTAGCCCATAGTATCTGTCTCAAGCCCCTTTAGGGTTTCCATAGGCCCAAAAGCCCAAAGACCCAATCCTTTAGCGAGAAACCCTAGGATGCGAAAGAGGAACCCTAGCCGTCAGGTCTGCTGCGCCGTCACCCGAAGTCAAATCAAGCCGAAACTCCAGGGGAAGGACCGCCACATAGAAACGAGTGCACCGCCGCTGGAACCACCCAAAAAGGTGGCCGGACGCTCCCACACTCTCCCTTTCTTTGCCGGAGAGTGGCGGCCACTCTCACCATCTTGTGGAGGCGCGTGGAGGAGCGTGTAGGCTCCGATGGCGGCGATCCACCCACCGTTACGTTCGTCTTTCCGTCCTCTTTCCAACCATATATAGATCGGCCCATTCTGAGATCGGTAAGTCCTCGAAAAGTCTCCGACAGTGCTGACTGCGCATCTTCCTCGCGGTTTCTCGATCTTGAATTTTTACAAAATCTTGAAAAATACACGAAAATTCCGAAAAATTGAAAAAACAGCAAGGAGGAAACCTAATCATATGGGATTAGCCTCCTTGTTACAGATCGAGGAATACACGAGAAACCCTAACCATGGATTAAAGCATTTTTACCGATAAAAATTTAAACTTTTATGAAAATGAATTATAAAATACACGCAGGATTCATACCATAATCCTAGAACCCTAGGTGCCATATTTCAAGAAGCAAAACTAATTACATGATCAGTGAAACTAGATTCACATACCAATGTACAGCCAAGGCTCTGATACCAATTGTAGGAACTATTGGGTTTATGCGGAAGCGATTTAGGACCTAGTACATTGGTATGCTTACCGAATCATCCTCGTTTCACGATTACCTCTTGGTGCGCAGATCTCGTGTAGAATTTCCCTTATGTGATTCCTCTTCACGAACTGCTCACCTCAGCGCCGCAGAACGAACAATTCCCTTGATGCTGGACTGTGGCAGATCTTCCAGACTATGACTCAAGGGGATTAGGGAGTTGTGTGGGCAACCGTTCAGATGATGAACATTGCCTCTCTGTTTCTGATTTCTAAAAACCCTAGGAGGCACAAGTGGAGAATATGATATATATATACCTGCCCAATCCAACTAACCCTAATCTTCATGGGTTAGACTTGGTCTTTGGGCTCTCACTAAAGCCATTGGGCTTAGTGCAAAGGAGCATACATACCCAACAATTTCCAACTTTTTTTTGTTATGATTCTTATAACCTCAAATATGTATTCCGAAAAATACACTCTTAAATATTTATAATTTTCAAAATACACAATTAAAATTGTAAGAGTGATAAAAATAAAATAAAAAATGTAAACGTAACTCTTTCCATATAACAATACCTAACATTATTTTGCTTTGGGACCCAAATCACATTTTTATCCAATTTAAGCAATCAATTACGGATATCTATAAAACCAAACAGAGATTAAGTTTCAACCACCAAACAGTCCTAGAAGTCGCACTTGCTTCGTGAAGAAACCTTTCCAGTTAGGATTGTGATTGGTGATGGATAATATATTAATATCCATGTACATGGTCCCACGCAGCACGCCACTACAGAATCTCCCAACTCGAGTTACTTTTCCTAAAAATCCAGTAAATGTTGTTGCCTTGTTGGACTACGATGGAATTGAGAAACCAGCGTCCACTTTGTCTCGTTTTTCATTTATAAACTTTGGATCCCTCTTTTTTCACGTTATAGGAGATTTTTTTCTCCTATAATAAATACAAGATGTAATGGGTTTCTTCTTCTATTAAAAAAAATATTATTGCACATATTTCAATCTATCACTAGTAGCAAAAGAATTATCCTATAATATGAGAATTAATTTCCCCATAAACTTTTACTTATCGCTACTAATCAATGCAAATTTGTCGCCTACCGTCCCTCCTTCTTGTCCCTCTCCTAGTTTTTATTTTTTTATTTATTACTTCTTACAAAATTAAAACAACCATATCTTGCTTTGTTCGAACTTAAAGGGGCCCTCCTTGAAAATCGTGCATCCTTGACCACATCCTGTCTCTTCCAAATCTCAAGAATTTCACATCAGTGGATAATATCGACATTTTTTTTTTTTTCCTTCTTTCAATATATTAAAGAAGCAGTCGAGTGGCAACTACAAGTGGCACCAAATGGATTAAATTATAAGATTCTTCAGTCAATTGAAGATAAGGTTGGCCCAGTCAGCTTTGCCATCCACGTCCCTTATCTAACCTGGTTTCAGATAAATCCTAGTGCGTTGTTAATACAAGCAATTGGTGTTAGAGATAATATTTCATAATATCATGTTAGTTCTTCAACATCACTGACATAATTATTTGAGTATCCTCATTTTCCACCTTAACTCCAAATTACTAAACTCAACCATAAAGAATGGGAGAAGTTAATGTATATGATGTGTGGTTATCAATAAATTCATGATATACACCTTAATCATAAGAATATTAATAATGATGTTAACAAATTTATACATATATTACTTTACATGGGGTACTAACGATCATCTGTTTCTGGTTTTTTTTTCCCAGAAACAAATGGTTTATTAAACAAAAAATATATATTCAAAACAAATGTGGCCTATGTTTATTATCTAATTATAATTAATTTCACTTATTTTTAACACACATATATTATGATTTTGTTAGCTATGCATAATCTAAGGTGAGATGCACCCACAAAATATGGCCAAAACATTATTCTAAGAAAAACACTTTTTATACATTATTGGAAAACATGTTACCTTCCACCTAGGATATGTGGCAGAATTAAAATCCAAATACCAAAAATTAAAAAAAAAAATGACCAGGGGCAAGTTAACATTAATGTTCCACACACACACATATATACATATATATAGGGATAGGATATTGTGACACCCAAGTTATGTTACACCCAGTCAATCTCACCGTTAGATCGCTTATGTTGATCCAACGGTTATATTTATTTATACCTTTGTATGATCACGATTTCCCAAATTTAAAGTGAAAGCATTAAATATGGGAAATCATAACCATACAAAGGTAGAAATAAATATAAAATATTAAATTTGGAAAATCATGACCTTACAACGATGAAAATAAATATAACCGTTGGATCAACATACTTTCTCACTCATTTTCTCTCTCATGATTTATCTCTTTCTCTCATTTAAAATGACATAACTTTGTGTCATTCAAAATGATATACATTTTCCCTGTATATAATATAAGGGTTTATTTTTTTTGATATTACTTTAGATAACTTTATCTAATGTTCATTGAAATGACGTCGTTTTGCGACGGAAATCATGGTATTTTTGTAATTTTAATTTATTTCAGGGTTATAATAATCTTTATCATTCTAATTTTACAATTTTTCAACCCAAAATGACGTCATTTCGATAAACATTAGACGAAGTTATGTAAAGTAACATCAAACACTTTTTTCCTATAAAAATAATTATAATGTTAATAAGCACAAAAGTAACATCGCCATTCATGTTCTACCATACCCACCTCATTTATTTGTTTACTTGTGTTTTTCATTATCTTGGCTAACTCATTTCATCATTATACTCATAGTGCTTATCTCAAAAATAAAAATAAAAAATATTCGAGTACTTATTGGACACCGAGTTCATAAGGCAAGCATTATTTTTCATATCAAAGTGGCTATGGAGGGCGAGTTGTTTACCTTCGGAAAGATCAAATGTCACCATCATTCTTTCACATCACTCACCTTCTGCTAACAAAAGAACACGTTTGAGAGGCCGTTACATACATCTATGTGGTGAATAACTTCGCTTGCATTCGTAACACAGATTCAGTATAGCAATCACTGAATATTCTTAATTTATAGAAGATAAACGATAATAACTGCTTACCCCTTCTTACAATGAAATCGAATGAGAAAAAGACGGTCTTAAACGCCTAAATTGTGAATGATCTACAAAATCCAAAATCAGAGAAAATGAGGTAGGAGGATAAGAAATTAACATGCAGAAAAATCAGGCAATCCTCGCTTACAAGTTAATCAAATTTTTAGCTTCCCATATATCACATCATTGTTCTTCACCAAAAAAAAAAAAAAAAAAAAAAACATTTACATCATTCTTCCAGTTTCTTTTTGTGTCTCCCAGAAAATCAAGACAACAAGAGACAAACAATTGATCCAAACAAAAGCTTACCCATTCTTCGGTACAGAGACAAAACAGAAACATACTAAACAGTCTCAACCTTCTCAAATCTCAACTATGTACAGAGAGAGACTTTTATTCCATTGCATGCATTAATACAACTTTACAGAGTCAAAACAAAGAGAGTTAAAAGGCCATCGAATTCATTCACAAATCAACAACTCACTCCTTACGCAGATTCACCTAATCAGTTCCGAGACCCATCCAACATCAGGGATAGGATATGAAAATGCAGCTTTATTTCTCGCAATCGAGTTCTCCCTACTAAGTTTGGCGTAGATTCTCGCTCTGAGGTCTCTTCCAGATTCAACCCTCTCCAAAGCAGGCTCTTCCTCACATCGATTGAGATTTGATGGCATACTCATAAACCCGCCACCTCGGGTCGACCCGAACACACAACAACCCATCTTTGATCCACGGGTTGAACCGGAAGACACATCCTCAAGTTTAACATTACGCATTGACCTCACTATTTCACGGAAGTTTCCAGGCGAAACTGGTGGCGAATCAGAGTTAAGGACCGAAGTAGGAGATGTAACAAACGATTCAGGCGAGCCATGAGTCAAGACACGAAGTTGGTCCATGGTGTGAGCAAAGAAGCACACTCGACGGCGACAACTGGTTCCGTCTTTGCAGAGTTTGGTTCTGTAACGACAAGGGTGGAGCCAGCATTCGAAGACGCCGTGAGCGAACTGGCACGAGTCACCTTTCATGCAGTTCCCTCTTCGAAACTCGGGGCAGGCCGTGCCGGAGTAATGGTATTTGCGAGGGTCTCTCCGGCGAGCCTTCTCGCCGGGATGAGCGTAGGGACACTCCGTCCAGTCATGTGACCTGCCACGTGGACAGTCTCTGACCTTGAACTGGAACATTCGGAAATGATCGCTGGAGAATAAGTGGATGGGCATGTCGAAATCTTCATCCACTGCATTAATGGAGAATGGGGACGGTGCTCCTCCATCGGATTGTGTTGTGTCCCAATGAGGAATCTGAAGGTTTGGGATCATCGTTAATGAAGTGGTCTTGTTTGAGTTTGGTGTCTGAATAATAAATATATAATGTGATGCGCTTAGCAGAGTATGTGCCTATGTGAGTATGTGGTTTGTTTAACCGAGGTTGAGGGTTGAGGTTGAGTCCGAGTGTGTGTTATAAGATGATATTTTAAAATATCTAAAGAGTCCTGATGTATCCACGTGGCTGGCTTGTGAAGTGTTATTGGCTCCTTTCTTGGGCACGTGTTAGGCGAATCATGCGAGGCCAATTTTACTCAATGGAATGGTTGAGTAGTTAAATTAGTTACTATACTATGGAAAAACTTGTTTGTCAGAGGAAAGAATGCCATTAGCATGTTAATAAGTGTGCTAATTACTTTCGGTGATATATTGGGTGTTCGAATGGACCAAATGTTCAACTTTCGGTGCAATCTTATAAAGTTTAATCGATAATATTAGCTTTAATTTATATAAGGTTGTCTCTATTTCTTATTTAATTCATAATCTTATAAGTTTTCTCTCCTACATACCCTTCGATAATTGTGTCATTTTTTTTTCCAGGTGGTGGAGCCCACAAATTTATCTCTATGACATGAGATAACTATCTCCTTTAACATGAGATTAATAAAACTCATATATATATATATATATATATAATGACTTTAATATTTCTATTTATTTTCGAAACGATGTCGTTTTGGATTGAAAGATTAAAAAATTAAAATGAAAAAGACTATTATAACCCTAAAAAATTATAATTACAAAAATACAGTAATTTTCAATCAAAAACGACGTCGTTTTGGGTTCAATGTAGATAATTTACCTACGTTGACAACAGACAAAACAAACCCATAATAATAGTGTAAACTTATTACGATAACAAAATTAATCATCTGTTTTTTAATTTAATAATGGGAAAAAGTTTCTGATATTAATTTAGATAACTTTGTCTAATATTCATCGAAACGACGTCGTTTTGAGGTTGAAAAATTAAAAAATTAGAATGATGAAGACTATTATAACCCTGAAATAAATTAAAATTATAAAAATATCATAATTTCCATCCTAAAACGACGTCATTTTGATGAACATTAGATAAAGTTATCTAAAATAACTTTAAAAAACACAAACCATTTAATAATTTGTTGAAAATTAGGTAGACAATGCTTATACATGTTTACCAGATTATTTGTATTTTTTTGGTGAGAAAACAATTCATGACAAATAGTAATTACTTTATAAGAATTAAGAACTTTAATAATTTAACCCATTAAATTTTTACTAACAAGAAACTATTTTTACGGCTACTAAGGGAATAATCATATTTTTTCCATTTTTATAATACTCTAAATATGATGTAAACAATTTAATTTTAATATTATTGATAATAATAAACAATTTTATAGTATTATTCAAGAGGAGAAAAAAAGGATGAAGCCCAATTAAGTTTGTGATTTAGGAGAGAAGTAAGTAAAGTAAGTATAAAAAAGGTAGACATAATATCTTATAACATAATGAAAATGTTAAGTGTGTGCTTACCAAAAATAAAATGTTAAATCTGTTAAATAATATTAGGATACACTATTAAATATCAAATTTAGTAATAATGCATTAAAAAAAATCAATAGGAATTTCATCAAAATATTTTTTTTGGAAGAAAGTGTCACGTCGGATCTCTTCCCCCAACTATCACGTGTATATATATATATAGAGACCACATGAGGAGAAATATTTCCATGATCCAGGCTTAGGGAAGGGATAAATGCTCCCTCTCACATGCAAAGGTTAAAAAAGGAAAGTAAAAGAAAAAGCAGGGACAAAATGATCAACAAGAAATTTTAAGTGTGAGTGGGAGCAGAGAAAAATAAGATAGGCCTGGATCATATAAACTTTTTCCCCTCCCGCGGGATAGGATCCACCCCCGCGGTCTGAATTTTTTTTTTTTTGATTTTTTATTTATCCTTTTCTTATTTTTTTATCTAAAATATTTTAAATTAAATACACATTTTTTTATAATTTTAATTTTTCAATTTATATTTTGACAAAATATATTTAAATTAATCTTGTATACATATTGGCAGTAATTTGAGTTAGAACAATCAACTACTAACCAAACTACTCAACATGAGAGTAATTCTCTCCTGCTATATAGAGAATTCAAATGGGCCCATTATTAAAAAAGATAGAAGGAGGAAGTGCAATTTTCGAAATAAGAGAAAAATGAGATAACTATTTGAAGTAAAATGAGAATATTATTCTCTATTTTTTTTGGTACAAACCAACTACTGTCTGTTATGGACATCTAACGTAGCCGAACTTGTTTGCATTTTGTTACATCTAAGTCCAGCCCAATTCTGCCGGCTGTAGCCCATTCTATTTTTCAAGTAATTGTAGCCCATTCTTTCTTTGCTTGTGGAAATGATTTTGGACTCAAAACAATGAGGAAGGTTATAGTTACGTTTTTTTTTTTTTTTTTTACAAACTTTTACTACCATATCTTAACACCGTTTATTTCCATCAATCAATGGCTATCATTTATTGTGAATTAATAATTAATTAATGAGTTTAGTTTGCGAAAATAATAACCGTTGATTGACGAAAATCAACAGTATTAAGATATGGTTATAAAAGGTCGTAAAAAAAAAAGTGTTAAGTATAACCTTCGTCCAAATAAAGAGAAATTATAATCTCTACCAAAACAAGATAAAACTAGAAAAAAAAAAGTTCAACCCATTGTAGGGTAGTATAGATTGGACCAACTAATTATTAATATGGGCCGGGCTGAGTTTATTATACGTACAGCTTAAGATTTTTCAAACACAACCCGCACTTTATATTGAGGTTATGGAACTCAACTTATTTTATCACCCTTGATTTTTATTTTTTTTTGATAAACACCACCCTTGATTTTTAAGTGGTCTGACACAAGGGAATTATCTTATTATGCCTTATTAAATGGTGGAACATCATTTGTACTACTAAAAATGTAATTAAAGTGGGACCAGTTATACTTAATATCTCTTTGATTATTGTTAGATTAATTTCAAATATATAGCAGTTAGTTTTTTGTTTTTTTAACCATTTATTTTAAATTGATATAATAATATACAAAAAGGTAATAAAAATGATAAACCTAAAATGATGACAAGGATAGCCATTCCCTTAAAGTGAAAGGATATCAATTATGGATTTTCATTTTATCCTTTAACATAACACAACAAACTTTCCTACACACACAACATTTTGTGGGGCTCACACATTTTAAAACAAAAAAAAGAAAAAAAATATGGCACATAAAACGAATCTCTATAACATTACACAATCACTTTTCTTACAACATAATAAACATAAAACCCATCAATTATTATACCTTACCTTTGACGTACATAATATTGAATGAGTTTAATTATATCAATTTCATACTAGATGCTAATTTATTAAATAATAAAAAATATCATTTAATACAAATATAAAATTTATTTACGTTAAAGGATATCAGAAATAAAATCTCAAAGTAAAAATCTCAGATAAATGATTAAAACTCTTCAGCACTTGCAAGACGTATTAAACAACAAAACCAACCATTACTACTAGTGTTTAAGACCCCGCATCAGATGTTGATGTCTTTGACTGCGCTGCAGAAAACCAACCATTGGTTTCGTGTTTAAGGTAACAGCCACTTTGTTTTTTAATTCGTTCCATTACTAGTGTGAAAATCTTTGTTAAATTCCAAATTTACACATGTACCAATTGTTTAGAGTGTTTGCTGGGTGAGGGTGCCCCAGCCAATACTTATTTAGCCTGAATTTCCTAGTTCATTATTATTTCTTGCCTTCCCTAATTAGAAGTTATAAGGGACCAACATTGGTTACTGGGTTTTATAATTTTCATGTTGAAGGAGAATTGAAATCTCACATTGTAGAGATAAAAAATATGTGGGACCCATGTGTTAGAAAAAATTACATGTAGGACCCATGTCAGCACGGAAATTGAAGGGTGCGTAGAAAAAAAATGTAATTCTCAGAATGAGAATTATAAAACCCTTATTTATTTTATCCACACCTTAATAATGCGAGGCTTGATTTTTCTTTTTATTTTTCTTCTCTCTTTCATTGTCTTCCCCTCTAAAAAGCATCGTCTGTGTTGTACAATGCTAAATGAAAATGGAATTATAGTTGAGTAATTAATCCAACTCAGTCATCATTAGCGAATAAATTTTGTTACTAGCCTCAAGTTTCAGGAAAGAAGAACCCCAATGGGTGCACAACAAGGACAAGGCTATTTGGTTTACCGAATTTACAAGGAACCCTTTGTAATAATATACACATCATATCAGCATACATAACAGATAACATTTAATTTCAGCAATCCATAATTGCATCTTGCACCTTGCACCGTGACGTATTTTGTCGATTGCAAGTTTGGCTTTTGCAAAACAGAATGATGATATGATATGCTTAGGGAGTTCCGTTACATCAGAATTTTGCAAAGCCCGGTAGATGCGGTTAGTGTGGTTCTGTGTTATGTCTGCGATTCGAGTTCTTAAGTTACATGCATGTGAAATTGAATTTGTAGTAAGTTTTACAATATCTTAAATGGATCGAAAAGGTATATTCACCTAACTCTTGTAAAACCTTGTAATCGAAGTCTCGTACAAATGGGTATGTGATAATGTTAAACTAAGGAACCAAAGCATTCTTCCTCAACCTGCGAGGCTTAGGCTTTCATTCCAATTCAAGCATTGCTTATCTACAAGACAAAGCAATAGGGAAGGAAAAACAGAAAGGCAACACCTTCCTTTTTCTTTTTCTTGGGGACTATTTAAAAGGGTTTCTAACACTAATCAGTTACGAAATTGATTTGATCCCGTTGTTTAAAGGACAACTGGGACAAAAAGCTAAAAGCTTTTTCACAATGGGGTTCTCGTTGATGGGTTAGGCTGGTGGGCCCCACAGTTTTCCGTAGCCTTTACTCGCAATGTTGCTGAGCCAATGCGTATATATATTGAAGAGGTTCTGGGCATTGTGCTTCACAATCAGAGTCTCCAACTTTCACTTCCACTGGAAGCACAAGCATCCTCAGTCCCAGGTGCCTTGTTGGGCTTATTTTTCTTCTCAGTAAAAAATGTCTTCACCATGCGTTTTCTCTTTAGTGAGTCACATTTTTTTAATGATTTGGTTTTTTTCCCTTTCTAATTGAAGATCTCCTGCATGTTTTTTGAATTGGTTTAGAGGTTTGGAGAAACTATGGATAACTTACAGAAGATCAATGCTGGAAACCACTCAGAGGCATGCACTTTTACTACCCACTATTCAGCAAGTTTTCATGTGCTTGCGTTGCCTTACCTATAGGATTATAAAAAATAGTTCATCTAGAGCTTAATTACTAACTATTGTCCCTGTAAATATTATATATAACTAATTATTATTTTATGCATATATAATTAGACTGTCTTAAAGTTTTCACCGGATTTCTGATATTGCTTTTTTTTTACAGACCATGAAGGGAAACATCTCTGGTCCTAGCAGGATCAAGGCTTCTAATATTTTGCTAAATCATGACTTCTCTGAAGGGCTGAACTCTTGGCATCTCAATTGCTGCAATGGCTATGTGGTTTCAGCTGAATCTGGTCGTCAAAAAAGAATGATAATGGATTCAGATGGTAATTATGCTGTTATCACAAACCGTAAGGAATGCTGGCAAGGTCTTGAGCAAGATATCACGGACAAAATTTCCATTGGTTCTACTTACATGGTTTCAGCATGTGTTGGAGTATCTGCGCATTCTCAGGGGTGTAGCAATGTTCTAGCTACTCTGAAACTAGAATATCATGGTTCAACTACTAGCTACTTGTGCATTGGAAGGTATACAATGTTAAAATTTCTTTGTGTAGTTTCTCTTGTTCTAAAGAGATTGAAAGGAAATGCTTACTCCATTTACCATAATTTTGTACAGAACTTCTTGCATAAACGGTAGCTGGGAAAAGTTGGAAGGGTCATTTTCATTGTCAGCTATGCCTGATCGGGTTATATTTTATTTGGAAGGACCTGCTCCTGAGGTTGACCTGCTTATACAATCAGTAGACATTAACTGCTCCAGTTCAAATGATAGCGAATATCATGTAATTATGCATTTCTTTGTGGTTTCATGAAATCTTCATATTTTTTTACTCATTAACTTGTGGTATCACAGTAATGTAGAACTTAAAATAAGAACAACTATTTTCTTGTGGAGAAGACAAAACTTGTATTTCTCTTTTTTCTTGTGATGTGTTGCTTACAATATGGATTAGTTTATATAGGCACTAGATTGTCTTTTCATGTACCAAACATTAAATTAGCCATAAACCATAAAACTAAACTTCCAACTCTTGGCCTCTCTAACTCTTGGCCTTTCACTTTCTCACAACTCTTGGCCTTTCACTTTCTCACAACTCTTGGCCTTTCACTTACCTAAACACATGACTCCTTAATTAAGACTATTAAATATAAAACTAACAAAACATTTAAAGTTTATTCAACAATTCTCCTTCATAAACTTAAATGGTTCTGCCATCTTTCATCCCAAGCATCTTCTTGCAATTGTTGAGCAGCAACGTCGGCAGTGGCTTTGTGAAGATGTCCCCGACTTGCTCTTGACTGGTCACGTGTGTTAGCTCCACATTTCCTTCCTTTACTTGATCCCGGATGAAGTGAAATCGGACGTCAATATGCTTGCTTCTTTCATGATTTACCGGGTTCTTGGCTAGCTCTATAGCCGACTTATTGTCAATTCGGATCACAGTTTGGCCGACTTGTTTTTCCTCCAACTTGCTTAGCAAATTCCTGAGCCACATTGCATGACAAACACACCAAGATGCAGCTACATATTCAGCTTCACATGTCGACAGTGTCACAATAGGTTGCTTCTTCGAAATCCAGGTGAATGCCGTGTTGCCCATGAAGAACACATAACCAGCCGTGCTCTTTCGATCATCTACGTCTCCACACCAATCACTGTCAGAATATCCAATCAACTTGTATTTTGCCGAGCTCGAGTAGTGTAACCCGTGTGAAGCTGTACCTTGAACATACCTCAGAATTCTCTTTACCGCCTTCCAATGTGTGTATCTCGGCTCCTCCATGAACCGACTTACTATGCCGACACTTAACGAGATATCCGGCCTCGTGCATGTGAGATAACGTAGGCTTCCCACCAAACTTCTGTACTTGCTTGCATCAACACGGTCTCCTCCATCAAACTTAGAGAGTTTTGAACCGGGTTCCATTGGTGTTGAAACTGGGTTGCAATCTTCCATCTTGTACTTCTTCAAGATCTTTTTTGCATAAGCCTCCTGTGACACGAAGATTCCCTTCTCATTTTGTTTTACTTCCAAACCAAGAAAGAACTTCATCAAACCGAGATCTGTCATTTCGAACTCTCTTGTCATTGTGCTTTTGAACTCTTGTATCATCTTGGCATTGTTTCCCATAAAAATGAGGTCGTCAACATAAAGAGCCACAATTAACAAGTCTCCTCCATTTTTCTTGACATAAACAGCATGTTCATATGGACATTGTTCAAGTCCATTCTCCTTGAAATATTTGTCAATACGAGCATTCCATGCCCGTGGTGCTTGCTTCAACCCGTAAAGTGCTTTCTTCAATCTCAGCACCTTCTTCTCTTCTCCTGCCTTCATGTAGCCCGGCGGTTGTTCCACATAAACTTCTTCTTCAAGAACACCATTCAGAAATGCCGACTTTACATCCATTTGATGCATTGGCCATCTGTATTGAGCAGCATGTGAGATGAGTAGTCGAATTGTCTCCATCCTTGTAACAGGGGCAAACACCTCGTCATAGTCAATTCCAGCCTTCTGCTTATAACCTTTTGCAACTAGTCGAGCTTTATATCGTTCTATCTCCCCTTGAGCATTCATCTTCTTCTTGAACACCCACTTCACTCCAATGGGCCGACTTCCTTCTGGTAGCTCGGCTAACTCCCATGTGTTATTTCGGTCAATGGCTTCTATCTCCTCATCCATGGCATCTTGCCATTTCTTATCTCGGATGGCTTCTTCAAAACTTATGTTCTCAGAGTCTGCAAGAAGACAAACAAAATGTACCTCACTTGTTGACTCATATATGTCTTGTATGCTTCGCATCCTGGGTTGTCGTACCTCATCTTCATCATCAGAAGCTTCAGGACTTGCCGGGTTGATAATTTGTGTTGAGATTCCGTCTTCGAAGTTTACCTCAGAAGAATTGTTCCAGTCCCACTCATTTGCTTCATTGAGCTTTACATCTCTGCTTACTATGACTTTCTTGTTGACGGGGTCAAACAACTTATACCCCTTTGTTTTTTCATCATATCCAATAAAAACATATTTCTTGCTTTTATCCTCGAGCTTGGTTCTGAGCTGGTCCGGTATGTGTGCATAGGCTATACTGCCAAAAACTCTGAGATGAGCCACTGAAGGCTTTTGACCGCTCCATGCTTCCTGTGGAGTTTTATCATCCAAGTTCGAATGTGGACATCGGTTCTGCACATACACAGCACACTGCACAGCTTCCGCCCAAAACTCCTTCGGCATCCTTTTGTTCTTCAGCATTGACCGAACCATGTCAAGAATAGTCCGGTTCTTCCTTTCAGCCACGCCATTCTGTTGTGGTGAGTATGGTGCTGTTAGAAACCTCCTTATCCCCTGTTCCTCACAGAAAGACATAAACGCTGTTGAGGTATATTCCCCACCTCTGTCAGACCGCACCGATTTGATATAGCTTCCTGTTGCCTTCTCAATCATCACCTTGAACCTTTTGAACACATCAAACACCTCGGACTTCTCCTTCAGAAAGTAAACCCAAGTTTTCCGTGAGAAATCATCAATAAAGGAAATAAAATACTTCTTACCGCTGAAGGAACCCGGATTGATGGGTCCACACAAGTCGGTATGTATTAGTTCCAGAGGTTGCTTAGCCCGGAATCTTGCCATCTTCTGAAACGTGGTCCTGGCATGCTTGCCAAGTACACAACTCTCACAAAACTTTCCTTCAAAGTTGATGTCAGGTAACCCTTCCACCATCTTCTTCTTTGCCAACTCGGTTAGACCACCATAATGTAGGTGACCAAACCGGAGATGCCAAAGTGACGCCTTATCTTCCACCTCGGCTTGTAAACATTCAACCTGTATACATTTCAGATTTAGTTTATACATACGATTCTTACCCATTTGAACCCGAACTATCAGCCGACCTTGTTCGTCTTTCAAATACAATACCCGGTCTTTCATAATAACCGAGTAACCTTTCTCCATCAGTTGACCCATACTTAAAATATTGCTTTTTAGGTCGGGTACATAGTACACATCTCGAATTGAGCCAATTAACCCGTCCTTTTGTAGGAAACAAATCGTACCTCGGCCTTTTACCTCAACCTTTGAGGCATCCCCGAACGAAACATGTCCGGTTTCCACCTTTCTCATCTCCTTGAAGAAGTCCTTATGTCCGCACATGTGGTTGCTTGCACCCGTGTCAAGATACCACTCCATGTCATCGTCTGGACTTCCTTTACTGTGTGTCATTAACAAGACACCATCCTTCATCTCGCCTTCTGTGGCTAGGTTGGACGTCTCCTCCACCTTTTTCTCCTCTCTGCATTCTCTTGCGAAATGTCCGACTTTGCCACAGTTGTAACACTTGTCCGAGTTACAATCTTTTGCATAGTGACCAAACTTTCCACATTTGTAACACTCGATGTTTGAATAATGTGACCGACCTCCTCGTCGACCTCGTCCTCTTCCTCTCCAGTTTTGTTGATTTGACTGTCCTACCTCATCACTATACACTTCTTGACTTCGGCCTCGACCTCTACCACCACGGCCACGTCCTCTACCTCGAAAATTTTGAGAATAGAGCATCTTCTCATCTTTAATTGTTGCTTTGGTCTGAAGTGCCTGCTCAAGAGTTTCCTCCTTCTTCTTCTTTCTTTGTTCATGCGCTTCAAGGGAACCCGCCAACTCGTCAATGGTGAGTGTAGACAGGTCCTTGGACTCCTCTATGGCACAAACCACGTTTTCGAACTGGTCTGTCAAAGATCTCAAGATTTTCTCCACCACTCTGGTGTCAGGTATATCTTCTCCATTCCGTTTTAACTGGTTCACAATTCCTTGAACCCGGGCAACGAACCCGGATACTCCTTCCGTGTCCTTCATCTTCATTCCCTCCAACTCGGCACGAAGGGTTTGAAGCCGGACTTGTTTAACCCGGTTAGCTCCTCTATAGACATTTGCTAAGATGTCCCAGGCTGCCTTTGAGGTCTCACAATTTGCTATCTTCTCGAACCCGAATTCGTCTACAGCTCGGAAGAGCATGAATAACGCCAGCTTGTCTTTTGCACGCGTCTCTTTCAACGCTTTGGTTTGAGCCGCCGAATGGCCTCCAGTGTCCTGTGGTTCTACAAAACCTGCTTGAACATTCTCCCAAGCGTCCTGGGATCCGAGAAGAGCCTTCATCTGGATGCTCCAATTCTCGTAGTTCTCCTTCGTCAACTTAGGTAGTGCCATATCACTCCCCCTCTCCATAGCTCTGATACCAATTTGTGGTATCACAGTAATGTAGAACTTAAAATAAGAACAACTATTTTCTTGTGGAGAAGACAAAACTTGTATTTCTCTTTTTTCTTGTGATGTGTTGCTTACAATATGGATTAGTTTATATAGGCACTAGATTGCCTTTTCATGTACCAAACATTAAATTAGCCATAAACCATAAAACTAAACTTCCAACTCTTGGCCTCTCTAACTCTTGGTCTTTCACTTTCTCACAACTCTTGGCCTTTCACTTTCTCACAACTCTTGGCCTTTCACTTACCTAAACACATGACTCCTTAATTAAGACTATTAAATATAAAACTAACAAAATATTTAAAGTTTATTCAACATAACTTGTGATGCATTCTCCTCTTATTTCAAAAGACAACAAAAACAGAATGTGTTTCCACTGAAGATGACAACATCATAATAAATCCCCAGTTTGAGGATGGCCTGAATAATTGGTCTGGAAGAGGCTGCAAGATTATGTTACATGAATCCATGGGAGATGGGAAAATCCTTCCAAAGTCTGGGAAATTCTTTGCATCTGCAACAGAACGCACGCAAAGCTGGAATGGAATTCAGCAGGAGATTACTGGACGAGTTAAGCGCAAGCTCGCATATGAGGTCACCGCTTTGGTTCGTATATATGGGAACAATGTCACTACTTCTGATGTAAGGGCTACTTTGTGGGTTCAAACACCAGATCTTCGAGAGCAGTATATAGGCATTGCAAAGTTAGTGTCTGTCTTATTTCTTTATTACTGTATTTCACATAAGACTGAGGAATATGACTTTGGTGGTTATTATTTTTGGTAAATATATATAAAAGAAAAGAAACTAGGTGTAGTACTGTATAATTGAGTTGTTTCATAATATGAATAATTGATATTAGAAAGCTACCTTAACATTTCTTGTAAGTGCTGAACGAAGCTTATGTGTACTAAAGTGTGCAGGCAACAGATAAAGATTGGGTTCAAATGCAGGGAAAGTTCCTTCTAAATGGTTCCCCATCAAAAGTAGTTGTTTATTTAGAAGGTCCTGCTCCAGGCACTGACATTCTTGTCAACACTTTGTTTGTAAAGCATGCAGCTAAAGCACCACCATCAACACCCCCGGATTTTGAGGTTGGGCTTTCAATTTTTTTTTCTTCTGTAATTTACTTCAATGTATATTAGCAATACCTGGAACTTCATTTTGCACATTCATTGTTAAATTTAAAAACTTAACCAATGACCTTGTTGATATATATAAAGCCATTAATGTAGCCTCGCCCAACAGCTTAATCGATCCTCTCCGCCTCCACTTTCTTTCTAGTGGAATTTCTTTCTTCACACAGGCAGGTGGGCCTGTGCAATGTCCACTCTTCAAGCCCAGTGGGCTCTCATGTGAGGGGACGTGTTGAGATATATAAAAGTAGCCCCACCCAACGGCTTAAGTTTTTGGGTTTGATCGGTTCTTTACCTTATGCACTCTTGTTCTATGGCCAATTCTGCATGTTTCAAGCAACTAAAGATTTATTTTGTTTTGCAGAATGCTCCTTTCGGTATTAATATAATTGAGAACAGTAATCTAGCTAATGGTACAAATGGATGGTTTCCCCTTGGTAATTGTACTTTGAGCGTTGGAACTGGTTCTCCGCGTATAATTCCACCAATGGCAAGAGACTCTCTTGGGCCTCATGAATCCCTAAGTGGCCGCTACATCCTTGTAACCAATCGCACACAAACATGGATGGGTCCTGCTCAGATGATCACTGAGAAATTGAACCTCTTTTTAACTTATCAAGTATCTGCTTGGGTCAGGATTGGTTCAGGATCAACTGGGCCTCAGAACGTGAATATTGCCCTTAGTGTTGACAACCAATGGGTCAACGGAGGACAAGTTGAGGTTGCTGATGACAGATGGCATGAAATTGGTGGGTCATTTAGAATTGAAAAACAGCCATCTAAGGTCATGGTTTATGTTCAAGGTCCAGCTTCTGGTGTTGACTTAATGGTTGCTGGACTTCAAATTTTCCCTGTTGATAGACACGCAAGGTTTAGATATTTAAGGAAGCAAACAGACAAGGTAACATGTAGGTTTAGTTATGCCTATCTCTCTGCTATGTCCTATACACTATTCATTCCTTTTTATGACTAAATAAAGGGTTTTTATAATAGTTACGTGTTAGGAAAAGTGATTGTCTTATGTTATAGAGATTCGTTTTGCGTGCCGGAGTTTTTTTTTTGCTGCGGGCCCCACAAAATGTTGTGAGTGTAGGAAAGTTTATGTGGTCATGTTATGATAGATGATAAACCCCTAAATAAAACCTTACATACAGGAAAAAAATGTTACAGGAAGCTTAGTGTATTCAGATTGTAATGCCTAATATTTTTTATTATATCCATTCTTAATTGATAGGATATGTGATAATTTACGTTTCCTGTTATTTTTCCATGTTTCTCATTCCAAGCATTTCCCACTTGCTGCTCTGCAGATTCGTAAGCGTGATGTTATCCTAAAATTCTCTGGGGTGGACTCATGCGGGTTACTTGGAACCTTGGTGAAAGTTAAACAAATACAAAACGATTTTCCAATTGGATCATGCATCAATAGAACAAATATTGACAACGAAGATTTTGTTGACTTCTTTGTGAAACATTTTAACTGGGCTGTGTTTGGGAATGAGTTGAAGTGGTATTGGACTGAGCCACAACAAGGGAATTTGAACTACAAGGATGCTGATGCTATGTTAGACTTGTGTCAGAAATACAATATAAACACCCGTGGTCATTGTATCTTCTGGGAAGTGGATGGCACTGTTCAGCAATGGATCAAATCCCTGAATAAAAATGATTTGATGACAGCTGTCCAAAATCGCTTAACTAGCTTATTAACTCGCTACAAAGGCAAGTTCAGGCACTATGATGTTAATAATGAAATGTTGCATGGCTCATTTTATCAAGATAGGTTAGGTAAGGATATAAGGGCAAACATGTTCAAGACTGCACATCAACTAGATCCATCTGCTACCCTCTTCGTGAATGATTATCATGTTGAAGATGGATGTGACACTAGATCATCTCCAGAAAAATACACACAACATATTCTTGATTTGCAAAAGCAAGGTGCCCCAGTTGGGGGAATTGGAATTCAAGGTCACATAGATAGTCCTGTGGGGCCTATTGTTTGTTCAGCACTTGATAAATTGGGCACTCTTGGTCTACCAATATGGTTTACTGAACTTGATGTGTCTTCCACTAATGAATATGTCAGAGCTGATGATTTGGAAGTTATGCTGAGGGAAGCTTTGGCACACCCTGCCATAGATGGTATAATGTTGTGGGGATTTTGGGAATTGTTTATGAGCCGGGACAATTCACACTTGGTGAATGCTGAAGGTGACCTTAACGAAGCTGGTAAAAGATACCTTGCTCTTAAACAAGAGTGGTTATCCCACAGCCATGGTCATGTTGATGAGCAAGGGTATTTCAGCTTCAGAGGCTTCAGTGGAACATACAATGTGGAAGTTGTGACCTTAGCAAAGAAAATTTCTAAGACATTCGTTGTTGACACGGGTGACTCGCCACTGGTGGTATCAATCGATTTATAAGCGTCCTGCTTCGCCCAGGAACTGGTATTTTTTTTTTTTTTGTAATGTCATGCATTCGTGGTTTTAAATATATCTTTTTTCCATCGGTTTGCTGAAATGTGAAGTTGGTAATATATGTAATGTTGTGATTGCTGGCCACGACCATTCGAAAAAAGAATAAGATTTGCTGGTTCTGTTATTAAACTAGTTGCTGGTCACTCTGATATTACTTAAAAAAGTTTAAACGCCACCTTGAATATTCCTTCTCTAACCTTTATATATACAAAAAAAATATCTTTATCTATCCTTAATCAAACATAAAACCAAACTCTCTTTTTACTCATACTCCCATTGTATGTCACAACCCTAATTAATACCTTATACGTATTTCTTATTCTATCTCAGTTATTTCTTCTTTTTTTTTTTAAACAAGAGAGGTTAAAAAGCTAGAATATGCACGTTAAATCTTAGGTGAGTGAACGGTATCTAACTATCTATCACTTTTTGGGCTTAGACTATTGAAATAGCAACGAATCGGTACGGATGGACCAAAAATGATTCATTTCATTTTTGCTAGAAAACACTTGAAATATTGGAAATTGGGAAGGACCTAACCCACCCGGGCTTCCCAGTGAGCATGAGCATGAGCATGAAAAATTAAAATCAATTTGTTATGTCCTGAGGACAGAGATGTTCAACCCTTATCAGGTTGATTGGTCACTCTGGATCGTATAGCTTTGATTAGGAGTATCTATTAAGAAGATATCCCTAGATCTAGCTTGATCTCTAGAAAGAATATGACTGTGGTGTCAGTGTGGTGAAAGTGATTAATCATGTGTCCTTTACCGTCGATGAGCCCTCCTTTTTATAGGGGCTGCCTCTTGTTTGAAATGTGGAGCTGAGCTGTAATGGCGCGGGGGCCATTACAGCTTGGTCGGCCGTTACTGGGTGTAACGTGCCAAACGTTATGCTTCCTTACTTACGATCCGTTTCAAGCATTTACCTGGAGTAACGTACCGAGTTCAAGTTCTGCCGGGTTGATATGATGAGCCTGTTAGTGTGGGCCTCTTACCGGGTTGCTGAGACGGACCGACTTCGTGGGCCTTTCACACAGGTCCATAACACAATTGAAAGCAATAGATTTATTTATTTTTAATTAAATTTTATTTTCGATATCTACAAGTTCAATATAAAATCAAGGGTTTTATTAATGTTATGTTACATGATTTAAGTGTTGTTTCCCACACACACATGGAGAGAGAAATTGGAATGATGAAATAGAAAGAAAAAACATGTGAACCTCACCTCTTTAATATGTGTGTAGGAAAGTGATATTATATCATGTTACATGATAAACATAAAACCCTAAAATCAAAGAAAAAGGACATGAACCTTCTTTCTCAAGGTTGTCTGAGAAGAGAAGGGCAGAAAAATATTCTTTATCATATACATGAGCGGAACAGTAACCATTTAGCCACGCTTCACCAAATTATTTACTAGACTGCCACGCGAACGGTAAAAATTCTTGGATTGTCACGCGGCATAATTCGCTACACTGTGCAACGAATTATGTTTGCAAATAATTCGCTACACAGTGTAGCGAAATATGCCATGTCAGGCTGCACAGTCAGCAAAAATGACACGTGTCAAACTTGCAGCAAAACAAGCATAATTCGCTACACAGTGTAGCGAATTACAGTCAGATTGATACGTGTCATTTTTGTTGACTGTGCAGCCTGACACGACATATTTCCCTACACTGTGTAGCGAGTTATTTACAAACATAATTCTCTGCACAATGTAACAAATTATGCTGCGTGGCATTCTGAGAATTTTTACTGTTCACATGACACTCTGGTGAATAATTTGGTGAAGCGTGACAGAGTGGTCACTTTCCCTACATGAGGACCGTTTGACTTGTGCAATGGCGAAATTTGAGAATAATGGACCTATTGAAGTGACAGACAGATAGAGTCAAGACTCCAATCAGAACCAACGTCCATTATTAAGTAAGTAGCCATCAAATCGATCCAATGGGTGAAGTGAAGATGGCCCAGATCCAAACTCCAGAGAGAATAAAGACAGTCCCTACAAAAGCCCACTCACATCAACTTGACAACCTCCCACCATCTACCTATCTACTAACTATTGATGACTACAATGACTAGAATACATGTAGACACATTTGGTATTCAACAGCAATATTTATGATGCACTAACAATAGCTATTAAATTAATTGAATTAATGTTGCCCCAGTTTATGTTACTAGATGTCATGCTAAATAGTTTAATTTAAGAGTTTTATATTTTTATGTTGTTGCACACCACACACTAACTTTGCAGATGAAATAATAAATAAGAGAGAAAGTGCGAGAGGGAAGAGAAAAAAAAAAAAAGTGTGGTCCTGCATCCGGTGGCGGAGCCAGCATGACATGTTAGTAAGTGCCAAAAAATTCAGTTAGTGCCCAAATAGCTACTGTTCTTTGGCTACGACCAAAACATGTCTAATTTTTTAAAAAATTGAAACAGAATTTACTACGTTTCAAGTGTGGTTAAATGAACGTAGTTAACTAAGTCAGTGCCAAGACAACTGCAGACCACAACGTGGCTCCGCCACTGCCTGCATCCTCATTATCTTAGCTGCAAAGTTATTGTTTAGTGCATAAAATCCTTAATTTAATAATAGTTAAGGAAATCTTCTGAATGACATGACTTGTTTACACTAAAACTGCTGGACATGTTTATAGTTCGAACAGGATAAGATTGGAACCTACAGGGCTAACTAAATGTATCAAAACTATCTCCAAAAAAAATAAATGTATCAAAACATGCACTTTCAAGTTTCGAACTAATTTACTAATTTTGGCCTAGCACACTGTTGCCTAAGAAAATCCTGCTTACAAACCTTACAGAAATTCAATCACCATCAATCATTTTTGTGTCTCTTAATCTTTCTCCTCTTAATTCAAACATCAATAATGCAATTTTTATCATGTGGGGTTTGTGCAAAGAAATTTCCGAAAAAGCAAAAGACGAATTGTAGTTAATTGAGGATGAATTGTAGTTAATTGAGGATCGTGGGTGCGAATAAATTTTTGGTACTACTGCTGCACCAAAAGTTCAATATATCCACTAATAAAAATATTACATGTCAGTCACAATTTTTTTTTCCTATGCCAAATTTTTTATCTTTTATCTGATGTGTAATACTCTCATTGGGAACCTATACTGAATCTAGGTGAACAGATGTACTTAAGATTTATTCTGTGGGTGCATGAAGATTGGAAACTGGAGGATGTGCTGGGGAGTGCAGTAATGATGTGCAGTGCATTAGGAATTAAACAGCTTCACCTTTGTTCTCGCGCGCATTTATGCGAAACGACACCATTGCTGAGTCACATACATACTCGAAAGAAAATATCCTCAAATAGACTATGACGTGACTAAAAATTTAAAGGTTTTAGTACAAAAAATAGGAAAAGAACACTCAACTCATTTTAGAAAACTTTACTTTTATTAAGGAAGAGATTATACTTATCATCTGATAAAATTAAATCATCAATTATCATTTGATATAATTTTTTTTACTGATCAGTATATAACTGTTATAAAAAAGATAATAAGAGGTGATAATTTTAATTGTTAATAAATATAATATATTTTTTTTTTAAATAATATAACCCCGCATGTTAATACCTCCCGTCCCAACTCATTTTGACTCATGTCCATTTGACGGATTAATAATCACGATTCAAACCTTTCAGTAATAGGGAGTTAAACGGAAAGATCCATCAAATCAAATCCGTTTTGCAAGCTCTAACGGTACCCTTTTTTTTATCTCCTTTTTTTTTTCCTCCTTATTAGTGAAAATGATTAGTGTCGGTAAATTACAATACCCCGTCAACTGAGGTGGCTAAATGCTCAACTTCCTCTCTTTTTTTATCCCTTTAATAAAAATAATGCTCTTATTATACAAAATGTCAAAATAATTATTAATAAAAAGATAATAAATCACAAAATAAAATGTCAAAAATACTCCTAAGTTAAAAAAATCTAAAATTTCATATAAATTCAAATACATAAAACAAATATAATTAATTTTTTTATATCAATTTTTGCTTTTACAAATAAAATTTATAATTTAGTGTTTTGTTTGTTAATGATATTTTGAAAATCTATATAAAAAACCCTCAGGCCTGAATGATATTAGTTGTAATCATAAGGCATCTAACTGATATATAAGTTTGAAATCACAAAAAATTAAGTGGTATATAATAAAACCACAAGGGTTAAAAATAAAGTTTTTCCCTTTTCTTTTAAATAGTTAAGCTAATAGTAATGAAACCTTTCTTGACTAATTAAGTTGCTTAGGACGCTTAATCCACTCTTTGTTGTTTGCATGACTGCAAAGCAGAATAAAATTACCTAATAGAGAAAGCAATAAATTTTCTTTTCAGCTATAATTACAAGGTAATTTTTTTCTTTCGTGTTGCGTGAAATTTTGTAACCGTTTTTAAAATATAATATATAATTGGGTTTGTCTTTTCTAAAGTTACTTTAGATAATCTTATCTAAAGTTCACCGAAACGACGTCGTTTTGGGGCGGAAATCATGGTGTTTTTGTAATATTAATTTATTTCAGGGTTATAATAGTCTTTATCATTCTAATTTTTTAATTTTTCAACCCAAAACGACGTCGTTTTGATGAACATTAGACAAAGATGTCTAAAGTAACATTAGATACTTTTTTCCCTATATAATTATAATATTAAAGTTGAAGAGAAAAAAGTAATTCTAACTATTTTAATTATGTATTACCTTAATACATAATTAAAAAACAATTACAAGAATTCCTTCGACATGAGAAAAAGGAGACTTTAATTACAAATTTACAATTAGGCATTTAGCAGCTAGCCGGAGGGAGAATTATTGATTGATCTACCTTACTGGCAGGTTTTATATATGGGAACCTAGAAACGGGAATAATATTATTCCACATCAGTCGAATGTTGTTGAACAGTTTGTGAATCAAAAGCTCAGCATTATGCGCTCGGATCGATTCTTACGATAAATTTGGATTGGTTAGTGCATAACAAATAGTTAAAAATGGCTGTTAGCGCTTAGGCTTTGTGTTTCTTACGCAACAAAAGTTGGTTGTTTGGTATTATGGCTAATGAAATCTGCAAAAGGTAACTGCTATATATTTGATATGACTTAATGGCAGACATGGGTCCTCATTGTCTCCTGTTTAGCGCATAATATTGAATAATTATATATTTATTTTCCAAACTATTAATTAAGATTTTCTATATTTGATAGTGGCGGGCACAAAACAGGCCGATAATCAAAAGAATAATCACCCAAGTCAATGTCCTGTTGTGTGTTAACCAGAACTTCTATTGTATAGAATATCTGATTAATATACGTAATTTTTTATTTTTATTTTGGCATTTTTTGATCCAAGTCATTGGGAACAATCCGACTCAATTGTAGACTTGTTCTGTTAACAATCGAACCATGTTAATTAAGCGAATATTAAGGATTTGATTTTTACTTTCTTTAAGACATACAGTATAATTAAATACTTGGTAATGATACGAATTGAAGAGGGAGTAGATCGTGGAACTAGTATCATGCCTCGTCCTTTTAGGATTTCACCCTTTATTTTTTATTTTATTTAAAATAAATTTTATGATTTGTAACCCACCTTGTACACATGTGCATGCATTGACGTTTAGTTCTCTTATAGACATAAAGTTTTATATTTTATATTTTATATTTTATATTTTATATTTTTTTAAGGATTATTGAACATTTATTGAGATTAAGAGGCAAAAATTAACAGAAAGGTCAGGTTTTATTTGGGCGAGTACACTTTTTTGTGCAATTGTATCTTACCCTTTTTATTATTTCTAGTCAATTGTGTCTTACTTCTTAGTTCTTACCCCATTTTTAGTCAATTCTATCTTACCCTTCGAGAACAGGAAATTATAGGTTTTACGGAAAATTATTTCGTTCTCAATTAATTCTTTAGCATTCAGTTTTTTTTTTTTTTTTAAAGATTGTTCAGTCTTTTTGTGTGTGGATGAAACAGGAAAGAATTTGTTCACACAGTTAATACTAGTGAAGAGTTTTGCTGAATGATATCTATAAAATACCCCAACATTTGTAAGTAATACAAATTAAATTATATATAGGGGTGTAAATAAGTTGGGCCGAGCCAAGCTTTAACTTAAACAAATCAAATTTATGAAAAATATTTTAAGCTTAGCTTCGCCCATTAACCTGGTACTAACTAAATTATAGACTTGACATAGTTTGTTTATGAAAAATTAAATGTTTGACTTGAACTTGACTTGACTCATTTATAATTATAAAATGTAATTTTTTCAAATTCACATATGTCCAAATGTTGAGAGTTGAGACTATAAATGAATCAAATTTTGTATTTCTTTGTGAGAGAAAAAATAATCATAAAACTCACTCAGTCCACATATAATTACATTTGTCATGCAATCTAGCATAAACAAAAAAAAAATAGCATTTTCAATACATTCAGTTATCCCACATATCAGACCCATGCAACTCACGGGCTTTCAAGCCAAGTCTCGTGAAATTAGGCTTGAACTTATTTGCTAAATAAGATTTTTTTAAAATATGAGTCCGTTCAAATTATTAAATAAGGTGGGACAAACTAAGCTTAAATAAGTCAAGCATTAGGATACTGACAAACAGGTAAACTCATTTACACACCTAATTATACATATGTAAACGATATATATAACCTATGATGCACGGACACGGATACGGGACACGGGACACGACACGACACGACACGCCGACACGTTAATTCTAAAAAATGTCATATTTCGACACGTTGGGACACGTTTTGATATTAAATAAATTTTTTAATATATATAATATAATTTTTATTTAATACATATAAGAGTCCATAATAAGTCATATAACCAATCAAATATTTAATTTTCATAACATAAATATAAGTATAAATAATTTTTCGTACTTTGTTAATTTTTAATGTCAAATTTCATAACAAAAAAAAATTAATTTATAAATTATTTCTTTTATATTTAGTTAAAAAAATAAAATTAAGATTAAAAAAATAAAAAAAAATAAAAAAAAACGTGTCCGAGCGTGTCCCCAAATGTTGACTGCGTGTCCCCAAATATTGACCACGTGTCGAAACGTGTCGGAGAGTTGACCGCGTGTCCCCAAATGTTGACTGCGTGTCGGACGCGTGTCGGAGCGTGTCCGTGTCGGACACACGGACACGCTCCGACACGCAAATTTTTTAAAAAAATGCGTGTCGGTGCATCTGAGTATATAACTCATACATAAGTTTACAAGTCTTAAGAACCTAGTACCATAATTATTAGAGATTTAATTCTCAAGTTCACTTTTGAATAATGCCTTTTCTTTTAATTAGCTCGTTTAAGATAAAAAGTTTACCTTAACCCAAAAAGTATGAAGTCATAATCATTAAATAAAAAATAATAATTAAGTATTATGGTTAAAATATATTTATGTATAATAAATTATGAAGATATTAGTTTTGTTAAATTTTTAAGAACTTATTATATTCAACACTTTATCTCTTGGAGTAAATATTTAAATTTTAGAAATATCTATTGCTTAAACCACGTACCTTATACTAATCACGTTAAAAAATAAATTAAAACATTGTAATTAAATAACAAAACAATTTTAAATATATAAAATATTTTGTGTTAGTAAATATATCATTGTTCCTAGCTTTTGCATCCTAAATATATCATTCTCTAGTTTTTAAATGCATATGTTTGAAATTACTTCATCTAAAATAGATATTTTTAAAAAGGTTTTTCTAATAAAATATTTTTAACAAAATAAAAAATTCACACAATTTAACTTAGGGTTTTATAATTCTCATTTAATATGAGAATTAAAATTTTCCTACACACTATTCGATTTTCTTGTTGACATGAGTCTTACATATAACTTTTTGTAACACATGGGTCCCACATGTTTTTTATCTCTTCAAAAGAATTGAATTCTCATTGCACACGTAAGAAAATCAAACCCCTTTAACTTATCTTCTCTCTCCCAGATTGTGAGTGACATGACCGTAAGTTAACAGCTCATTCATATGATATGATGAGATGGTGACGTGATTGGCAAAAGGTAAAGCTCCAATAATAGCACCTTGTCGCCAACTCAACAACTGAAATGTGGGTAAACCGGTAAAGTATCATTAATGAAAACTTACCCCGATCAAGTCTTACCCGTGATTCTAGGTTTAGAGTCGTAACTCGTAAGTCATAACCTTCTGTTTCTGAAAAACGTAGTAGTCCATTACCATAATTGATGCTCGGAGAAATTTTTGGTGCTCCATTCGCACGTACGTTGTTAGGTGATATTTGATAAAAAAAAATAAAAAATTGATTAATTCAAATCATTGAGTTAATATTGGTCCGTAATCACGAAAAATATTCTGTGCGTGCTGGACTTAAAGCATTAAGAAAAGGTTGTGCAAAGTTTAACTCTGCTTTACCGTTACTAAGCGCTGATTAAAATTAAAATCCGTGTGTAATAAGTTATGTCATTGTGATATATATGAGATCAACAATTTATTGATTGCTGTTTTTTTTAAACGATTCTTGAATATTCAACGGATTTATATTGAGATCTGTTAATTTAAAATTATTTTTTAAAATCATAAAGATTTAAACCCGATATCTCGGTTAAAAATAACAAATTCATTAACACTTGAAAAAAATAAAATAACTGCTTCTCTTTTACTTAATGTGCATAAAAAAACAAAACAAAACACACAAATGATTTAAATCAATTTTTAAAGGGTTTTAAGTTTCTAAAATTACTTTAGATAATTTTATGTAATGTTCATTATTTTATTTTATTTTTTCTTCTTTTCACATGAATCTCACATAATTTTTTATGTGTATTTTGATGAACATTAAATAAAATTATTTAACTTTAAAAACTTTAAATCCATTTTTAAATAAATAAAATATAAGATAATATAACTTTTTTTTTTGGAAATATAATATAACTTTTTTGATATATTATATTGGACACTACTTCTTTAAAACTAATAAGTGGACATATATTATGAGTTCAATGTTTTTGTTTTTATTACACTTTTTTTTTTGTTACAGTTGCAGAATTTTTTTTTTATCATTCTCATGTAAAAATGAATAGGTCAAGAGAGAGAAAATATTATTATAACTTATTTACTTTTATATGAGTTTGATACAAAATATATTTTTGTAAAAAAAATAGAAATATTTTATCCATATATTAATTAAGGGTTTTATGTTTATTATGTTATAGGAAAAGTGATTGTTTAATGTTATAGAGATTTATTTTGTGTGCCATATTTTTTTATTTTTTTTGTTTTAAAATGTGTGGGCTACATAAAATATTATGTGTGTAGGAAAGTTTGTTGTGTTATGTTAAATGAGGAAATGAAAACTCATTAATTAACCGGGAAAAAAGTGGAACTATATTTATTTTTGACTTATTAGATTACCACCACCTTTTTTTTTTTGTTTCGTTGTTCTTTGTTTTATTTGTTCCCTTAGAAAGGGTAGGAAGGGATGAAAAGGTGTTGTGGCATAGGGAAGTGGCGAAGAACAGTGAAGTTGAATGACAAATGAACCAAATGACTGAAGATGGGAGAAGGGTGCCTCCAGTAAACACAGCTCATACTGAGACTTAGATTTAGATGTGTGGACAGTGGAATCTTTTTCTGTCGGAAAGTGGGAAACGTCCAATCTGTCTCAGAAAAATTAAAAAGAAAAAACTGAGCTAGTAGATTTCACGAAAAATGGAAAAGTGAGATAAAAGAAAAAGTAAGAAAGTAGAGGGAGGAAATACATCTAATCAAAGCATGGCCCCTACTGGGAGGAGCGCGGGACTCCCGGGGGGGTTGTTTGAGAATGAAGGCCTTTTTAAGGGCTCTAGTGTACGTGGGGTCTCAACTCAAGACCCTGTGACTCTGATTCTGACTACTACTGCGAGTGTGTCTCTCTCTGTGCAAGTGAGCTGGGAAGGGAAAGAAAGGAAGCATTGCTAATTGCTAAGCACCAAGCACTAGCAGAGAAATGGCATGGTCTTCGCCGCCAGTCATGAGCTTTACCTCGTTACGAAGCCAAGATGGTGTTGGTCATAATTATACATGTTTCTCTTGCTATGTGTATGTTTTTCCCAGATATGGGTGTGTGAATTATTATTGATGTGTAACAAAATTTGAATTCTTATATTGAATGAGAATTATAAAATTCATTATTTATATCTCAAATTTCAAAAGATTCTCGGTTTACGGGTGGGTGGACATTGAGAAAAAGAATATAAATAAATATTTATTCATTATTTAATAATTTAATTTTTTGGGTTTAATTATTTTATATATTAATATGGGGAAGGATATTGTGACAACCAAGTTATGTTACTACCAAGTGACTACCAATTAATCTCACCGTTAGATTGATTATATTGATCCAACGGTTATATTTATTTTCATCTTTGTATGGTCATGATTTCCCAAATTTAATACTTTATATTTATTTTCACCTTTGTATGGTTATGATTTCCTACATTTAATGCTTTCACTTTAAATATGGGAAATCATGACTATACAAAGATGGAAATAAATATAACCGTTGGATCAACATAATCGATCTAACGGTGAGATTTATTGGTAGTCACTTGGTAGTAACACGACTTGGTTGTCACAATATCCTTCCCCTATTAATATTATGAGAAAAGTATATGCCATTTTGAAGCACACAAACATAAATTCTTTTAAGAAAAAGATTGACACAACAAAATAGGACCCATATTTTTATTTTATTTTTTATTTTTATTTTTTTAATGTGATCCATATTTCTTTGTGTCTATCTTTCAAGAGAGAATATAAATTTGTATCATTTAAAAGGTCACACATTTTTTTCTATTATTATAATTAGAGTAGTATATATGTAATGAAATCAAATCAGAATTTTGTTTTGCTCTTAAAAAAAAATAAGAATTTCTCGTATTAGGATTGTGGAGAAAAAATGCAAAGGTGGTGAAAATAGCTGTTTCGTGCCATAGTATACGCGTGGTCTTGCTGTAGCGGGTTATCACAACTTACAACTAGGGCAATTCAAAACAGCTGAAGTTATTAGGTTACTTGGTTTATCTATTAAAATTAGATGAAGGATATTCTTACTATCAAGAATTTTCACTACCAACTTACTACCTATCTACTTATCATTGGATCAACATTTTCTCTTTTTTCAAATTTTTTTTAACATTCTCTCTTTGATTCAATGGTGATTAGATAGGTAATAAATTAGTAATAGAAAAATTTGGTAGTAAGAATATCCTCTCTCTTGAAATTAAGGGAGTTAAGTTTCAAAGACATTTATTAGTTTAAATTTTTTTATTGTCAGCGCAATTCATTTGTCAACTCGTTTAACTTAGTGAGTCGGTCAATTGATTTTTTTTCCCTCAACAATAGTACAGTATCCAACATCATAATAGAAAATACAAACTACAGAACATAAAAACATTCATAATACTGACTGACAAAATTACTAAAATTTTAAAACAACGTACAAAATTGAAAAAGGCAAACAGCTCGGAACATATCAACATAAAATTATTTTGAAAACTTAAATTTGTTATGAGTTACGACTTTGTTTTAAATTAAAAGCTTGAATTTAACTACCAAAAAAAAAAGCTTGAATTTGATGTGAGTTGAATATTATTAATTTATTATACATGTATAATTTTAAAGGAAAAATATTTTCTCATGTTGTAGTAGAGTTGTTTTCTCCAAATAGTGACCATTCGATTTTCATGCAATAATTTCTTCAATTTTTTAATAAATTTGGATCCCATATGAAATGTGTCTACAATATGAAAAAAATTTATCTGATGACATCAAAACCTAATTTTAAAGTGATAAAATGTCAACCAAAACTCGTTAAGGACCGTTGACTGTCCTTTTAAACAAGTCAAACTAATAAAATAGCAACTTATTTAAATCTTTGTCGTTTTAGCCTAATTCATAATTTAGTCCACATGTTAAATGAATTGTGCTTAAATGGTTTAGATTTTTTTTTTTTTTTGGTTAATGAAAAATGGTTTAGATTAACCTGTTTGTAAATTTTCTCACAATCACACCCTTAAAAACGGGTTACACTTTGGGAAATAAATCTCTTTTGATTGAAAGGTGATTTTAGCTATTACCAAAAGAAAAAGAAAAAAGAAAGAAAGAAGATGATGTTGGCACCTCTCGGAGGTACATAAGATTTTATTTGTGGATTCGTCTATGTACTCGGAATTAATTCCCCGATTCAAAGAATCGAAGAAGATTTGTGAAAATACTGGGAAACCTACTCACCTAATTAAGATTGGTATAAGATCTTATTAAAGCATAAAACATAATATCAAAATCAAAATGTATATATCATCATATGTACAAAAAGAGCTCCATTTGTACTGTCCCATAAATGTTCAGGAAATAAAAGGAAAAAAATAGTGAACGGTGGGTTTATCTTGTAGGCTATACACTATACTAGCTTTTTATAATTTTCAATGTATATTATTCTCAATAAGAAAGAGGGTTTTGTCAACCACATCCTAGACACGGAGCCATTGCCGGTTTGCACTGCACCACCTCTCTCCCCCTCTCTCTCTTCTATTCCTTAACTCCGTACCACACATCATGTGAGATTGTCGCTCTTTCCTTTAAAATCCTCCAAACCACACCCTTCCCAATTGGACACCTTAATATCAACATATATTGAATCTAACTTACACAGTTAACGGTGTTGTCCATACTCGATACCACAATATTCATTATCAATCTCATAGTTTTTAGGGTTTAAAGTTGTACACCTCTTAGGGTTAATTTGTGGTCATCGCTTCTTCCTTATATTTGAGGAGTATATAGTATATGTTGGTTGAAGCTCTTTGTTAAGCTTAGTGAGAGAGAGTTTTGATTTTTAAATTGAATAGATGGAGGAATACACTAATAGTAATAATAATAATCACCTGAGTCAAAGTCCAAGGGCAAATTTCTTGTATTCTTGTTTGGCCGGTTCAAGCGTTGGAAACCGCCATCATCAACTTCCCATCAACACCTTTCATCTTCAATCGGGTGGATCGGATCACTCCGATCAAATACCACATCCTACTGTGAAAACCGAGTCCAACAACTCGCAGCTTCACTCTCCGATTTTCCACTATCCTTTATTGAGAGCAAATCTTCACCACACGCTCCATCCTCATCATCCAAGTCAGCAAGAAGGGAGTCAGAGCTCTAACGAAGTTGAATCCATAAAAGCGAAAATCATTGCTCATCCTCAGTACTCCAATCTTTTACAAGTTTACATGGAGTGTCATAAGGTTCGCAATAATTATTTCATTTAATTTCTAAGCATAAACCATTTGACTATATATATATAGGTTTTTATTATCTTCCTCTCTCTCTGTTTAATTATTTCATATTTTGAAGGTTGGAGCTCCGCCAGAAGTGGTGGCGCGTTTGGCTGCGGCGCGACAGGATTTTGAGGCACGGCAGCGATCTTCGGTTAGTTCAAGGGAAACTTCTAAGGACCCAGAACTTGACCAATTCATGGTGTGGGGTTTTTTTCGCCTTTTATTTCATCCTCTTTCCCATTTTGGGCTTTGTGAATAGTTTAAGACTTTGAAATAAGGTGTGTGTGGAAACAGGAAGCTTACTATGACATGCTCGTGAAGTATCGAGAGGAATTAACAAGGCCTATACAAGAGGCCATGGATTTCATGCGGAGGATAGAAACTCAGCTGAACATGCTTTGCAATGGACAAGTGCGGATCTTCTCTGGTACTTTGTTTTTCTCTCTTTGTAGAAGTGGAGGACTCTATTTCCTACCGTATTCTCATACCTTTACAGGAATTTTCATTAATATTAATTTGCTATCACTGAAAACAAACTAATTAATTCTAAAGTACTATTATAATCAGCTATGTGTAATGTATGGCACAGTGAACACCCTTCACCAAAATATTTACCTAAATATCATGCGAAGAATAACGTTATTTTTTAATCTGACACGGGGGCAAATTTATTACCCGATGTAGTAACTCGGTTTGCTAATGTGTCACGTTTCTAGTGGACACCAAGTTCGCTACACGGGATAGTGAACTTCATATTTTTTTTACTTGGTACTTATTATCCACTAGAAATGTGACATGTGAGCAAACCGAGTTCGCTACACCTGATAGCAAACTTGCCCCGTGACAGATTGAGAAATAACACTTTTCGTCTAGTATTTAGATAAAAAATTTGGTAAAAAGTGACATTTTGGTATAACGTATGACACTGCATCAAAATATTGGTCCGGATTGTCTGTGATTCTTGATATTCGTAAACTTGAGCATTTCTGCATTCTGAGTCAGGAAACTTCGACCGAAAATTCCATCTTTAAATCTTCGGGAGGGAAATTTTTTTGTGTTCCAGATCCTATGTGGTCTTTCAATTCAGTGAATGACACTCGTACAAAAGTTTATTTTTTATTTCTTCTCTCTTCTCTCTCTTCAATAGTTATCTCTTCCTGATTGGTTTGAACCACTGAATTAATGGTGACCCAGGACCATCAAAATTCTTCTCCTTCGGGAGGGGACCCAAAAAGAGAGAAGAACAAATTCATGAAGCACATAGCCCTAATCAACCTAACTTCGGTTGTATATCTCTCTTTTTTTCTTTCTTTCTAAAAGGAATAGGAATATGTAATAGAGGATGAATATTCTTACTATTAAAATCTTCTACTACTAACTCACTATTTATCTAATTATCATTAGATCAATATTTTTCTTTTTTCAATTTTTTTTTTACATTCTCTTATTTTGATTCAATGGTGATTACATAAGTAATAAGTTAGTATTAGAAAATTTTGATAATAAAAATATTCTTCCTCTATATGTAATATGTAGCATGAGTTTTATTTTTAAGTTTTCGAGAATTGACCAAGTTAAATTCTATTTTTATGTATTGTACTAAAAGTACTGTCCACTCTCCACATATCACACACGTTCACGTCCCTACGCAGCTTCTTCCTTTCCCAAACTTCTGAGAACAGACAAAATGATTCTTCTAGGGTTTCCTGGTTAATACATTCTATATTTTGATAATTAAACCTATTATTAGTATGATTTTCGTGGATTCATTGGGTTTTGGGGTTATAATATTCTTACATACACCGCGTCATCATTAAATGCATATGTCAGTTCTGGGGAAAAAAATTCAGTGCAAATGCAATATTGGTATTATAACTATATATTTTAGGCGGTATATCATTATAATATTAAAATTGTGCATACAAATTTATAAAAAACTTTTAAAAATAGTAAAAAAATAAATTTAATATTATATCTATGTATTTTGTGAAATACATATTTATAAATTTATAATACCACTTGTGCAAACAGTTGCACTAAAAATTTGTTCGAGTTGTGGGCTGTCTTACAGCGAAACAAATGGCTAATTAATCACATATAATTTGTTTTCTTTTTTTGTTTTGGTAGATTAATTTGTTTTCTTTTAACACATTGGATGCTGTTCCAATCACCCGCATCCCCAAGAATACAGTGGATTTGTAAGTTTTGCAGATGTTCAATAAATTTATCGCTAGTATATGGCCCCCCTGACCGTCTCATTTTCTGTGTTTGTTTGTGTTCACGAGGTCCACTAATTAATCCTTTTATTACAAATGCTTTTAGGAAATGAGTTTTTATGCTTAACAAACAGCATATGTAAAGCAACTCTGTTCTAAAAGCCCCGTTACTTTGGTTAATGTGTTATCTCCTGTTTTCGTATCTGGTTGTTAACTTCATATGTGACCTAGAATTTCTTCATCATTGTAAAACTTTCCCATGTTAATTTCATCATGATAACCCTGTATCCAATATATGCTTAATCTGACGAGAGCTTTTGCTGCCAAATCTTATTCGGTTTATATTTTAACACTTTCAATTATGTGTGCCTAAAATAGTAAAATAGCCACTTTCAAGTGCGTGGTGTTTTTTAAGATATTGCGCAGGTTTTATATTGCTTGGATACACTGGTAATTGAGTAACAAAAGCACCTGGGTGTTCAGTTCAACGAATTGACAGGTCGTATGATTGGAGTCACTTTATAAGCATACTAGCTTTACTAAAAATTTATATATATATATATATATATATATATATATATATATATATATATATATAGGGTCATGGTCATTTTAAGGGCTCAAATTTAATTTTGTCCGTTAATTCCATTTATATCTGAGGGCTATAAATTTTTATATATAATGTATATATATATGCCATTGGATAAGTGGATCAATGATCAAGATTGAGAGTAAGACTTCTAACTCTTACACCGGTGTAAGAATATCCTGCTTATATATTCCTACCTCATATATATATATATATATATATATATATATATATATATATATATATATATATATATATATAGGGTTCTGTGTAAGTTACACTTTTACTCTTGTCCATTAATCCCACTTATATCTCCGGGCTCAAATTTTTTAGTAATGTGAGCCATGGGATACAAGTGGATCAATGGTCAAGATTGAGTGTAAGACTTCTAACTCTTACACCGGTGTAAGAATATCCTGCCCCATATATATATATCGTTGAGAAATTTTAGAATCGAGAGAATATCAAATAATCTTAACTATTTAATTACAGTGAATCATTTTCCATTAGTGTGTTTTTGTTGGAGGCTATTTAATTTTGTGGCTCTTCTCTTGGAGGATCAAAAACTGTTTTCGGATTACAACCATGTAATTATCGCACCATGATGTTATTGTTATGCATTTATCATTTGGAATGATATGTTTTTCAATTTAGCTAGCTAGATGTACATTCTCTCAAGTTTATCACGTGCTTAATTACTTAGACATGTATGCATTGCCATGTTGAGAAAATGAGCAGATGATAAATGTGAAGGCGTTGGTTCATCGGAAGACGATCAAGACAACAGTGGTGGAGAAACAGAACTCGCTGAAATCGATCCAAGGACAGAAGATCGTGAACTCAAAAACCACTTGCTCAAGAAGTATAGTGGTTACTTAAGTAGCCTTAAGCAAGAACTTTCAAAGAAAAAGAAAAAAGGAAAACTGCCTAAAGATGCTAGGCAAAAGCTACTTAGCTGGTGGGAATTACATTACAAATGGCCATATCCTTCGGTATGTAAATCTGTCATCATCTCATATCATAGCAGAATAAATCTTAGGTGCATCTGTTGTACCTAGCTTCAGTGCATCCCATCAATGAAAGCATTACACGTCAGAGAGAGAAAAAGAATTTGGAAGATGAGACAAAATTTTGGTTGACATGTAATATTTCTATCGGTGGGATGTAAGATTTATTCCTCGCATCAAATTCTCTCTCTCTCTCTCTCTAAACAAATTATTCTGTGATTATCCTTAGGAATCAGAGAAGGTGGCGTTGGCTGAATCAACTGGTTTGGACCAGAAGCAAATAAATAACTGGTTCATTAACCAAAGGAAGCGGCACTGGAAACCCTCTGAAGACATGCAATTTATGGTCATGGATGGCTTGCATCCGCAGAATGCAACTCTCTATATGGATGGCCAATACATGCCTGATGGGCATTACCGCATAGGGCCATAACCACCCAATATCATATTTGAATATATAAAATATATATTCAAATGAATGGCATGAACTACATATTGAAAATACAAAAAAAAGACTATCCAATTGTAACGTTTCTAAATCTGGCATATTGTGAAAATTCGTTGGTTTAGCTTGTGCGATGTGAGAGTACTTAGGAAGTTTACCAAAGCGATCCTTTTTTATTTGTCGATGCCTGTTGTTGGTAATTTTAGTATAAGTACTCCTGGTAGCTATATATATATATATATATAACTCGTACAGATGTTACGTTGTTGGATATTTAATTAGGTTATCAGGAGAATTGTAGCAAGTGTATATCTTCGCCTGTATTTTAATTTCTTTGTTCGTTTTGTCCATCTGAATCTTTAGTACCGTGTAATTTTGTGTTTGATTGCGGTATGTGGAAGAGGAAATTTGCGGAGTGCAGTTTCTGTACCATATTTAATTGCATATAATGAACACTATTTCATCACCAAACATATGGTGATTCAATGCTTCATGACTTCAATTTTTTTTTCTTGGTTGATATATTTTTAATATTTTATGAGATAAAATTATGTCATACCCATGTAAAAAAAATGAGTCGTACTTACTAATTAAGCACAAGAGAGGCAAAGAAAAAGAGTGAGTTTTACCTACTTATGTTTGTGTGCAAGGAGAAGAGAGAGAAAAAAAAAGGGAGTTCCTCCTACTTTTTTTTGTATGTATGAGATAATTTTATCTTATTTAACATGAGAAATATATTTGTTCTAGAGAAATGGTTTTTGTGCATAAAAAATTAGACTCACAAAACAATTAAAATGGAATCTTTATTATTAATATTAAAGCGAGAGAAGTGAAAAGGGAAATGAAAAAAGAACAAGACGTAGGGAGGAAGAAAGTTGCTTTAATTTCATTTGATTTAATAATTTTTTTTTGTTAAACTTTTTTAAAAAAAATTTATTAGACTTAAAATAATTTAAAGGACAACAAATTTTTTTGAACTTTTGTCTATAAAAAGAGAACAAAATCAATTATCTCCAATCTTTCACGTGTTTTAGCTAGTAAAAAATATTTATCCTTTTAAATGACACAACTTACATCCTTTCACTCTCACAAAAAAGATGGGACCCACACCTTTATTTTTTTTGTAAACTCTCTCCACTCCTTTATTTATCTCTTTCTCTCTCTTAAAATGACACAACCTTACATTCTTTAAAATGACACACATTTTACCCTTAGTTATATTGGTGCCTATTAAATAGAGAAGTATCATAATAAAATTTTAAACTATCTTATTAAGTACATGTGCATGTCAGCTTCATATCATTCAAATATTTTTGTCATGCGTTGGTTATCAAACAAGTAAGGACACAATAAATTATAATATAACTCAATTACTTGGATATGCTTTTATATTTGTGCAGCACTTCAATATTAATCAAATGCATCCCTGTTATGTAATTGTATATATTAACGGGTATGATCATTTTAGCTAATGCAAGTTATATCGTGGATTCCATTTATATTTATTCACTCTAATTTATTAGTTAAGTGAATTACAGGATGCAACCGGATTAATTACTAATATAATAATTGACGTAAATTTTTTTATTCTTATATTAGTATAAGTTGATCCTACCTTATATAGGAGTATGAAGTTATACTTATCAATCTTGCTCGTTAATTCCTCTATTTCAATGTTACATCAACATCTTAGTTACATATATTTTTGTTAATGATTTTAGATTGAGTTCGATGAATAAACTAAATTATGGTGGACTTAAATTAGATTGATAACATTGATTTTTAAGCAATAATTTGATGAATGATGTATATTTTTGGGATTTAAAATAATTTTTTTCTGGGATTTAAAATAAATTTTACTCATTAAAATATATAAGATTTTAATATTAATGAGAACCAAATCATACTTATTAACCACAATAAAAAGAGCATAATTAAGTGATCAATTATTTTGTAATGTTACGCACAAGTTATATAGATGCTAAACATTGTTAGTACAATTAATTTCTAAATAGATTTTGAAAGAAAGAATATAAGCATGTTTTCTAAATAATTTTTTTTTTAAGGCATGAGCTAAATTATATTTTATTAGATATACTGCATCAGGCCGCAAATACTTAATATATAGGCCACTTAGACTATTTACACCTTATAATATGGTCAGACATTATATAAATAAAATGTGAATTCAGTGGGCATGCTTCGGAGTTACTAATCATCGTCTTTCAAATCCTTCTTTTGATGGTCATAGACTTTTCTTTTTAAAGCATAAGCACACTGTGTTATTCTCGTAATGGGTCAGCCTATTAATATGGACTTAAAGCTTGCCCATTTTGTTTCTAAATATTTCTCAAGGACCAAACTTCAAAAAAGAAAAGAAAATGACTAAAGGACCGGCCCACGGTCAAAATTTGTTCACAGGGCTATTATGACTATTGAGTCTGTGACCACTGACTGTAGATCAATATCGGATAATATTCTTGCTTTCTTACATACTAGTTTTGTCAGTTGACGGTATTTATAGGGGGTGTTGGCCTAGGGGTGGCAACACATGTTATGCGGAAATATCTTCAATATTACAGTAGTAATGAAGACTCGGTATATCATTTACTCAATTTCAAAAATATAATATATTTTCTTTACTATTTTACCTTTCATTGTATGGTTATTTTGTCCAAAACCATCACGATTTTCTACTTTTAGTAAAGGAATACATACTACAGTAGCACCAAAGATGTGCTCCTGTTATGCGGGTTGACCCATGCGGATTGATCCATGCGGGTTGACCCATAATATGACACGTCAAAATATGTGTCATGTCAACCCGCGGGTTCAAACGGATGTGTACGGGTTTTAAAATTGACATTTTCCCCCAGTGATTCGTAGGTTCCTTTGTCAACCAGCATAAAGGTTATTTTTGTAATTTTTTGTGAGTGGTATAAAATCTATCTTTAGCCTTTAGGGTTATCTCTGTTGAGATATATAGTTCCACATTGGTTGTATGGGCAACTAATGTGGCCTTTATAAGGCCTTGGGCACTCATACTCTTTGAGCTAGCTTTTGCGTGGTGTATCATAAGGTTCTTTACATGGTATCAGAGCCTTCTAAATCTCACCGCCTCCCACTTTCTTTGTAGTGGAATTTCCACATTGTGGTCTTGTATGTTGTCCACCCTTTAAGCCCAGTGAGCTCTCGTGTGAGGGGGCGTGTTGAGATATATAGTCTCACATTGGTTGTATGGGCAACTAATGTGGAGTTTATAAGGCCTTGGGATACACCACCCCAAAAGCTAGCTCAAAGGGTGGGAGTGCCTAAGGCATTTAATGCGGGACTGGTTGCATCACTTTGATACTATATTTCAATCATATTATTTGGATAATTTTTCTGCTTTTTGTTTGGGAAGGATCGAAGAATAGTAACTAACGTATTTTGTAATAATATGATTTTAGTATATATTTCAAAGTGATTTTGATAATTATCGGAATTAATATTTTAAAACTTTGATGAGTGGCATTCATCTGTATTTGCAGATCGAAGTAGATCGTTAGCATTTAACAATTAATTATAATAAAATGCAAATCATATGTTTTAAAGGACTAAAATCATTTTTAAAGCTTGAAAATCTTATTGGGCCGTGCACGAGGACTTCATGACGGGGAGAGACCACCAATTAACGGCCAAGTGAGCAACAAAATTAAGTGGACTTGAAACACCACAATCAAACCCAAAACCTTAAGGTATTAGGTGCATGGGTCGTTCCACTTATATGGTGCCGACTTAGTCCACTCTTAACCAATATGAGACTTTTTCGCTAAATCATTCACACTTGGATTCCTCAACATCCTCCCCTCAAATGTGAGTCCAAGGCCTACATTCTTTCCCCCTCAAGGAGAAGCTTCTTCGAGTATTCGTAGGGTTCATCAATGCTTGACTTCTTATCAAACATTAGCTTTTTCATCAAGGCTTGCATGACTGCACTCATCAAGACCTTGGCTTCCAACATCAAGATATACTTGGATCACCACAGGCTAATCAACCATTAGCTCTGACACCACTGTTGGAAACTTGGTTCCCTTAACCTCGGCTAAGAAGCTTTTGCGGAAGTCAAACATCAAGGTGGAAGGCCAGCTCTTCAATCAGAGGTTGTCCTGTATCAACAGATCGGCCTACGCAGCAAAAAAACAAAACACACACACATAGAGAGATCACAAGCAAATTTTAACGCAAGAAAATACTCTCCAATATGAAGAAGTAAAAATCCCACGGGACACTAGTCCAGAATCAAACTTTCACTATGAAAATAATGGGTTACAAAAGGATCGAACTTCACCAACATTGGTGATACTCTCAAACTTCACCTACAATGGTGGTTTTCACTCAAGCGTCCCTAAGGCAATGCAGGATAAGATGAAGTCTCTAAACGAAAATCAGACTTATGAGCTGACCGAGCTGCCTGAAGGAAGACGAGCTCTAAAGAACAAATGAGTTTAGAAAATCAAGAAGGAAGAGAACGGCCAGAAGCCGAGATACAAGGCCATAATTATGACGAAAGATTGCAATCAAAAGAAAGGAGTTGATTTTGAGGAGTTATTTTCTCCTGTGGTGAAAATGATTTCGGTCCGAACTGTGTTAGCCATAGCGGCTTCGATGGACATTAAAGTAGAGAAAATGGATATAAAGAAAACATTCCTTCACGGAGATCTTGAAGAAGAGATATATTGGAGCAAGCTGAGGGGTTCCGTGCTCCAGAACAAGAAGACTTGGTATGCCGATTGTGGAAGAGTCTATACGGCTTGATGTAAGCACCTCGGCACTGCGTATTTGGCTAAAAAGTATTAACTTTGAATTATTGACTCATGTGAATGATTTTTGCTTGTTTTGTAAGACAATTGAGTTGAACTTGTACATTTGAGCACTGATTAAGCTAGAAGGACTTAAAGTGATAAGTGAGAAGCATAGATTTAATGAAAATCTCCTTGAAATTGTCTTCTAGCCAATTTTTTGTATCAAAGATTATGATTTGGATCTTGTGTTCTGTATAGAAGTTTTAGATCTTTGTTTTATCTTTCCAACAAAATCAAGATCACATCAATCGGACAAGTATAGCTCAAGTTATGCCCAAAATATGAAATCATATTTTTGCTATCAAAACAACGCATTTTAATGCGCTGATACGTGAATTTCTTTCCGTCAGGGTGTGTTTTAACACCCGATTGCGACCCAATTAAGCCTCGTTACTTGGTTTTCACCTAAAACAAGGATTCCTACACCTATTTAAGCTATTCTTCATGAGTTTTAGATAGTTCTTGATATCACTTGACACTGGAGGCATAGTTATCATCAAAGAAGCAGGTTCTTCGTACTTTTGAGTGCCGAAGACAAGTCAGAGGCAAGTTTACACTGGAATTCTTGAAGATTCACCACGTCATAGGGAAGCTTTCTTGATTTCTTCATACTATACTAGGCTAGTTTTCTTTGTAGTTAGGGCTAGGTGGAAACCAATCAATTCTTTGTGTTATGAATAATCTTTAATGTTAAATTTTCTTTTTATATTGAATGAATTTATATTTTCTTCATGTCTTGTATGAGTTTGATCTTGTAGATTGATCTAGGGTGAGTGTATGACAACGAAGATGTTGGTAGATGAACTGTGTGTGGTAAATTCATTGTTAATTACTATGATTATAGGAATAATGCAATCTTCATTTTTCTTTGATTTAATGTTTATTTTCTTTAAAGAACAATCTAGAATTAGGATTCTTTAAAGAGAATAAAGAATTAGTTAGTCAAGGGATTGAATTTTAATTAATTTAATGGAATCAATTGGTAATATGTAAAAGACATTTAATTCATAACACAAAGGAAAGGTAGAGAGAAATTGAAACCCTAACAGTGTTCAAGTAATTTGATTTTTGCTTTCTTGCTATTATTTAGTTTAATTTTCATAATTCTCTTGATCAGTTTTTGCTTTCTTACTCAATTACTTCATTGCTCATAGGATCGATACACTTATGAGTCCGCAACAATACATAACCTTGCTTTGTAATTCATAATCATTGAGATTCAAATAAATTCCAAATTAAATGACCCTTTCAACTGATGAACTTTGCTCGAAGTATATCACGCGCATTATAAGCAGCACGTGATGATAATAATCGATATGACCCTTAATCGTCGATCTTTATTTACACGACAGATTGCTATCTAAATAGTAACTACAGATTATATATCATCGCTAAAGAAAAATCCCTCCGAACAAAAATAATGGTTTTCTGGAAAATGAAGTTCAGGCTCCCTAGCTAGCAAGCTGCGGAAGATTGGGTGAATATGTATACGTATTTTTGTTGAAGTGATGATGAGACTTTGGGCCATTAAGCAAAGCCGTCGTGGGAGGGGAGGGATTGTTACTTCCGCCGCCACTGCCGCCGCAAATTCTCTCACAAGAAGGGCATATGATAAGGCTGGCTACTGGAAGCTGCATATAAAAGGATCCTGGAGTTGTTTTCATCGATTTGAGCTCTTGCAGCTCTTTTTGCAACCTCTTGTTCTCCTCTGTTAGAGTTTCACAGCACTTCTTCAGTAACTCACAGTCCACTTCGGTTTTTTTCAGTTTTGTCCTGCATATATGTAAACGTAATGATTACATTAAAACCAAGAACATTGTACTGTCAATGAAACATGCATGAAGCATCATGCGCATGATTCATGTGAATATGTATGCAGTCCAGATATATCAGACAAATTAAACAACCTGGCTCTCCTGTTCTGAAACCACACCTCCACTTGTCTTGCCCGCAGATTCAGCTTCCTTGCCAATTCTTGCTTTTGCTTCTGAAGAAAATGTCAAAGGAAAATAATTATATGTAAAGAATCGTTTCAACATGAAATCTCAAATTGGAGGCTGAATTAATGATTTATATTGTATTTCTATGACACATCCCCGCACGTAAAGACTGGTTGGGATAGAAGCTTAAATAACGTATAAGTCCACCTAATTTTGCTAAAAAAATTCATAAAAAAAAAAACCTTGTATAATTACTACCGAGCGGGGTGGAGGAAATCCTTGTACGCAGCCTTATCCTTGTATAATTACTTGTAAAGAGGCTGTTTCCTGGATTCGAACTCATGACCTTTCAGTCAAGAACAATTTTACCACTGCTCTGGTTCGGCCCCTTTAAAAAATATCATAATATTTAATAATTTTTTAATAGTTGTGGTTGAATGCACTTTTTATTTCAATGAGTTGCTAGCCTTGAGGAACGTATTCCTAGAACAAGGTGGCTAGAGGAGATTTTGCGGGGGGATATCTTCAGGTTCCAAAAAAATTGAATAATCATTTGAGAACATCAAGATCGAAATGGATGACTCAAAAAGACATATTGTATACTAATAATTAATTGGTTAAGAACTTAATTTATATACCGGATTGAGAGTAGAATGCTCTTTGAAGCTATCCTCTAAGACTGTGGATTGTTCTTTGGTGAGCCTAAGTTTCTTCCTGGGGTTACCACCTTCATCATCATCAACAACCCTTGATTGAATCTTCTCTACCTCTGGCTCAAGTTCTTCGCCTGCGAATTGATCTCTCTCCCTCTTGATGCTAGACGAATTGGAAAATGAAGACACTGCGCTTGGAGAAGAGGCCTGTGGGTGGATGATATATTCATCCGATTCAGTCTTTGAAGGTGGTTGATTATTTGCCTCATCAGCAGGTGGTCTTAAACTAAGAGATGGGTATGACTTATTACATGGATACTCCTCCTTTTTCTTCTGGCTTTGTCTCTTCCTGTGTTCATCAGTCTTTATGCAATTATCTTCTGATGACTGATCGTGGATGCCAAGACAAAGGCCAAGTCGAAGACCTGGGTTAGAAATATCAAAACCCATCATAAAATCTGGGACGAAAGCCCTGGTGAAATACGTTGAGTTGATGTAGTATGTAGCTTGCAATCTTCTGAATATTGTATATATATAATGGCAAAGAGGATGTGACTCATGTGAGGTAGAAGATGAAAGATTGGAGAGAGTTGTGAAAGGGTGTGAAGAGAATTTATGATTGAGTAGAGTGTTTGTGGGGACTCATTTATCTATTTATTAAGTCATCAAGAAATGAAAGAATTAATGCATTAAAGGATAGAATATGAATTTAGTTATATATTCTGGAACATTAATGTTATTCGTAAATAACATTATTGGTATGCTAGTTTTATTGTGTGTTATTATTTTTTAAATGGTGAAATAAAATAAGGGCTTTATATTTCTATCTGATAGGAATAAAAAAATTATCTTATGCACGCTCAATCAAAGTGGGACCTATTATGAGAGGAAAAAAAAATTAAATCAAAAAAGTAGAAGCACGTGGATCGATGGGTCAGTAGAAATTTTCCCCCATCTTATGCAACATGAGAAATTCATTACCCATAAAATAAATGCTCATTTTAATATCTATAAGGAATATATAGTATTAAAAATAATAGTATGTATAAGAAATATTCTTATTCTCCGAGTATGAAATTCTCATCTCGCTTTTTGGCCAAATGGTTGACTGTGCTGTATAGTATATGGTATACCTGGAAAGTAGGCAGCACAATAGAAAGCCCACTTTCAACCTTTTTATTCTCCACTTTACTCCTGAGATTTTTTTACTTATCAGCTTTATTTTTCTTAAAAACTTGGTACAGCAAACAAATTTTAAACTTGAGATTTGTGCAAATAACTTAATTTCTTACCATCTGTGTTTTTATATATACTAATATAACTTAAAAATAATATAACTCTTCGCTTAAAATAGTCAAGATTAATTATGTTATTGCACCTGAATCGTGATGTAGTACGTACAGCTTAGGTACGGGGATGATTATTCAACGACAGGTATTATGTTTTCTTTATGAATTTGTAGTACGACTGAAAATGAAATATTTGGAAGGCAAAGAAAATAAGGGGGAAGTATATAAAATTATAAATATAAGATAACAATAAAGTAAAATATAAATACGACAAGACAACTTTCTTAAGGATTGGATGTTGACCAAATGTACGCGTGCTACAATTAATTGGCTGACCATTGACTAAAAACTTTTTCTTTTTTAAAAATTACAAAAATGAAACACATCATCATAATTTGCTTAACGTGTAAGATATAGAATCTTATAACCTTGTTCACACGACAGATGGGACTTGGGAGTATAAAAATTGCGTATATTCGAATGTATATAAAAGTTAATTTTATATGAATGACACCATTCACTTTTGTGTTTTTTTTTAACATATAGGCTTTCAGTAATTTAAGATCGATCTCTATTCATTGATCAACGAAATATAATTTTAAAAAATATTAAAACAATATACTTTAAAAATTGTTTAAAAAGTAAACAGTTTTGATACATCTATAATTGGTCTATTGTGCATGACTCAACCAATTAATAGATTAATTCAAAAAGATTGGAGTCAAAAATAATTATGCCTCAAAGAAGCAATAATTTAAAATCTAATAAATTACAACTAAATTTAAATGAAGGAATAGATTTGATTGTAATTTCTTCAATTTCTTGAATATGTGAGATTATTTTCAATGATTTAATATAATTAATTATCTTTATTTTAAGTAGGTAGTTATTGCTATATTTATCTTTAAATTTATTTTCTTATTTTTAGAATTTAAATTTTCAATTAATTTATAATTTCTCTATAAAAAGGTATTTAAGAACCTTTTTTAGGAGCTAAATATTTTATTATTTTGATAATAAAATTTGAAAACTAGAAGGTTTCTCTTTTATTAAATCTCAACTTATTTTAAACTATTTTTCTATGCATTTTAGCATCAAGTTTGATCACTTTTAACTGGCCTTTTTTCTATGCATTTTAGCATCAAGTTTGATGATTTGATCACTTTTAACTATGTGGGCCCCTAAAAACATTACTTGTGTTATCATATGAAAGCAAAAAAATATGTGGGTACATATATATATATATATATATATATATATTTGGAAAAATATTTTTCTTGTAATATGAGATAAAATAACTCTAAAATAACATCGTTTTAGAGATTTAAAAAAAATCACGGTATTTTAAAAAATTTATTTTTCTTTTGTATTATGTAATATTATTAAAATATCTTGATATTTTTTTTCCAACTCCTAAAACAATGTTATTTTGAGATTATAGAAAGATAATTTTATCTCTTGTTATAGGCAAAATGTTAATCCCATAAAAATTTTCAATAATAAGTATAATCACCCCATATAACTGTTGGATGGACAGATATCAAATGCTGAGATAAGGAGTAAGACTTATAAGTGTTACTCTGCAGTCAAAAATCTCTCCCCTATATATATATATATATATATATATATATATATATATATATATATATATATATATATATATATATACGGAAAACAATTTCTCCTTTAACATGAGAGATGTTTTCTCATGTCAGTGAGAGTTCGTTTTGCGTGCAATATATACTTTTTTTTTATGGTGGGACCCATTAAAATTATGTGTGTGTAGGAGATTTTCTAATCTCATGTTAAATGAGAGATGTAAAGCCCATATACGGAAAACAATATATATGGGAAAAATATTTCTGCAGTCGCTGCAGATAAGTTATCTGCATTTATTCCCAAAAAGATGTCATTTTGGTATTGAAAGATTATAAAATTATAAATATAAAGACTATAATAACCCTGAAATAAATCAAAATTACAAAATACCATGATTTTCGCCACAAAACGATATCGTATTGGGCTTACTGTAGATAAATTATCTGCAGTAACCGCAGAAAAATCGAGCCCTATATATATATATATATATATATATATATATATAGAAAGAGATAAGATCCTTTGACACTGATGTTAAATTTCAAGTTTGACAACTAATCTGAGAGTCATTAGATAAAAAAAAAAAAATCAACGACTCTGATTTGTATATATATATATACCATTGATCTTTTTTAATCTAACGGTTCTCAGATGAGGTGTCAAAGGATCTTACCCCATATATATAGGGTTTGATTTTCTCATATTGCATGAGAATTGAATTCTCATGTTGTTACTCAATTCGTGGTGGGCCCCACATTTATTATAAAGAGAAAAAGAAAAAATTTGCATGCAAATCGAAGGGTCACACATGAAAATTAAAATCTCACGAAACATGAGAAAATATTTTTCATATATATATATATATTTCCAGCCATTTGGCGTTCACCATGAGAGGTGCATGGTTATAATTTTTCAGATTTAATGTTGTCACCTAGATATATGATAAATAATCGACCGTTGGATATCAAAGAGATGGAGAAATATAAATCCTATATATATATATATATATATATATATATATATATCTCTTTCAGCGCATCCAATTAATGAGTAACTTACAAAAGTTACATTCGTTTTTTAGAATGATGTAAAAGATACAACTCAATCTCATTCATAGATTACTGTTTTAAAATTTAAAATTTTAATTTTTTTGAACTGATATTTGGAATAGTTACTTACACACTATTGATTTATGAAAAGTTGAAAACAATTGGGAAGATAGGATAGCGCATCGTGAAGAAAGACAAACGAGTTGGTTGTTTGAGTTGAAAGGCAGCTCCGCACCCATCAAGGAAGCAAGTAAGAATGATAAGTGAAAAACAAAAGCAACATCCACTGCGAAACACGTTTCTTTGGCTTTCGGATGTCATCTTTATCCTTTGTTTTCCCACTCTTAAGTTTGCATCCAACGGTCAGAACCGGCATGATATATTTATTTATTTTGGTACTGTTTTGGTGCTTATATAACTACTTTGCTGTAACATGGTAAACAAATAAAAATTTATTTAATTTGTATGTTTTTCTTACCAAATTCGTTGGTTGATATGCATTAGGGTGTTCGTGATTTGGATTGGATCGGCTTTAGAAGCAAAAAAATATCCGATCCAAACTATTCGGTTTGATCATGTAATCATCCATTCAGTTTAATTTTTTTTTTCAAATCTTTCCATCCAATTTTTTCCGGTTATATATATATATATATATATATATATTTTAAAATTCTAATATTAGTTTTATGATTTTTATGCAAATAACATCTTTTGTATATATTGGCTTTGTAAAAAAAAAATTGAAATGCAAAAGTATTAAACGATTATAATTTATTTATTTTTTTTAAGATATGGGCTCTAAACAGATGAGATTTTGTTGAAGAGATGTGATTAGATTTTTTCTTGGATTTAGTTGATGAGTTAATGAGTCTTAGGTTTAGAAATTTTTTGGTTATGATTCGGGAAAGACCCAAGTAGACAGAGGAAAATTAATATATTGGATCAGTTTAGATTGGATAGGTTTTCATAAACCCATCTAAAAACCGATCCAATCCAATTAAAATTTACGATTTTTTTTCGGTTTTCAGTATCGGTTTATTCGGTTATCGATTTTTCGATTCAGTTATCGCGATTTGAATCGGTTGATGAACACACTTATTACTTAGTAAGAGCAAGTAGCTTGTGAGTAAGATTAAAGTCAACTTTGGATTAGTGATTTGTTTCATTTCTCTATGATCAGAAAGAGACAACCATTGTAGGATTTTGAGATCAAGTAACTTCACATCGAATAATTAACATTTGGGAAGAATATCAATGTCACAAATTGGAAATAAAACTAAAATAATAATAAAAAAGGCGTGAAGTGGATGTTAAGAAAATAGTGTTTCGTAATAATGGTGTAAATGAAAATTCAAAAGGTATACAAATAAACAAGATTAAGCCATCAAATCTGTTCGTGTCTATCATGCTGTCCTCCACTTCCATGGCGGACCTACATGGGGCTTGGGGACTAGCCTCCGTCACACCTAAAATTTTAAAAATTAAAGCAGTTAATATTGTGATAAGATAAATAACCGTATTAGTGCACGGTAACTCATAAGTGATATATACCTTCGATTTTTTAGCTAAATCAAAGTAACTAAAACCTGGCTGAAAGTGAATTATCACAATATTTATCGTAACAATACGAATGACCTTAAGCACAACATACAAGTGATATAATTTTAGTGGGTTTAAAATATCATTTCATTAAAAGTGAATTATCACAATATTTATCGTAACAATACTTTCCTACACACACAACATTGATATGATTTTTTATTATACATTTTAAAACAATATTGCAATGTGCAAAATATGTACATAATTAATTGTTTTTATATTAAACAACAACATATTTGGGGTTCCATTCTACCGTAACAGTTTCTTACTATAACCCAACTGTATTCAAATCAATATTTTTTTTATTTTTAATGCAATATTGCAATGTGCATAGTGTATATATAATAACTGTGAATTGTATATTAACAACAACATATTTTTCATTTTTGTCAGAGAGGAAAAGAAATTAATATTCTTTCTTTACAAAAAATATTCTTTATTTTACTAACATAGCAGATTACAGTCCCCTCTCCTCTCCAAATATAAATTAGTTAAGAGAATTGATTCATTCATAAAAAAAAAATACAAGTAATAATAAGCAAATATCAATAACTGCACATAATATATAACAAAATAATTAGAAAAATGAGCATAAAACATGACTAAATTTTTTTTATGTCGTTACTTCTTGAGTGAAAGATCAAAACTCAAGTAGTAATTAACATTGTTCTAGTGAGCATAAATTATATATCTGCAAAATAAGCTTATGGGAAACTCCAACTCTCAAATTAGCATAGGTTTCAAAAATTGATAAGAAACATAAATGACGGATACACATTTACAATTAGGACGGCTCAATCGATCCAATAGGTTTAGCTTGCAGATTTACTCTCTCATCTGGATTAAGAAACTTTTTTCACTAAGGAGTTTCTTTTTCAACCATGAGCCAACAATTTTTGATAATTTGCAATCAAGTTGTACAATATACTAAAAACAAAAGAAGGAATGAAGAGCCAGATACTGATCTTCGATTATGATTTTCAAGTGGTTATTATAATCATATTTTTTATATTAGATCTGTATTGTATTTAAAGTAATTTATTTATAATATAATATTTTTTACTTTAGTCCCTATCACCCAAATTCTTGGGTCTGCCCCTGTTTCTGTTAAACACTAAACAAAAATACAATACATAATATAAGGAAATGATTTATAATTGTTATAAAATTATATGGAAACGAGATTTAATTTTTTTTATTTGAAAACAAATATTCTCACAAACATTATTGTGAGATTAACTTATCAATTATGGTGTGTTATGAACCTAACATAAAGATCCACATTTTAGAAGGATCAAGGAGGGCTAGCTGCTAAGAGGAAAATTAAGAAAAGATTCTTTAATTATATTAATCCTAATACGTCAGCAACGGATCAAAAACTGGACCCTCAATATTCTTTGGAGACCCAAAAGTCCACTCTTAGCATTAATCCATTATAAATAAAGCGCTAAGCCAACCAGGTACACACATAGACACATTAAACCCTCCCTCTCTCTCTTAGCTGTCACTTTGCACACACCTCACCCTTTGACTATGTCGTTGTTATAATAGTGCATAGTGATCCGCTATTCTCTGAGGCTATCTCTCCTATAGGTACTTGAGAGAGGACACATCTAGATCAAAGATTAAAATATCAGTCATTGACTGGATATCTCTGTCACCGTGACAGAATATGGCGTAAATGGGCCAAGCCACCTGTGAAGGGCCTATAGCCTGACCTAACTTATATCATGACTAGATAACTTATATCAAGTTGAAGAAGGTTATACTTACAACTTTTTTTTTACAATCTCTTACAACCATATCTTAACACGGTTGATTTCAACGGTTTTTTTCGAATTAAACTCATTAATTAATTATTAATTCATAATAAATGATAATCGTTGATTGGCGAAAATTAACGGTGTTAAGATATGGTCAATCAACGGTTATGTACGTTTTCCTCAAGTGATAACCGTTGATTAATTATTAATTATTAACGATGAATTAATTATTAATTTATAATAAATGATAACCGTTGATTGGCAGAAATCAATGGTGTTAAGATATAGTTGTAAGAGGTTGTACAAAAAAAAAAAAAATTGTAAGTATAAACTTCCTCTTCAAGCTTTAATTATTTTTTGTGAAAGTGCAAGTAACTATTGTTGATAAAAGAATTCCTTACTTAATTCCACATATAAATTTCTTAACTTGTTATTAATAGATTAAAACGTCAATAAAGGTCAATATTTAATGCTTAGCAACGATGGAGTTTGAAGGAATATAGTGATAATTTAATGAAAAGTGTTGTATAGTTGAAATAAAATCATTGATACATATCCACAATTATATGCTTAAAAAAATTGATACTTGGTAGGACATGATTGATATGAATCACCGACGAATCAATTAGTTCAATGAATGATGATTGTGAAATGGAAATCAAGGTGACGAGTAACCATCAAATATATGAATTTTTATCTCCTTTATTAATTGTTCCGTGTGGAAGTAAGATCTTATAAAACAGGTTTCGTAGACCTTAGGACATAAACTATAGTAGCTACAATTAAGTGAACTTAGGATTTTCTATCATGAAAACATATATTGTGTATGAAATATGATCTCTAAATTAACAGACATGCCCCTTACCCCATGAGATAGGCATTGACTTAAGCACAGTGGAAAAACTCAAAAAACATTGTCTAAACTAAAGTATGATTGGGAATAATTGGGATTGGCCAGACAACAGTCTCTTGCTAGAAATGGTGTATTATTAGATACCAAAAGAAAGCTTTAAATTGAAGGATTGATGTCCTGTGCAAGGCATTGATGCTGGTTCTCCAATTAATTTTGGTCTTCTCATTATCTTGTTCGTAGCAGATATCTAGCAAGTTGATGAAGAAAGTAAGGGGGCGTGTACACATTGATTCCTTTTTATTTAGTTTTGTTGACAGATGTCAATGAATGAGCGGTGCCACATTGACAGGAGGCAAGGGATAGAGTAGGTGGACCAACCAATAATTTGGCATGATTGGGTATTTGATTCCAAAGGAGGATTATGGTGACGAATTGATGATGGTTATGGAGCGTAGCAGTTGGCAATGATGGGGTGAGGAAGGAAGAGATGGCTGTTGGAGATAAGGTTTCAGATATGTTCCGGGCTTTAAGGCCAGTAGACCAGTGGGAAATTGGGTTTGTGCTCCTTGTTTGGCTTTTCCACATCCTCTCTTTTTCTTTTCTTTCTTACCAACCGTCCATATGTCAAAAAAGACACCACTTTTTGTCAGCATTTAGAATACAGACTTTGGTTTTGATTGTAATCTACGTCATCATTTTAGTACCCTTTGTATCGCATTATTATTGTCATTAATTAGCCAGCATCTAGTTCTTTCTCTTTGGATTCATTGCCTCATTCATTGAGTAAAACAGCGATAAGGTTAATGCCTCATTCATTAAACAACGTGTCATGATTCAAATTTCCTCCAAGCACATAATTCATACAGAGAAAATAACGCCCATTACAAATAAAGAAGAATTGAAAAGGTCGTTAGGGTTTTAGCTAAGATTATGTTTAACTTTATTAATCATTGCCATATTATACTAGACATAATTCTCAATCTAGGCTCCTATGACAAAATTTATACTAAATTATGCAAAATATATAAAGGGAAATACATATATGATGTGGTAAGAAAATACTTAGGTCATGTTATAGACCCCACAACTTTTAAAATAAAAAGAAAAGAAAATGGTGTGATCCACATTAGTTGTGTCTATAACATGACCTAAGTATTTTTTCTACAACCATATGTATTTCACATATATATAACAGATATGTGTCCCTCCTCCTTTAGAGTTTATGGTTCCGGGCATAAATAAATTAAAAATATTATTCTTCTTTTACATAAGATAAGTTCTCTTATATTTTCTTATTTTTATTTTTGGATTCTACTTTTTCCTTCTTTTTTTCTTGTAATGATGGGTCCCGCCCATTTTCTCTCTATAATATAAAATAACTATCTTATATGAAAGGAGAGTAACAAAACTCTAAATATATATATACATGTGTTCAATAATTAATTGAAAGTTTCAGCTCAGGTTTCTCGTTGGTTCTGGGTATCTATTTATAATAATAGAATAGTTCTTTGTAGCCATATCCCAAATTTGGGGTTCGATTCAACCCTTGATGAATAGGGCTTTTATACAATTAGATGATGATATGATTGGAAAAAGTTAAATTGGAAATGAGACAAGAAAGGTCCATAATCTATTATGCAAAGTATCAAAGAGCTTAAATTATTATAAACAAAATGAGCTCTCCCATTATTTTACGTACACAGAATCATCGTGCTTCTTGGAAAAATCACAGAATTTTAAATGTATAATTTAAGCAAGGATATAATTTTATGTTATTTTAAATCTTAATTATTGATTTTCATCAATTCAATGATTACAATTTATTCTGAATTACTAATTCATTAATGAGTTTGACCTAATAAATTATAATTATTGATTGACGGAAATTAACAATTAGGATTTAAAATGACACAAAATTATATCTTTTATAAAGACAAATATTTTTTCAATAATTTACTTAAAAAAATGATGCTTTGCATAATAATGTTGATGCCACATTATGCATTTATAAATTATTATAAAACAATAATCATACAAAGGCGATAGAATAAGAGCCTCCTTAACATTTTTTTTTAAGTTAAAAGTAAATAAAATAAAAAATAAAGCTACAAGCTGATTGATGATTATATAAAATTTTTAACTTCTATTCATTTTAAAAAACATATATTTCAAAAAAAAAAAAACCTGATACAATTCTTAAAAGTAATTTCTAACTAAAAAAAAATTCAAACACGCTCTTAAAAAACTTCTTGTAGAAGCTTTTGACTTTTTTTTATTATAAAAAAATTCTTATTATAAAACCTTTTGCAAGAATTTATTTGGCATAACAGGCGCTAAAACTCGGTTGTGCAAATCATATTAGTTCTATTACTTGACATTTTTCATATGAATAAGATAAGGGTTTTCATTCTATCATTTAACATGATCGCAAAAAATTTCCTATAGACACAACATTTTATGGGACCCGCATGTTAAAAAAAAAAAAAAACTCTAACACGCAAAACGAATCTCTATAACATTACATAATCATTTTTCCTACAACATAACTCTTATAAAACCCATAAGATAATTATGATGTAAAGTTGTAAACACACATGGGGATAAAAGAATCATTTAAAAAATTACTGTCATGTTTATCGAAAAAAGAAAAGAAATTACTGTCATAAAAATATCATAAAATTTAAAGCGATTTATTAAATTATCTAATTATAATAGGATAAAATGTACTATTTAATGTCTTGAAGCGAAAAATTTTATAGAGATTTTGATTCTGCAGACTTTATTGGTCTCATTTTTTTTATTACATTAATAAAAATTAGAAGTACAATCTAATAGAAAATCAAGGACTGAGTGTAGAAGAAAACTTTAAATATATTTTCCAAAAAAAAAAATATTTAAACAATATCGGTCTTATAAAATTGTACCTGTATGGCAATAGAATTTTTTTAAGTATAATCTAATGAATGTTAACCACCTAACATCAATATTATAGTATAAAATATGGGATAAGTTATTTTACCTATTATTTTTTCTACTTATTTTTGTCTATCACTTTAAAATACTATTATATCAGAATTTCAAGAGAAGAGAAAAAGATAAAAATTAATTAAGATTATGATCTAACAGTATTTTGAAATGATAGATAAAAGGTAGATAAAAAATGATTGGTAGAATAACTATTCGATAAAATATTAGGTATCTTTTAAATAGAATCCAAGAGACCCAGATTAACCACACCAACCAGCATGATATTGCCCAATCTGATCTTGATTTTCCTCTTTAGGATAAGTTGAATAGAGTTTTAGAACAAGAAGAAGCTCTTTGGTTTCAAAAGGCTAGATGCAAATGGATTGAGGATGGGGATCGTAACACAAGATTCTATCATACAACTACCATAATTAGAAGAGCCAGAAACAAAATTTTAGAGCTCAAGAATGATGAGGGTCATATGGTTAGAGAAGAAGACAGCCTGAACAAGATTATTCATGATTTCTTCACTAATCTTTTTACTGAAGAAGATCACTCCAGACCTTGGGAAGTGACCAATACTTGTTGGCCTGCATTAGAGGAGACTGAGTTGACAGCATTGAAGGATCCTATCTCGGAATTGAGTATCAAGGAAGCTTTCTTCTCCATGAATGCTCTCAAAGCTCCTGGTCCAGATGGCTTCCCAGCTTTTTTCTTCCAAAAAAACTGGGATATTATGAAAAAGCAAGTGGTTGATTGTGTGCATCAGATTTGGGAGAAGCCGGATGAGGTGAAGGATCTAAGTAAAACCTTTCTGGTTCTCATTCCAAAACTGGAAAAATCAGAAAAGATTAACCAATTTCGCCCGATTGCTCTGTGTTCTGTTCTTTATAAAGGTATCAGCAAGATTATAGTGAGCAAGCTGAAACCCCTTCTCAACAAACTGATTTCTCCTCAACAAGTCAGTTTCGTTCCTAAAAGACAAATCCAGGATAATATTATCATTGCTCAAGAGATGGTTCACTCTATGAATAGAATGAAGGGGAAAAGGGGATTCTTCACAATCAAAATCGACTTAGAGAAAGCCTATGATACCCTTCCTTCTCAAGAGGTCTTGGATTTAAAGATTAGCAACAGTATTTTCCTTTCTGAAGGAGGCTGAAATGTGCATTATCTTGTGAACCATTTTGACCTTAATGTGGTGAACAAAATTCTTGCCATTCCTCATCCAGATGATGAAGCCGAGGAGGATAGCATAGCTTGGACTAACTGGAACCCTGGGCATTCCATAGTTAAGCTGGCATACAATAACTTGTTAGATTCTAGCAATCCTTCCCCCATTGACTGTTGGGACCGTATTTGGAAGTGGAAAGGCAAGGAAAGAGTCAAAATGCTTATCTGGAAAATGCTTCATGATAGAATGTTAACAAGATAGTCAATATCAAAGTGGAGTGGTAGTTCCAATAAGTGCCATTTCTGCCCTGAAGTGATTGAAGATTGCCTTCATGTGTTTAGAGATTGTTGGAAGGCAAGAAAGTCCTGGTTGTTGCCCATGTTGCACCCTCTTCCACCGAGTTTCCTCACTGTGATTTCTTTTAGGGAGTGGATGATTCTGAATCTCACTTCAAACAACAGTAACCTCAAGGATTGGAGAGACTCTTTCTTTACCACTTGCTACTTTTTGTGGTTATGGAGGAATAAGGAAATTCACGAAGAAGGTTTCCAGCGTCCTGATAATCCTTCAAAGGCTATTGCTGTAGAAATTGAGGAAAATAGGGTCTGTTTGGCTAAGTTTAAAAAAACATTTTCAGGAACTTCTCACTCTCAACTTCCTACATCGTGGATTAGGCCTGCGGAGGACTTTCTGAAATTAAATGTGGATGAGGCTGTGCAAGGTAATCGGGCAGCTTGTAGTGGTCTCTTGAGGGATAAGAATGGATTATGGTGTGGCGGTTTCTCGGCCTTCATTGGCTCTTGCATTCCTCTGCATGCTGAGCTTTGGGCTCTCCTTTATGGACTTGATTTCGCCTGGAAGCATGGCCGGAGGAAACTAGTGTTGGAAACTGATTCTTCTCAAGCGTTTTGCCTTCTTACCAATCATGGTAATGATACTCGAAAGCTGCCATTGGTAGCTAAGATTAGAGTCTTTTTAATGAAAGAGTGGACTGTCTTATTGAATAAAATTCCTAGGAGTAGCAACACCTGTGCGGATTGGATTGCGAAGAAGGCTTTGGATGATTCCTTTGGGCTCAAATCAATCTCCTCCCCTCACAGCGATCTGTTAAATCTTCTTGCTGCTTATCTTTTGGATCCGGGTCTAAATAAGGTGGATGCTAGGAGAAATACAGGATGATGTTTGCTTTCTGCTAGTGTTTGATGTTTTGTTTTCTGCTGTTTCTTGTTCTGTTTTTTTCCTTCCATCTTGTTTTCTGTTCTTTTGTTTTGTGGGGGCATTGCCTCTTTTTGTAACCAAAAAAAAAAATATATTTGGTACTTGAAACGATATTAACTCAGCCCAGGTTCACTTACCATAAAAGCATCATTTTTGTTATCAAGAAGCATTTTATTTTATTTTATTTTTGGTGAATCAAGAAGCATTTTATTTTATTTTATTTTTGGTGAATCAAGAAGCATTTTATTTTTGTTAAGAAGCATTTTATTATTATAGATTAAATAGACGCCAATTAATATACCTTGAACTGTTAATGTAATTCATTTTATTGAAATATTCGTTTGCAAGTTCCTAATGAGAGATTCAATATTCTATAATGAAACATTATATTTCTCTCTGTTTTTTCTCTCTCTTCCTATATTCCGTCGTAAAGACCATTCAAGATGTGGGAGCTTCTGTTAAACTATATATAACACAATTTAATAATAAATAAATAAAATAACTGTCATTGTTTTAAATTTTAATCAACATAAAAATCAAATCAGAATCACGAGGCAATTTATGAAGCCGATTAAAGAGCAAAAGCAATATATTATGGCGGGAAAAATCGAATACAACACCATTCAATAACGCATCCCCATTAATAGGAACTTAGAGGGGTTTATAACCTAATGTATATTGAGAAGAGTTATACTTACTACCTATTCTTATTATTATTTCTTACTATCAAATCTTAACCGTTAATTTCCATTAATCTAACAGTTGTAATTTATGGGATCATAATTATTAATTAATTTTTAATTTGCAATATATTATAACCATTATATTGATGAAAATCAACAGTTAAGATTTGGTAGTAAGAAGTAGTAAAAAAAAATAGGTAGTAAGTATAACTTTTCCCATGTATATTAGGTTAGATTTGTCATACTATAAATAGTCAAATAAAATAGGTTTAGGTTTTAAAAAAAAAATTATTTAGAAATTAGGTTATATGCTTTTTTATACATGTTGGGCTATAAGCCTGCAGACCAGCCTATTTCATATAATTTATTAAATAAATTTATTATTTTAATAATTTTGAATAAAAAAATATTATTATTTTTTTTAATTATTGAATATTTAATAAGCTTAAATAAGCTAATATGCCCAGGCCAAGACTTTAAATTTTTAAATATAAGTCAAACTAGACTTATAATCTGGGCAAACACAAATTGACAAGTCACGTCAGGCCTAAGATTTTTTACATTGGTCTGCCTATTTAAGTCAAAGCCTAATCTATTTACATCCCTACCACTGACATATTTTAGACCATTTGCTTAAGTATTTTGATGACTAACTTCATGGTTTTCTTTGTCTTCTTTCTCTACCAGCATTCGAACCAGGACCATCATGGAGTTGTTCTCCAACAAGCAACAACTACCATATTGACCATGAATTCTAACTTCTAATTGTGAATAGAGGTGTAAATGAGTTAGGTCGGTCTATAGGGTCCTACAGCCTAACTTATATCATGTCAGATTCGGTCTATTAAATATAATTAAATTGAACAGGCTTAGACTTTAAAAAAAATCTATATAAAAAATAGGTCACATAATTTCTTTTACATGTCGGGCCTATTACCCTATAGGCTAGCCTAAACATATTATTTATTATAAATAAAATTATTATTTTAATAATTTTGAATAATAAAATAATACTAATTTTGTTATTTTTTAATTATTGAATATTGGATAGGTTTAAGGTAAAAGTGTTTGTCATTTTAAATGACACAAAGTTATGTAATTTTTAATGAAACTACATCGTTTTGGTGTGTTTTTACATTCTCTCTCCTCCATTTTCTTTTTATTTCTAATTTTATAAATTAGAGAAAATAATAAAACACACCAAAACGACGTGATTTTATTAAAAATAACACAAAATTGTGTCATTTAAAATGGGTTTAAACAAGCTAACCGGCCAAGACTTTTGGTTTTTAAATATAGGTTATGCTAGACTTATAAGTTAGGCCTATATAAGAATAACGAGAGAGGTTAGACCCAAAATATTTTACACAGATCTATATTATTTAAACCAAATTCTAGCATATTTACACCATTTGGTATGAAAATATTTTATTAATATAAGATGTGTCTCAACACAAAACTCATATACATATATGACATTAAATTTATAGGTAGAAGTTCAAAATATTGATGTTATTTTTCTCACAGAAAATTTATCTTTAACACATCATCAAGATCTCTTTGATGTTTTTTTTAATCCATAATCTTTTAACCATATTCCTTTAAAGTAAATAATGTTATTAAACATTGATAGACCTATGAATTTTGGATAATAGAATCAAGAGCAAAGATACAAAAAGTATAAAGAAATAAAGTTTTAAATGTTTACATTTACACAAATATAAATATATATATGGGCTTTACTAATTTACATCAACATGAGATAGAATATCTTCTATCACTCTCATAATCATATGATGAGACCCATATAATTATAAAAAAAAAAATAAAAAACAAAATGGCCCATGTCTCTGCCGGAAAACACACTACTCTCCTATGGCTGGAGATATTTATATATATATATATATATATATATATATATATATATATATATATATATATATATATATATATATTAACGATTATTTTTATTCAATTTCATATTTGAAAAATTCAAATCTTTTTTTTATTTATTAATTCTATCAATCTTTTTTTTGGTAGTTACTTTCAAACTTTTTCTATGTAATCAAATTACTATTTTATTGACTTTAATATAAACATTTGAGATATCTTATGTTTCTTTGTAAAATTGATTGGTAATGTAAGTTTAATTCATTTTTTTGAATATAAAATATAATATATATTGCATAAATTAAAAATATTATTTAATATCAAAATGATAATATGTTAAAATCTAACACGTCGGAGTGTTATGTCATCTTATATCCCGGGTCGATATCGATATAAGATAGTCCAGATAATGTCCCTCGGCTTTGCAGAGTCCCTAGGTTCTTTTGCAGTGAATGAGTCCATTGTTGTTTGAAAATCAAACTCGTAATGTTAAGGCCCAATCGTCTACGAATTTGGACTTCAATCCTGGTCAAATAAACTGGCATTTAGCAGCCCGTCTTGGTACTGCAGCCTTGTCTCTTCAGTGAAGTGTATCCATTGGGTTTGGGTCAATTCTGATTTGTGAGACGGTAAGATGTACAAGGGCGTATTTAGTGGGTTTGGACCTGGTGTAGGATATCGAGCTCCGATCCGAGTGTTTAAAAATTGGGTGAAACTTGATCCCAATTAATTAGAAGTAGATTACTTGTATCTACTTTTGCAATTATCATATTAATTAGAAGCGTTGATGTTACTGACTATACATCAGCAAAATAGGGTCATATTTAGTCCTGTTTTATGTACTCCAAGAGTATACAAATAATTTATCGTTAGATTTGATTGATTTTGCTTAAGCAATGCTTGACCTTCGAACGCTGACAGCAAGTAGTTATTTGTTGGGTAAACGGTATCCTGCATTGCTAAAGTGTAAACTGTAAATTGAATTTTGGTACACCGTTTTTTTCAGGATTCCCGAGAAATTGAATTTTTCAAAATTTTAAATTTTCAAATATTATCATAAACTGAATGTAAAAATCATATTTTTAAAGATCGAGATTTCCGGACAAATAAAAATTTCTCCTGTATCAAACGCCCTCTAAGTGTTTATTTTGATTTTTCCAAGGTATGTCTATCCGGCCGCAGTTGATACTTGTCTCAATTAACTTTGAAATGTAAGTTAAAACTTTAAAGTTCCAAATATAGTTGGATTTCTTTTAATCATCTTTGAGAATAACATTTTTTTACTTCGGAAAAGGGGATTAAGTCATTGTTGATTCTGCCAATATAATATATGTAGTAAATGATTTATTTATTTTTTTAATAATTACAGATGTAGACATAGTAGTTTACATAATTGGCTGCCGTATTCAAGTTGAATGAAAATAGTGGTATGAATAATATATTTTGGAAGAAACTAACGTTTTGTCGTTCTGCCCTTGCGATGTCATTGAATCACTTTCTATGGTGTCTGAGCCGTTCACGTCTGGGTCGCTTCTTTAGCGAGTTGACAACACTGATGCCAAGTCACTGTGAGTGAAAATCGATTGCTAAATTGAAAGGTATCTTTGTCCAGAGTCCACACTAATCTGGAGTAAAAGTAATTGCCACACTGAAAGTCTTCATCATGAAGAAAAGAGCCCAGTTAACAAATGTCGTTTCCATTTACAAACTTCACATCATCAAGAAATTTTAGCAAAAATCTTATCCCAAGCCACTCACAAAAATCAATGGAGACAACTCCGGTGGCCGACCCGGCCCAAAAATTGATGTGGTATCAAAAAAATTGACATCAAATTATCAAAATATTTATCATAATTATACAAATTGTAATTACTATGAATTCTAACATAGTTATCTAAAGTATGTACAAAATAATGTCACATAATATTGAAAATTCAAATGAATAATTATCGTTGATTATATATCAAAGCAAACATATAAAAATGCACTAACCTTTTCGGTAAACATTTCAAACATAAGAATTTCACTTTCCTCCCACAATATAATAAGTAATGAATCAAACATTATCCTAAGGATATAAAAACACACAAATATAATAATTATATGCATTGTCCTTTGTCTTCTCTTTCATTATCTTTATTCCTTAAATTTTCAATATCTCACGTTAGAGAACATTGCACTTGTTTGCAACAGCCATAAGCACGCTGAAAACATCTCTATTCTTAAGGATAAACCCTTTTTTCCTAATTTTAAATGATTTTATTTGGTTTAGTTGGGGCCAAATTTTGATATAGGTCAACTAATCATTTTTGTGATTAAGTTTAGAATTTTTTCTTTTTTAAAATAATAGAAGTAAGAATAAATAACTTAACTGATTAGAATAAAGCAGGGAAAAAAACAAATATACAAGATAAAAAATAAAAAAAGGTAAAACAAAAAAAAAACCATACTATACATGTTCCTTATTATTTGTTTGCATTTAGATGGTTTAATATTACTTTGTATTGAGTATTTGATTTTTTATTTAGATGGTGCTAAATTATAATTTTTACCTTAGTTAATTATAATTAATTATATAATAAGTAAAAAAAAAAATAAGCAGGTGCCAAGGCACCTGCTGGATTGGCTGTGGCTCTGCCATTGGACAACTCATCGTCTAACCACATGCAAATAAAAAAGTTAGTTATCTCTCTACTATAAATACATGGGAAATACTACTCTCATTTTACATATAAATACATATGCATTAATACTGAATTCTCTCTGTAAAATGAGAGAACAAATTAGAGAGATTAATCAAAAGAGATGCAGGGCATAAATATTATTATGCAATTCTCAAGCGCCAACCAAATATAGACCATAGTACAAAAATAAAACAAGTGAAATAAATTTTCAAGATTAATAAATAGATAAATTACTCTGCAGATTTATACATCTCGCTACTCGTGCTCTCAACTAAAGGTGTCAAAACGGACTGCCTGTCCCAACCCATCATCAACCCACTTACAAACAAGCAATCTTGCCTCACCTATAAGTCCAACCTAATAATTTGTTTGCACTTAAAGTTAAGCCAAGCTATTATTTTTGGAGAGATTTTTTTTTTTTTTTTTTTACTATCTCTTATTATCAATTTTGCAATCAATTCAATGATTCTTATTTAAATGTTATTTTATAACGGCTGATTAATTAACTTTAATTTAACGATAATAGAATTAATAACAAGATATAGGATTTTATAGTTTTCGTACAAAAGGAGATGAGCGTTGTTTCATGTTGAGAAAAGTAAAGTTAGAAGAGTGATCAAGTGTCACTATTTCACAATTTTTTTATCCAAATGTCATGTAAATATTATTTTTTATCAGACTGTCACGCGACGTAATTCGCTACGATTGGTAGCAAATTACGTTCACCTATGATTTCGTGACATATGACCACATTACGTACCAAATTCGTTACCATTAGTAGCGAACTTCGTCTAGTCAGTTTTTTTCTACGAAAATATGCCACGTGTCATGAAATTTTCGGTGAACATAATTCGCTATCAGTCGTAACGAATTATATCGCGTGACAGTTTGATAAAATAATTATTCGTGTGATATATGGATAAAAATTTATCAAATAATGATACTTTAGTCAATGTTATAGTAAAATAAGCCCCATCAATTTTGAAGAAAAAAAAATTAGCGTGGCTCGCTTTTCAATCTAAGAGTGAAAGGACAAGAACATTTTGCAATAACACGAGAAATAATTTTGCCTAAAACATAAAAATAAAATTGATAATAAGTACACCCTTTCCCACTTTTTGAGACGTTATAATTTTGTTAGTCAAATGACTCAAATCCATCACACCAATTTACTTTAAGAGCGCTTTCATGTATGGGCCCGTGCTGTTCCGTTCGTGGACCTTGGCCACGTGTCGCCATATTATTAAGTCGACACTATCATCCATTTTTTGTTTTCCCATATCATATAAATAAAGAAAAAAATATTTATTCTTTTAAATGACAGAATTTATGCTATTTTGCTCTCACAAAGAGGTAGGATCCATATAGTTTTATATTTTTTTTTCCACTCCCTCTCTTCCTTTATCTATTTCTTTCTTTCACTTAAAATGATACAACTTTACACCTTTTAAAATAATACACACTGTCCCCATAAATGAAACCACAATAATTAAATCAGGCTTTAACATTTTTACGGAGAATGTAGATAAATTATTTATATTCACTATTAAAATGATATAATTTTGAATTGAAAAATTAAATAATTATAATGAGAAAACTATTATAACCTTAAAAAAATTATAATTACAAAAATACCTTAATTTCCGTCCAAAATGACATTATTTTAGGCTTAATGTAGATAACTTATCTGCATTGACTGCAGAAAAAATGAACCATAAGTTAATAGAAAACAAGCGATAGTTAATTATTATTTTAAAAAAATCATTCTTAATTAGATTTAGTCTCTCTTTTTTATTTGAAAGACTACCCATTATCAAATATGGGAAAATAAATAGAGGTTAATAATTTATTTAGTACCTACGATTTTTGAGAAATTTTTTATTTTATTTTTTTGTTAGTAATCTGGAATATATATAATGAAATATAATTCTCATATTAAAAGCCTTTATCTCTAAGAAAAGGCTCGATCAACAAAGGCCATTGGCTATGATTGCTTATACAAACTTTACCACCAAGCAAATTTTATTGCCAAGCAACTTCTACATAAATTATCGTAAGTGTTATCCACAAGAACCAATGTAGAGAGATGATTGTCTTCCCCATAAAAAAATGCATCTCTCAAGCTGGTCATCTCTCCATTGTAAATATGAGTGTGTTAACCCAAGGAAAGCATCTCCCAAGCTGGTCATCTAAATGCATGTTGTGACTTCGACAAATCCACTGGTCGTATAAGTAATAAAGTGATTAGAATAAGTTATCGATCCCACCAGAACTGATGACCAAGTACTAATTTCTCTATTTAATTAAAGTTGGGTCAATTGTGAGCGGGTTTCTTTGAGAATATTTTTATTAAATTAAAACAGAAATTTAACTACTTATTTTTAGTTTTTAATATTCAAGAAATTAAATTCAGAATTTGTAATGCTAGAAATTGATTTTAAGTTTCTATAAAAGATGTAGCTAGGACTTAACTTCACCATTGGTTTCCAAACTAGTTTACTTATTCTTATAATTACATTCAAGATTCAATTATTAACATTTTTTTTATATTTAATCAAACCCCAATTCCTTAGTAAGAATCTACAGTTATAGAATTCATAAATCTATCTCTAGATCATACAAATTTCAGTAATCAACCAATCAGAATCAATTCACCAACATCCCTATTGTCATGCATGACTCATATGTTTATTTATGAGTGATCAAGTCATAAAGAAAACTAATCATAAATAACAGATTGACTGCATAACTTTAAATCAAGAACATAAATCATAAGAAAAACAAATAGCGTTTAAGAATCCATAGTTTCGTCTCGCCCTAACTACTTAAGCAACTTAGCTATGCATAATTATAAAAACAGAATTAAAAGCTAATGTAAAATAAATAGGGTTCATGGTAAAACTTGTTTAATGGTGATGATCAATAATGCTTATTTAATCTCTTCCTTCTCCTCTGCAATGCTCCAGTATTCTTCGTTTGTGAGTTCTCCTTTTCTTCATGTCTCTAGAATTTATTTCAAAGGCTTTGTCGCATTGTATTTAAAGAATTAAAATAAGCTTTAATTTCTGGACCAGGTCGTTGAGGAGCTCGCTGAAGCGAGCTATTTAGCGAGACTTTTTTCTCTTCTCACTCACTTGCTCACTAAAGCGAGCATCAGAGCAAGCTTGATTATGCTTCTCGCTCACTTGCTCGCTGAAGTGAGCAACAAAGCGAGCGTGACCGAATCTTTTATAATTATTTATTTTTCTATTTTTCCTTAGTATTCAGCCGATGCCAACTGCCTTCTCATCCTCATTAGGTTAGTAATTTGTTATTCCTAGTATGAAACAACTTGAAACAATAAAAAAGATTAGGATCTTATCTAATTGTTGGCATTTTATTAACTTTTAATATTTTATTAATTAACACTATATTTTTAATTCTATTAATTATCATCTGAACTATATTTGACATTAAAAACATAATGTATTTGATACTTACCAATGCATTAAACCAAATCTGGTGATTTGAATGTTTGAGTGTCTTATATAGGTATACTTTCATTTTGTTCCAATAAAAACTTATATAGAATAAAACTGCTCCAATAAAGAAGAAAATCACATTGTCAGCTTAATTGGATAAATTGGTTATGATCAGTTAGTTTATAAATTATTTTATTAGTCTGGTCAAACTCTACTCATAAAGTGTCTATTTAGGAAGTGGATACATTGACCCCGTTAACCGAGCAACTGAAATTCCTGATTGTAACTTTTTTTTAGCAAGTTCCTAATTGTAACTTTGGACTATAGTTTACCCAATGGCGGAGCCATACCCAACCTAGCAGCTGTCTTGACACTTAAAAATTGAACAGAAAATCAAATATTCAATATAAAGTAATAATTAATCATCTAAATACAAATAATTAATAAGGAACGTGTATAGTATGGTTATTTTTGTGTTTTACCCTTTTTTATTTTTTATCCGATATATTTTTTTCCTATTTTATTCTAATCAGTTATGTTATTTATTCTTACTCCTATTATTTAAAAAAATAAAGACTGTTAAATTTAATCACAAAAATAATTAATTGACCTATTTTTAAACTTAATCACAAAATTTGTACCTTAGGATAATGTTTGGTTCATTACTTATTATGTTATGGGAGGAAACTGAAATTCTTATGTTTGAAATGTTTACTGAAAAGATTAGTGCATTTTTATATGTTGGTTTTGATATATAATTAACGATAATTGTTCATTTAAATTTTTAATATTATGTGATATTATTTAGTACATAATTTAGATAATTATGTTAGAATTCATAATGAATCTTTTCTCTGATAAATTTATATAATTATGATAAATATTTTAATAATTTAATATATCAAATTTTTTAATACCACCTAACTTTTTGGATAGACTCTGCCACTGATGTTTACCATTACCAAGTGGAGATGGAACCATTAGCAACCATTACTTTAGCCTGAATTCACGACTTTTCAGAATAAAATGCAAAAGTAAAATGACAAAAAATTAATATGTTAATAAATGAATACAACTCAAAATAATACGGACATTGTATCATGTTTAATGTGAGTGAAAAAACCACATTAAAAAACGTTGAAAGATCATCACGTTATTTTGCACTAACGGCTAAAAGGGGACGAGGATTGACGTGGATATTACGTAACGCAGTGCTTTGGATAGGTACAGCCAACTCTGATAGACATTGCCAGTCTAGGCTTCGTGTCTTTCCATCTCTCCTCGAAGCGACAACAGTTTTTACTTTTTATTTTTAATTTATTTTAATAAATTAGAGAGCGCGACAACGAATTTTTAGTTGGACGAACTTTATCTTTGATTACTACGTAACAACATTCCAATCAATTTTAATTCACCTTTTTCAATCAGTATTCGTTCATAAACATTTGTTATTATTTTTCACTGACTCCAATATATACAAAAGAATGGCCGATACTAATTAAAATAAATGCTATGCTAAAAATGAAGTGGTTCTCTCTGTTGGAAAATCAGCAATTATACAAATTAATAAAACAAAAAAGAGAAGAGAAACTGATATTGTGATTTATCCTAATAAATTAGAGGCCCATGATCATAATACATGACTTTTATGGGATCCGTTGACTTTTCGCTGACCCCTCAACAAAAGAGTTATTATCTAATTGGGAAGGATGAATTATACTCAACACTCTCAATTTTAACATAAAAAAGATAAATTATATATTTTTTACCGTAAAATAAAAATGTATTAAACTTTAATTTATTTTAATAAAATTAAACCTGTGAGAATTGTAAATAAGTCCTTTAAGAATATTTTTATTTTCTCTGATGCCTAATATATATTTGAGCCATACTGGATTTCAGGGAAAGTGAGAAAGAAGTATCAATACTTGTGGTCACAGCTGTGATACTTCTTGCTATTACTTTAAATATGAGGTAGGATTCTTTGACACCGGTATTAAATTTGAAGTTTGATATCTTATCTGAGAGTCGTTGGATCCAAAAAGATTAACGGTGTCACATGCTTACAAATCAGAGTCGTTGATCTTTTTTGATCCAACGACTCTCAGATGAGATGTCAAATTTCAAATTGGATACCGGTGTCAAATGATTCTACCTCTTTTAATATATATTTGTAATTTCTTATATCCATTACAAAGGAATTATTTCAATTCAAAAGTTTAAATAATTAGTTGTAAATTTCATCAATAATTTCATCAATAATTTTATATTATATTTGCATTATATTTTTTAATACACCTCCTCATACAAAAGCAATTGAGTTTGAATAGTTCATAATATAAAAGCTTATTTAAGTGTATTAAATTTTCCTATAATACTTAATTATTTATTACTAAAATCAAAGCATTGAGAGTCAAACTTATAACATTGGTTACAAAGGTTAGCAGGTAAAGAATAATCTCAACTTAAAATTTAAGTTATTAAGTGAAAGCTCTATATCAATATTAATTGTACATTATATTTGTCTAACAAACTCTTAAAATAAAATAATCTTTTGGACACCAACGAAACTTCATTGACAATCTCCCATATAATTAAGGGGTAGGATATTTTTACTATTCATTTTTTCTACTAATATTTCACTACCACTCTAATCACCATTGAACCATTGGATTGAAGGAAAAGTTGATTGAAGAGAGAAAAAAAATTTTTTTTTTGAATCCAATGATGATTAAAGTGGTATATATAAACTATATCACTAATGGTAAGGATGCCAATTACCGTGGCAGGTGTGCAAGTGTAGTATTAACTTTAAAATATTATTAAACTATAGCACATGTTAAGTGCTTAGTGGATTGAAGTGTAGTTTATAAAAAGAAAAGGGTGTAATTTGATCATTTTTTGGAGAGAAAAATGTAATTTGACCTAATATAAAATTGGTGATAGCTATAAAGTCCTCATGCAGTGTTCCGAAAAGGCGAAGAACGCACAAGAGCAAGTTTGGTGTATAATTATAAATAGGGAAAAATAATTCTTATGTTGTTGGAAGAGCAAGTTTGGTGTATAATTATAAATATGCAGATTGCAGAGCTGGCGTTATCCTTTGCTCCTCCTATCCTGTTTGTTTGTCCCTGTGTTGTGTCTCTATTATTTTGAGCGTATGCTCGGATTCATAGTATCGCCAGCTCTCACACTCATCACCATCACCGCTACTGTGCTTTGAAAGGACTGGGCTTTCCTCACCAGAAGGATCGAACACAATGATTCAAAGAACCTTGTGCTTTCCAGGTTTAAGGAAACTACTTCGAGCTGGTTGTCCCTCTTCTTTGTCTAAGGTGATCAATGTTTTACTTTCTTATTCTTTCTTTTCATCGATAATCTGTTTTGAACCTTGCTTTGTTCCATTCCTTCAAAACAATAAAATCTCCTTACCTTCTTCTTCTTCTTCTTTTTTTTCTCTTTCTCTTATGCCTTAGTTTCCTTCCTCAATTCCTTGTCCCCGTGTTCATAAAACATGATGATAGTTTTACTTTCAATTTTCAAAAGCAATTGAAAATAAATATTTATTTTGATCATTCAAAAATATAGGTGTGGTTATTTATTGATATTAAATTAATTTTCTAATAATAATTAATGTATGTTCCTTTTAAAGGATATAGAATTATGTTGTTTTAGATAAAATTATTATATTTTGTAATAGAAAAACAGAAATCACGGTGAAGAAAGGTAAGAATTTTTTAATTTAAATATTAAATAAATAATAATAATTTTAACTAAAATGGTTGGTCTTTAAAAAATAAATATTTTTCTCTTTGTTTATTTATGTGATAAAAACATATAATATTAAAAACAATGTGGTATCACTTATATTTTAAAGCAATAATATTTAAATTTATTAATTTAGAATAAGATTTTTTGTAAAATTGAATTGATTTTTAAATAAAATTAAAGTTTTTTAATTTAATTTATAATCTTAAATTATTAAAATATAAAAAATGAATATATTTTGTTTATTTATTTTATTCTTTTCTTGCATCATAATAAGAGTAAAGTATATGTCATTTTAAAGGATGTAAAGTTGTGTCATTTTTTTACCAAAAAAATAGTTGTAGCAATTTAAGAGAGAAAAAGAATTAGATAAAGGAGACGGGTTGACAAAAGAAATAAAGGTGCGAGTCCCACCTCTTTGTAATAATAAGAAGATATAAGTTACGTCATTTGTTATAAACCCTCGTAATAAATACAAAAGGGGCCGGAATGGTCCCACTTCTACGAATTCCGAGGTACATAGATAGAGAATAAACTTCGTGAAGTGCCATAAGAAGCACGTATCTTTTAAACTCCAAGCGTGATCTTGTCTTTATCTAAATCTTGAATAGTCAGGCTAATTTGACATTAATAATTTAGAATAATTTATAAATATGTTTCGTAAAATGTTTTGCTTGTAATTTTTTGAGGTATATGAAATTTTATGTTTAAAATTATTAAAAAAAATTATGCAAAAAAATATAAGTAAAATTAAATCTTTCACCGTATTGATTTTTTTGTTGTTGTTGGTGTGGACACCGTATTGATTCTATGCATACATTAAGCAAATTCTTGAGTATCGATTATTTTTGTTTTTGTAACTTGTACGAAAAGTCTGTGTTGCATGCTTTTCTCCCATGTTAGTTAATTAAACAAAGGATTTGCTTTTTCTACAATAAGCCCGATACGATATTATTTTGGATAAAAAACATAGTATTTTTATATTTTAATTTATTTCAGAATTATTATAATCTTCATAATTAGAATTTCTAATTTTTCAATTTCAAAATAACGTTAGTTTAGAAGTAAATGCAAATAATTTAACTGCATTAACTGCAATAATATTTTTATGTTAAATAAAAGAAATATTCTGGTGTTCAAAAGAAGAAAAAGTTATGGGGTTAGGATCTTCGATAACTAAAAATAATCTGGAGAAGATCTGAATCATAAAAAATATTTATTTTATAGCAAAATTAAAGATTATAAATATAATTGTATAAATCTAAACCGTCCAGGCGGTCTAAATTCAATGCAAGACGATCGTTCTATATATAATTTTTGGGTTTTATAAGAGTTATGTTGTAAGAAAAGTGATTGTGTTATGTTATAGAGATTCATTTTGCATGTCGGAGTTTTTTTTTTGCTGTGGGCCCCACAAAATGTTAAGTGTGTAGGAAATTTTTTGTTGTCTAAATGATAGATGATAAATCCATAGTTTTATATAACTTATCAGTCTATCTATTGGGATAAGAAAAAGGGAAAAATATTTATCATTTTAAATAACACAATTTATATCCTTTCACTCTCACAAAGAGGTGGGACCCATATCTTTATTTTTTTTGTCAACTCTCTGTCCACCTTTATCTATCTCTTTATCTCTTTTAAAATAACACATCTTTACATCCTTTAAAATGATATACACTTTATTCTAAAAAAACATTTTAATTTATTAGGAGGTTAAAGAGTGGAAATTGGATATTGGACTTCCCGTCCCTGCGACTCAAATAAAAAAAGAAAAAGAAAAAAACAATTAGATAGGATGTTGAAAAATATGTCCCAGTCCCGTACCTGATTTAAGCATTCATTTAAGGCTTTTTGTTTTGTCATTTAATATGATATAATAAATTTTTTTACGGACATAATATTTTATGGGGCCCACACTTTTTAAGACACATAAAATCAATCTCTATAACATTACACAATCACTTTTGCTACAACATAATTCTTATAAAACTCTTAAATATATGATGCTAACACACAAATATATTGTGGCAGGTCGGAGCTTACAATGGCTATGCATCTCAGCCCTCCCCTCTTCAAATCGCCGACCCAACTTACAGGTGAATCAATAATGGAAAAAATATTTCTCTAATGTCATCGGAGATAAAGTTATCTCTAATAAACTTAAAACGACGTCATTTTTTATTAAAAAATTAAAAAATTATAATGATAAAATTTAATATAACCCTATAATATATTACAATTATAAACATGCTTTGATTTTCGTCCCAAAATGACGTTATTTTGTGCTCATCAAAGATAAATTATATCTATTCATAGGAGAGATCCTAATAATATCTTGCATGTATTGAACAACGTTATATAGAAGTAATGATTTTATAGGCTATTTAAATTTTGTTTTAGTGTGCATTAATTAACTTCTGGTTCTTTTTTTCTTGAATTCAAGTAGCAATGAGTATGCTGACGTGGACTGGGACAGTCTTGGGTTTGGACTTATGCCAACTGATTACATGTACATTACTAAATGTACGGCGGGCCATACTTTTGGACAAGGACAACTCAATCGGTATGGGAACATTGAACTTAGCCCATCAGCTGGAGTCCTAAATTATGGGCAGGTAGGTATCATCATTTCAAATTTTTCTTCTTCTTATCTTCTTAAGAACAAATAAATCATTCAAAATTGCTGAATATAGGCATATACCAATTAAATACTTCGAGATACTAATCCAAAAGAACGACAAGGACAACCGCAGTTTTTTTAGGGATAAATCATTCAAAAAAGTTAAATTAAATTAAATAAATAAATAAACAAACATAACCGCTCATGGCTATCTTTCGTATAAATTATTGTAGAGTTAATTTTGCAAGAATTAATTTTTGAAAAAAATGAATATTAAAAAAATATTTTATATTTGAAATGATATTTTTAAAGGGAGTATACAAACTTAAATTTATTTAGAAGAAAAGGTTATATTAACAAATTACACTATGTCTCTAAGACACTTTTGAATAAAATCTTACCAGTAAAATATAGTGTAGTTTGTAATTTTTTTTTTTGTCAATATAACCTTTCTCTTATTTAAATTACAGAGTATAACTATTTTAAAATTGTAATCGTATATATGTTTTTAAAATTTTATAGGTTTTACACTTAAAATTAATTTATTCATTTAAAAAACTAAAAAAAATGTTATTAACTGTAAAATTGATTTTGATACCAAAAATATAACCAAACTTAATTCTTCACCAAAACAAACATATTCTATTTTTGTATTAAAAGTAACGAGGATAAATATTCTCACTACCAAAATTTTCTACCCACCAGCCCGCCACTATTTATCGGCCCGTAATCACCGAATATTTTTTTATTTTTTTTAGGTTACCCAATTGTTATGTATCCTACCAATAAAATTTCATTTTGCAGAGGAGAGAGAAAAATTGTGGACTTCTCATACAACATTTTGTTACTTGTTTTGTTATTCTGTTTTACCTTGATATGATTTTATTTTTTATTATTATTTCTGGATTGAAAGATGCATATTTATATGTAGATTATTAAACACTTCTCTCTCTTTCAAAAACACATTTTTTATGCAGATTTTTATATGCTTTTATGAAAAAAAAAAAATGTGTTTTTATGCAGAATTTAATTTTTTGTATTTTATTTTTATATTTTTTTATTTTAGTTAGAATAACCTCCGGGTCGGGTTGCTTTTGTCAAATAATAGGGCATACAGTGGCGGGTTGGGGCGGGTCTAGCCAGCCCTACATGAGGGTTTCTAGAATGAGCAGAGTGAGTCCTTAGTCTCAACCAATCAAAAATTCAAAATGCATTAAAATAACAATTGAAAAAGACAACAAAATCCTTGTTAAAAGTTATTTTAATATTAATTTCAGTTAACCGTGCACAAGCGAGGAAAAGGGATCAAAATGTCACTGATTATCAAGTTTTTTATCTACATGTCATGTGAATAGTGTTATTTTTCAATCTGCCATGGAGGCAAGTTCGCTACTCGATATAAAAAACTCGAATTGCTGACATGTCACATTTCTAATGGACAGTAAATTCGGATTGCGAACTTACACGGTAACAGATTGCGAAATAAAATAACATGTTCGCGTGTTATTTAGATAAAAAACTTAGTAAAGAGTATCATTTTGATCGGTGTTGGATTAAGCAAAAAGTGCTCTGACGAACATTCTTAAATCTAAACATAGGGATTATTCGAAGGGACCAAAGCATACAGAAAAGAAAACGGGAACCTGCTCCTCTTCCGTCCAGAAGAAAATGCCATTCGCATGAAGATTGGTGCCGAAAGAATGTGCATGATATCCCCTTCCATTGATCAATTTGTTGATGCTTTGAAGCAAACTGCCTTGGCAAATAAGCGTTGGGTATGAGTGTATTCATCTCAAGTCTTTATTCTAAAATAAATGACACCGAATGTTTTTGGTTTGAATGTGTGCTTCATTTTAACTCTGGCATTTGACAATGTATACTTGGACTCATCATTGTAAATTGTAATCACTAAGCAGGTTCCTCCACCGGGTAAAGGGTCGTTGTACTTTAGGCCTCTGCTCTTAGGAAGTGGTCCAATTTTGGGTTTGGCTCCAGCACCTGAATACACATTCCTCATATATGCTTCCCCTGTTCGCAACTATTTCAAAGTTAGTGAAACTTTTATTTTATTTTCTCTCTTTTCTTAATTATAGCTGGCTAGATATATTAGTTAACAGTTACTTCAATTTACTTCAACAATTCGAGTTTTTTTTTATTCGCACCACAGGAAGGTTCGGCGCCGCTCAACTTGTACGTGGAGGAGGATTTTGACCGTGCTTCTCGCCGTGGTACTGGAAGCGTTAAAACCATCTCTAATTATGCCCCGGTATATATTTCAAGTCTTTCACTGAAATCAAACAAAGGTCAAAGAACTTGTCGTGTGTGTAAAACATTAGTACAAAATGCCTGTGGCTTTATTTTATTTTATTTTTCTTTAGGCGTGGAATCCAGATTAATCTAATTAGCAATTGTATTATCGGTGCCAACTTTCCTCAATTCATGTGCCTTGCTCTTTTTATTATTATTATTATAGCATATATGTATTAGGAATTTATAATTAGTACATGATATCAGAATTATGAACTTGACGAATTTGGAATATATAAAAAGGTTTGCAAGCCGAGCAACTCGCACGAAATATCACAGACAGAAAGTAACAGACTTTGATCGGGTTCAGATCCCGTGCATACTAGATTATTTAATTTTACTACTTGTCTTGACATGTAGGTCTTGATGGCACAAGTTAGAGCCAAGGAAAGAGGATATTCGGATGTGTTATACCTTGATTCAGTCACCAAGAAAAATCTGGAGGAGGTCTCTTCTTGTAACATTTTTATTGCCAAGGTATATTTTCGAATTACTTTTCTTTTCCCCTTCTATTATAATTTTTATAAAGATAGATCAGGTATGTTTTTTCTAAGCATGTTGCAAAAGAAAAATGCACAATAAGTTAGAAATAGTCTAACTTAAGAACACATGATAAGTCTTTCAGAACATGAAGTTATGATGTTAAGGTTCCATCTAATAAAAGAAAGACAAACAGATAACAAATGTGTAATGCAACCAGGGATTGGAATGAAGAAAGAGAGCTATTCTCTATGTTTAATAGATCATATGATCAAACATGCAACCTAAGATAGAAAACATGACATTGTACTAAAAAAAGGTTTTCAGCTAATTGATGTTGGGTTGAATTGTTACTTTCCGTATTGCGCATGTTCTAATTCAACGATCTGGTGAAATTTATTCTGCACAACAAATTATTTCTAACTGGCCAATCTAATTTGTATTACAATTTCATAGGGCAAATACATCTTAACACCTGCTACCAATGGAACCATTCTTGCCGGAATTACCAGAAAAAGTATCATTGAAATTGCTTGTGATCTCGGCTATCAGGTAGTACTACATATTTGAGGTTCAGACTTGATAACGGGAACTAATATTCATTCTGCATTTAGTTGTTTCTTGCTTTATGCTTTCTGAATTCACGATCAACCTTTCTCACACACAGTATAAATTTGAATTATTCTTCATCAAGTTTTCTATATTGATTTTCTGTTTCAGATATGCTTATTGATTGTCCAAATTGGTTCAGGTAGAAGAGCGTGCTGTAGCCGTGGATGAATTGATTGAGGCTGATGAAGTTTTCTGCACAGGAACTGCCGTTGGTGTTGCTCCTGTAGGGAGTATCACATACCAGAATAGAAGGTAAAGTAATGGCAATACATATATATAAGGGGGGAAAAAGGTTTTAGTATGTGGAATTATTAGAATATAATATAGTCAAGAAAACATACAAAATTTAGATGAACAAAAGTTACTATTTTTTATCTGATTATATTTTTTATGTGATTATATATATATATATATGGGGAGGGATCTTTTGACTCCAGAATAAGACGTAAAAGTCTTACTTCTCATCCCAGCCATTGATTTATGTTCATCTAACAATTATAATTTAATAAGTTATAACAACTAATTAATTATTAATTTCAAATAAATGATAACCATTAGATAAACGAAAATCAATGGCTAAGACGAGGAGTAAGATTTTTAAATCTTATTCCGGAGTCAAAAGATCCCTCCCCTATATATATATGGGGCAGGATATTCTTACACCGGTGTAAGAGTTAGAAGTCTTACACTCAATCTTAACTATTGATCCACTTGTATCCAATGGCTCACATTACTAAAAAATCATAGCTCTTAGATATAAGTGGGATCAACGGACAAGATTGAGAGTGTAACTTTTGTGTTGCATGAGACAAAATTCTCTCATGTGTAACTTACACTGGTGTAAAATTGATTTTCTTTTCAAATATGACCCTATATATATATATATATATATATATATACGGCAGGTTATATTTACAAACTTTTTTGTTTACAAACTACACTATATTCTCCCGCGAGAATACTAACTTTTACAAATTACACTATGTTTTGGCAATACATATATATAGACAAGTTGTCTCATGCAACACAAAAAATGGGTGGGATCCATTTTTTTATTTTCTTTCTCTCAATTTAATGTGTTTTGCATCAAGAAAACATACAAAAAAATAAAACTCATATATATATATATATATATATATATATATATATATATATATATATATTGAAATCTTTAGATATATTTTCAATTTTATTACTATATCTTTTTATTGTAATATTTTAGAACACGGTATATAGCATCACATGTGTTCAAAATTTCATGAAATATTGTTATACATATGCAGGATGAAATATAAAACAGGTTCTGGAACCATTTGTCAGGAGCTATACAATATCCTTTTTGGAATTCAAACGGGTATTATTGAAGATAAGAAGGGATGGATCGTTGAAGTTGATAAATGTTCTTGATGCTATCATAAACGAAAATGTGGCCAAAAATACTGTTGTTCACAGGTTAATGTTGTTCACTGTCATGAATCACATGTATGATATACAATGTTATGCACAAAGTATATAAGTTAGAGAACATCGAATTTGTGTATAAAAAAAACTTCAAAATTGTACTCCAAGAAAAATTCGTGGCTGCAAGTTTGGATTCTATTTTATTGAATAATGTCTTTTTCTATATTAATTATCAGAATACTATGAAACTTTTTTGGGATAAATATTTGCATAGGATCACAGAAGGATTGGATTTAAAAAAAAAACAGGGCATATGATATGCATGGGGTAAGATAGCATATTGTGCTTAACTTTCCTCCAGCGCGTCTCTTTTTTTTTTTGGAGGTTTTTTTGCCCCCACTTTTAAGTTCACTATTTATGGACCTAAACGGCTAAACCTACTTAAAACACAAGGAAAAAAAAAAAGGGGTCTTTCGTTTGACCGGGCTGAGTCGATCTAACTATACGTTGGGACTGCTAATAAACTATGCCAAATGGACAAGCTCGAGGACTCAGAGCTCATCGGATCAAGCCCAAACACGTTGGAAAAATCAAACCAATCTAAATCAGATCCATTTAAGCCTTTTTACCAAAAGAATGGTATTGCAACAATAAACCTGACCCACCGGAAAATATCCCATCTATTCTTCGTAATACTGAAGACTGAATAGCATATCTACTTCCGTAATATTAAAGATATACTTGACCCACAGCAAAAGAACAAATGGGCCAGATCGAATAAAAAGATGACTTGGTTACTAACGGCCTATAACCAAAATGACACTGTTCATCAACTTTTTTATCTAAATGCCGTATGAATGGTGTTATTTTTCAATTTGCCATGGGGCAAGTTCGCTATCCGGTATAGCGAACTTAGTTTGCTGTCGTATCACGTTTTTAGTGGACACCAAGTTCGCTACACGGGGTAGCGAACTTCATCTTTTTTTTTTTAACTTGGTACTTGTTATTCACTAGAAATGTGACACGTCAGCAAACCGAGTTCGCTACACCGTGTAGCGAACTTGCCCCCGTGGAATATTGGGAAATAACACTGTTCGCGTGACATTTAGATAAAAAAGTTGGTGAACAGTAACATTTTGATCACAGTTCCTAATTATTTTAGGACATGATAACACTTTTTTTTTTAATATTTTGAATAAAAAATTATTTTTTATTTATTTGATTCTAATTACCCGATAGTTTAAAGAGTTTTAGTTATACTCAAATATTATATTATAGTATGTTTAAAAAGGTTAATTACTACAAGAAAATATTAGTTATAATAATAGTGTGTTTGTTTTATTGAGTGATGTAATATACTTCATAATAATTATAATCAATTTTATTTTTTAAAATATGAATTTAATTTAATGCATATGTTATAAATGATTGGGGGGAGAGGGGATGGGGTAAATCACATATTTTGGTAAATATCAATTTAATGAAAAGAAAAATTTTTAAATCAGAGAGAAATAAAAGAGAAAGACTGAAGGCCTTTAAAAAAATCGAACGATGGAGGCGGTTGTTCGTTTTAGCCTTTTAGGTTTAGAATAAGGGCATCACATTGTAAGAGTTGTTGGTTTAATGGTGATTCAGTTAGATTTCAGAGTTTAACCTGTTAAAAGAATAATGAATTCAAATATCGAGAATTGAAATTTCCGAATAAGAAACACAAATTTAAAACCGGATAAGTCGCGGTGAAAATAATAATAAAAGGATAAGCGTATCACAATTCACAAGTCTTAGCAAAAGCATAAAATGACACACACAGCTAGACAATGGCAAAACTTGAACTAAAACTTTGAGGGAGCAAAATAAAGCTTTAACATAGCGTATAAACTTGAAGTGGCTGCTAACCATGATAAATACCACATGGGCAGAGCCGCAGAGGTACTTAATACCATATCTCGTTCTAACTTGCCCAAATCGGTACTATTATGATTGTACCATTCACTCAATGTATCTATCCAATAAAAAATGAATAATAACTATCATATTTGTATGGAAAGCAGAGAAAAATAATTTGTTTATCCAGGTGTTGAATTGCAGATGTACCTACTACAGATATACATAATATCAGTGGCGGAGCCAAGATTAGAGGAGGGGGGGCGAAAATTAATTTTTTGGTTTTGCATAATATTAGTATTTTTTTACCTATTGACCTCGTAGGAATTCATTTGGTTAATTTCTTACCAAAATATTAACATTTAACAATATTTGAAAGATTGATAAAAATGTACTATTGCTCGGTCCAACAGACATAAAAAGTAGTTTAAAATAATAATTAAAAAAAAGTGTCTTAACTTAAACAATGATTTTAACTACATATTTTTTGAAAAATAAAATAAAAAACAACAACCAAATTGTCCCAAAAAGTGAATCTTTTAAGTTAGAGCAAATTTATTTTCTCTGTACGAAACCACTACATAAAGAGAAACACAATTATGCAAATGAAAAGAGAGCAAAAAGGTGGTAAGCTAATTAAGATCACTTCATTTGACTCTTACTCTACGTGTTTAATGATTTAATGTTTCATTGGGGATTACTTTTCAAATTGAAAGAATAAATTGTGTTGGACAAATAAATAAATAAAAAATCAAAACACGTATGAACCAATAAATTAAAAAAGATTCGTATAGATGAGTTTATTTATCTAAACATTAATGCATCGAAGGTCGTATAAAAAAAATGTTAATCCATGGAAGATAATGAGTCGAAACAAAACATTCAAAACATAGGGATGATATGAACGGATTTTGAAACAAAACAATCAAATAATAGTAGCATTGTTAATTTCATAAACAAAATAGAGATAATGAGGGACTTGAGCTGAGAAGATTTATTAAAATTGAGAGAGAATTTTTTTCATTGGGATACAGATGAGGCCATGAGGGTTTGTTAAAATTGATAGAGGAATAGCAATAGAAATAAAAAAGATTTGTTAAAATTGATAGAGGAATAACCATAGGAATAAAAAAAGATTGAGTATAGTGTGATATCTAATGATGTAATGACGAGTAATGTTATAATGTACAATTTTTAAAACAAATAATTTAATAATATTAACAAAATTTTATTTTATATGTATATTAAAAAAAAATCTTAAAATTGGGGGGGGGGGGGTGGCCCCCCCTAGCCCCTCCCTAGCTCCGCCATTGCATAATATGATCTTGCCCAAAACATTCAAAGGCGGGAAAAATAAATTATGAATTCACAGCATAAAAAAAGCTACCCATATTTTGTATTTTTTACCATTGTACCCTTTTTGACTAAAGTAGGTACCAATTTGCTTTTGTTTCAAAATATTTCACTAATCTGTCCTTGTTTAACCGTTGATCCACCCATATACTCAAGTATATGACCTTATACTTGAGTATATTTCGTATTCTGAAATTTTTTGAACATTTACTTTAGTATAGGACATACTCGAGTATTTGCTATTCCACATAATATACTAGTATACGAGCATGTACGAGTAAATATTCAAAAAATTTCCTACGCAAATTTTTTAATGCGTAGCTCTCGAAAATTTATGGCCTAATTCGGATACTTGTGTCAAAAGTTATGGCCTTTTAAAGTTTTATTCTAAAATTTCCAAAATTTTGTAATGCCAATAGGTTTTGTGATACCCTCTGAAACACGGACACGCCATTTTTTGCAAAAAATGCGTGTCCGACACGTGTCCGACACGGACACGTTCGGACACGCGTCCGACACGCGGTCAACTTTTCGGGACACGTTGACTCTTGGGACACGCGAGTTTGACCGAATCCGATACGCAGTCAACGGGACACGTTTTGGTTTTTTTTTTTTTTTGTAAAAAAAAAATAAAAAATATTTAATAAGATTTTAAAAGTCTGTAACCTGTGCAGCTATCCTTTCTTTTTCGTTGATGCTGGTTGTTCTCTTCGTGGGTGTCGGTCGTTCTCCGGACACGCCGTCGTCGGTCTCTTTCGACTCTGGTCATCTTCTTCGTGGACGTCTACAAATTGATGGGTTCCTTGATCTCCGTTCACTGAGACATTGATTTTATCAGCTCTGTATTTTTTCCCCTTTCAATACTCTTTTCCTTCTTTTGCGTTATTCTTCTTCTCCCTCGTCCAATAAAATATTCTCAGGAGGTCTCTGAAATTGCAATTTTAGGGTGATGCGTCGGAATCGACAAACTCAAATGGGTTCTTTTGTTTTTCTTTGACCAATTTCTGTTTTCTACCTATAAGGAATTTTTGTTGCTGGAGGTTTTCCAAGTACGGTTCAACGTTTTAATTTCTGATATTTATGTGTTATTTTCGGATTTTTCTGAATTTTAAGTATTGCCAATCTGAGATTATTAAATGGGTTTTTGGTTTTATCCTGTGTATGCATAATATATTGCACCAGATATCAAGAATAATTAATCTGCAAAATAGACGACCGGATATAACTCTATTTGCTGTTATTTTGTGGTAACCGTGGGGGTGGATTAAATTAATGCTTGGGTATTTTTGTTTTATTAGCTTTTATCCTAGACAGCTTTCAGCTAGTAACTCTTGGTACATGATTTTGATTATAAGTTTTCCAGAACACAAAATAAGGCTTTGTATCATTTCTAATTTTGATTAGTATATGAGTTATTATGAATTGATATATGAATTAAATGTAAATTATATTATATATATTAAAAATATTATTTAATATCAAAACGTGTCCTAACGTGTCGAAATTTAGCATTTTTTAGAATTAACGTGTCAGCGTGTCGTGTCGTGTCGTGTCCCGTGTCTCGTGTCCGTGTCCGTGCATCATAGGTGATACCTACAAAGCTCCCCTCAGGTTACCTGAGTCAAGTCCACAATATTGAGTATATAACTATAGAAACCTATTTGATCCAAAAATTCTCATGAAACCAAAATTTAACCTAAAACTTCGAAATCAAAGTGTCCGAATCAAGCCATAACTTTTAAATCTAGTATCTGAATCAGCTATTTTTTTTATTCCACATAACTTTTTGAGTGCTATGCATTGACAAATTCCCTGAGGATTATTTATTAGTATTGGAAAGTAAAAATTTAAATAACATCATTCGCAAAGATAAAATATGTGTAGGTCAAACGGAGCACAAAGAAGCATATTTTTACCAAATCTCCTATGAAGTTTTACAATAAAATTTCCAAAATTTTGTAACGGAAATAAGTTTTGTAATACTCATAAAGCTCTTCCTCGGGTGAGTATATGATTGTAGAAACTTGTTTGATTCAAAAAATATGGTCATCCGAAGTTTTACAATTAATTTTGTTTTTCACGAAATTTTTTGTATCAAACAAGTTTCTATAGTCATATACTCATAATATTGGACTTGACTCTAATAACCTTAGGGGGAGCTTTATGGGTACAACAAAATCTACTGACTTTACAAAATTTTGGAAAATTTAGTGTAAAACCTCAAAAGACCATAACTTTTAACTCAGGTGTCCGAATCAAGTGCTTTTTTTTATTCCACATAATTCTTCGAGAGCAATGCATTAGAAAATTTGCATAGAATTTTTTTTTTTAATATTTACTCGAGTACATGCCCATATACTCGAGTATATTACATGAAACAACAAATACTCGAGTATGTGGGTCCTATAGTTGAGTAAATGTTAAAAACAAATCCACAAATCGAAATATACTCGAGTATAAAAAGGTTATGCACTTGAGTACAGATAGAATTTATGGTGGACCGGGACCACCATTTTTTAGGTGGTCCCTTAGTGTAAATGCGAAAGAAAAAATTAGTGTTGTGAAAGGGAGCACCAAATCATTGAGTGGTCCTGGAGCATAATAAATATTTTCTTGAGTACAAGAGTAGTTCAACATTAATAAAATATTTTGAAACAAGGGCAAAGAGATACTTATTTGGTCAAAAAGGACACTTTGGTCAAAAAGTCCCCGTGGTCATAAATCATAATTGACCTTCACTAGGCCATGGTGCATGCACAATGGCCATGCATTAAATAAACTAAGTAGGACCTACAGCTACTGAAAGAGGCCACGTAGAACAAATAGCGAACTAATTACTGTTCAATGAACCCATCCCAATCCCATAAAAAGTCAAGCTGTCGGACTCTTGAACCCTTCATTTTCACGACGTTAATATTTTCTCTATGTCCATTAATTTCACATAGGAAGTTCTTTGCAATAGTCCAAATCCGCAGTCACTTTCATCACAAAACTGATTCTCTCCTTCGATGTGGAATATGACCCCATTAATCAAGCCTTTCTTCTTGATTTAAGTTGAATTCTGTGCTTAAGTACATTTGATTAGCTAACTTTTGTCATGATTGCCCTGATTTTTTATTTTTATTTTTTCCAAATGGAATGCAACCCATATATATATGTCGTATGAATAAATGAAAATAATTAAACAAGTGTTAGAAAACCATATTTTGACATGATTTATCACATTGTGTCATTGTCCACATGCATGCACGCAAGCCTTATATATTCTCACAGGGTGCAAAAAATCTGCATTGGTTTGTACTCATTAATCTTTTCTCTCTTAGGTTTCCTTTATCCAATTTTTATCTATTATTGTAGAATACTTAGAAGTTGGTGATAAAAGATAACAAGGCCCGGGGAGGAAGTTGGCTTCAGCTGTATTACTTGACTAGTGAGGAAGGAGAATATTGTCGAGAAATGATTGATTTTTCAAACATGTAGGTCAAATCAAGCTTGGAAATTACAACATATATAATATGCTGCCTGCCCTACTCGGCAGCAGAGACCTTTTGTCCTTGCACTCATTTATTTAATGAGATTTGATTTTCTCATGTTGCATGAGAATTCAATTTTCATGTTGTGACTCAACTAATGGTTGGTCTCATATTTATTAAAAAAAAAAAGAAAGCTTTGCACGCAAATCGAAAGATCACTAGCATGAGAGTTGAATTCTCATGTAACATGAGAAAATGTTTTCCCTTATTTAATTACCATTATACAACTGGAGCTTGCTTCTATTCTCCGCTAAACCATGTCTTTGGAATTGTTGTCCATATCTTTCAAGTTTTCTTCTTCTTCTTCTTCTAATAATCATCATCCTTTTTCTATTGCACCTTTTTTGAATGCGTCTTTGATTTATGTTTCAAAAGATGATTAATGGTCAATAAAAACAAGCACGTGTCAGAAACAATATACATAGAGCTAGTTTTAGCTCTCTCCTTATTTCGCAATGTTGTCTGTCCGAATTATTGTAATTGGTACCACAATCGATTCGTTGACTCCGTAATTTCGTTAAAGATTCATAGGGACATAAACAATAAACATTAGGTGAAGAAAAAGTGTCATCCATGGTTGATTGTTGTAACTCCTCAAAATTTAATACCATGGATCCTAATCGAATTCGTTAATTACTTTTGAGTTAAAAAAAATACAGACATATGAACAAAGCATGAATTAGCTTTATCCCTTTTGGTATTTATTAGCAAGGTAACCAGCACTTTGCCTCATCAGAAAACAGGACCAAAATCTGAAACTTTTCACTCCAAATCATTGATGTGAAATCTTAGTGTGATTACAGATCAATTTGTTGCGTAACTAATTTGCGACTGTTACATGGCTGCGCTGGTGCTCATAATTCAAGTCTGTAAAGCACTAACACGTGGCCAACCCAACAAGGAGGATATATATGGAGGACCTTATGGTCAACCAAGTGACGCCCATGATGTGACACTCGCATCCCTACCCACTAGATACGTTAAATTACTATTTCATGCTTTTTAGGCACACCTATATGTGACTTTTGAGTTTTAGTGCATGCTAATTCTTATTTTATTTTTTTTATAAAATGCTAATTCTTATTTTTAGTTTATCATCTACTTATATGAATAGGTTTAGTGAAATATAATTTTACAAAAATTTCTATCAATTTTTTTTAGGAGAAGCACATTTAATTATCTTTCTATTATATCTTTATTGAACAACTTTTATTTATAAATTTTATCATTTTTCTTAATAATTTACCACAATAACAAATTATTTTCTCTCTCTCTAAAACCTAAAGAACAACTTTATATAATTATTAAATAATTTCCAACTTTATGTTGAATTTTTTTTTACTTTAATTTAATATAACTTTTAGCTTAAATTAAAGGGGAAAATGTTTCCGCAGTTAATGCAGATAAATTATCTGCATTTATTCCCAAAACGACGTCGTTTTGGTATTGAAATCTTAAAAAATTATAAATATAAAGACTATTATAACCTTAAATAAATTAAAATTACAAAAACACATTGATTTCCGTCCCAAAATGACGTTATATTGGGCTTACTGCAGATATCTTATCTGGCAGAAAAAAAGAGCCCTAAATAAAAATGTGCCAAATTGTTAGAGAATAATATAAATTATTAAAAAGGGTTTCATCAATTTTTGGATTGAATTGATTCTTTACATGAAATCAGTGTTTGATGTCACGAATTCGATCCTCACCATCTTTTGTGTAATTTTTTTCTTCTGGAATACATCTTTTGTGCAATTTCTTATCATACATAAGTTGTGTAACCTCTGCAGAGAGCATGTTAGATAATAATATAAGCATAAACAATTAAAAAGAATCTCATCCAACGAAACTACAAATGCTTTTATTTTGTGGGGACAGAGGGGGTGAAGCCACCCTTGTATTTCTTTCTTCAGAATTACCACTCTTTTCTTCTCTTTCCGAAATTTTGCTTATGATGTTATGGTTTGAAACTCTGAACTGAGGTCGGTATATTGGGGAAAGAGTATTGCTTGCTCGCGGGTCAACCTGCTGCCTCGGTCCTCACGGCGTTCTTCTTATTAACCTGTTTGCCTTGTAGGTCATTTGTTCACCAACCAAAAAAGGAAGAAAAAACTTCAAATTTTCCACATTGGTTCAATCCCGTTAGTGCCCTATCTCTTTTGCTTCTAGAAACTTTACAGCCTTTCAATTTTAGAACACTAGGGTTCCAAACTCAATGAGATGGATGTGACAATTGGTGATAAAATTCAACATCATGGTTTTTAATCTCCTAACTCGGGTGAAATTTGGTTTGTTAATCACTGACCTTACAAAATTACCATCGAATATATATATATATATATATAGGAATGATTCATTTACAATTTTTTACAAATTAACTCCCGAAAGTACATTACTAATCGAGTGTACCCGGGAGGGAGTACATTGTGTAATTTGTAAATATAATCCTTCATATATATATATATATATATATATATATATATATATATATGAGCAAGGCTATAGTTACAACTTTTTTTTTTACAACCATATCTTATCACCGTTGATATCATTTTTTCAAATTAAACTCGTTGATTAATTATTAATTCATAATAAATGATAACCGTTGATTGACGGAAATCAACGGTGATATATATATTGTAAAAAAAAATATATATATATATATATATATATATATATATATATGGGTTTTATATTTCTCAAACATTCCTACACACATGCATAGTCTTTTTTATTTTTTTCCTTTTTATTTAACAGTATGTAATTATATACATTTCTTGCTTTTTTTCCTTCTCACATATTTTCTGGTTATTTCAACAATACCCGTCATCCCTTAATAATATTTGTTGTAAGAAATTTGTGGACATTGATTCAATTTTTGAATTATTATAATCTTTATTATGAGTTTTTATAATCTAATGGTCGATGGGAGTTAGAATCTTACTACCCTCTCTCGTTTTGATAATATTAGGTAAAAGGTATATTGATAGAGTTGTGCCATATACGTCTACCGTTCGGGGTCAATGGGTCTTTAGTTAGCGGCAATTGTTAGTGATAAAAAAGTATATATATTTTTGTTGAAATTACGTTATATATAGTATTCTCTCTTCAAACTTAAATGACTGACAGTGCTAAAGAATTTGGATTGTTAAATTTTGACAAATATCAACTCAGACCCATTTTGTTGTCGGAAAATTTGAAGAAATTTTAATTTATCTAGCCAAATCAGAATAATGTTTATGTGTGTTAGAGTACTGAGTGTTAAAACATTTATAATTTAAAAAGGTTTAAGATTTCTCCTATTTTACCCTTTCTAACACTTATTGTGTGAATCCTCTCATGTTAAAAAAAAAATATAACATGGTCATGTGAGAAATCATGATCATACAAAGATGGATCAATAATAATAAAAAAAGAGAGAGAGAAAAAAAATACTAAAATAGGTAGCTACAAAATTATAATGACAGTAATTTTCCCACATAACCATGTCATGTTTTTTTTCCAAGTGAGATCCATTTTCAAAAAATGATATTAGAAGAGCTATTCCAATATGAGTCTAACAATGTTTTAACCGATTTGGATAAAAAAAAAACTTCTTATATATATGGCTTTGGGGGAAAACTACTGAAATGGTAAATAAGTCCATCGCTTTTTAATGGTGAAACTAAATCATCAAAATAATTGTCACAATGTTATAATACACGTTTTTATGACATAAAATTCTTTAAATATGATAGTAGAACACTAGTAAAATGAAAATGTGTCAGTATATACTATTAACCGAATGTTCTGATAATTAAGGCAATAAATTGTGGTTCGAGGGATGTAATGTACACCAATTTTGTAAAGAAATAATATAAAGCAATACTATAGAAGGATCATTATCCCATAATGATACAGGGTTTTAGACCGAGAAGTGAAGGATGTGCCGGTATATACTTACCACAAAAAAAATATTTACCACTTTTATAACCAATTCAATCACCGTTGATTTATTGGATTTATTGAAAATTAATAATTAGTTAATAATCATTAAATTGACGGGAATCAACGATGATTAAATTAGTTGTAAAGGTGATAAATACTTTTGGCGGTAAATATATCTTTCCCCGATAAAGATATATAAAAGGTTCAAGATGCATGAAAAGAAAAATCAATTTATGCTGCTCCTTGGTAGAAAGATTAATTTCAAATCGAGTGGTATAAAAACCAAAAGAAAGAGGGTTTTAGACATGTCGTATGCTTGTATATCATTGGACAGCGAGGGTCAGAGTGGAGTGGACTTGAAAAAGGTGCAAAGAAAAATTGATTCCTGTTTAAGAAAGACAAGAAGAACAAACCTTATTCTCCTATCCTGGCAACACTAAATTTCTGGAATTTTCTATACAAGTACCTTTCTTTTCTGCCACACCCCCTTATATATAAAAAATAGTAATATATATATGATGGGATGTTCTTGGAATCATGTTTATCCTCTCCCAGTTTTATAATTAATAACTATATCTCTCTCGCTCTTATTCTGATTCATCAATATATAGAAAGAATCAATAATCAAGCCTCAGAGCAATTCAACAACATGGGTAGGGCACCTTGCTGTGACAAAGCAAACGTGAAGAAAGGACCTTGGTCTCCAGAAGAAGATGCTAAGCTCAAATCCTACATCGAACAGCACGGAACCGGTGGTAACTGGATCGCTTTGCCACAAAAGATCGGTATTATATATTTATTTATTTATTTATTCTTAACTCATTCAATTAATAAAGAAAATTTTCTGTGGATTTTTTTTATTTTTATTTTTGGTATCTCAAAGTTTCATATTTCTGAATCAGGTCTTAAGCGATGTGGCAAAAGTTGCCGTCTGAGGTGGCTAAATTATCTTCGCCCTAATATCAAGCACGGAGGTTTCTCTGAAGAAGAAGACAACATTATTTGCAGCCTTTACGTTAGTATTGGAAGCAGGTATAGAGGTTTTAATTAATTATTTTGTTTGGTGTTAGTTAATTCCTAAATTGAAGGGCCGGCTTGGCTCAGTGGTAAGCATGCTTATCGTGATGTTCAAGGTCCCGACTTCGACTCAGCCTCTCCGCAAAAAGCGGGGGTAAAACTTGACTCAGTTCCCCAGACACTCACGCGTGGGTATTGAACTTGGGTCGGCCCTTTTAGTTAATTCCTGAATTAGTGATATGTATTAATTAGTTTGATTTTTCTTTAACGATATGTTATGAATAACGCAGGTGGTCGGTCATTGCAGCTCAATTGCCAGGAAGAACTGATAATGATATAAAGAACTATTGGAACACGAGGCTGAAGAAGAAGCTTCTAGGGAAGCATCGTAAAGAATTGCAACAGTCACGTAATAAAGGAAACAACGGTGTTGTTGTTGTTAAGCAAGAAAGAGGGAGTGGGGAAAATAGTACTCAACAACAGCCATATTGGCCACAGATTCCTGTGCTGCCACCGTTGTTGCCATACACAAATCAAGGTCCCAGTTTCAACGACCAAGATTCCATTAGAAAATTGCTAATTAAGCTTGGAGGGAGATTCCCTGATGATTACCATCCTACCCTTGATGGGTTGAATCTTCAATTCCCAGATGGCACTCCCACCATAACACAACAATTTCATGAAGAACAAGTCCAAAATATTGGTTCTTCAGCTGGTTGCATGAACTCTATTAACAACAATCAAGTACAATTTGCTCAGACTAATAATCTGTATTGTGCTGAGGTGGCCTCAGGATTTGACTACGTGCAAGGGCAAGGAAATTTCTCTGCAACAATTGGGGAAATGGTATCTACTAATTATCCACAAACTTTTGGTGGATTGGAGTTCTTCCATGGGGAGGATATGATCACTGATAAGATAATAGATACTCCTACTTGTATCCAAAATACTAATTGGGGTGAGACAAGCACTGTGATTTATCCACCTCTTGTTGCTTCAAATTACCAGTGTTTGCGGCAAGAGACTTCAGAAGAATGTGTTTTTCAAGAGTTGAGCTACCCATAGTATCATGTACATTATTATTATTATTATTATCAATTGCTGGAAGTGGATATTTGAACTGGGTCGGCCCTTTATCAATTGCTGGAAGTTGGAACTATAGCCAATTATTGCAAAAGGGAAGCTTATATTTGATTCCCATATAGATAATAAAATCAGCTAGATATATATGACTAGCGATGCATGTGTCTGCTTTCTTAGACTTTCTTATGTGTGCTGATCCGATAGTGTCAGTGCAGTTTATCTGATTTGTTCAATTGTTTTGTGTATTATTTGACTGTAATTTTGAGAGTCGTTTAAATATCCTTATTGTTCTAACTAGATATTTTTTGCAGCACGCGACCTAAATTATTCATTTCCTTTTCACTTCATGGGTCGCCGAAGATAAGCATTTGTCAGAAAAAAAAAAACATAACTACTACTGGTTTGTACTATTTTCACACATTTATATGATTTATCATGTGCATGTAGGAGACAAAATTCTGAGCACATGCCGCTAAATTAATGCATTTCTCTTTAGCATTTTCTGGCCATCAGTAAGTAACTTCTACATAGCTAAGTAGCATATATATATATATACATGCATATCTCTATTATCTTTTATAAGCAATAAACATTGCAAATATTGGCATGATCATTCGGCTCCGGGAGCATTTTGTTTATTACACCCTGACAAAACACATTTAGAGCCTTTACATCAGAGTAATCAATAGTATTCACTAATTACTAAATTAATGTTGAATGTAGGACAAACCCACTCTTTGACATATGAAGATCAGTGTCACTGTCCAAATGATTTGCTTTTCGTTGGTAGACAATTATTCAGGATTAATGGGTTTTGTTTATACAATGCTTAGAACTGAACCTATCATCATTCGTCGGCTATCACTGTAATACTTTGATAGATATCATGAGTTCCTATATATGAAATAGTATCAGAGCAGCTGTGTCATTGTTAAAATATCAAGAAACAAGAGGAATTGTTAAAATATCAAGAAACAAGAGGAATTGATAGTAATCCTTGTTGTGTTAAACACTCCCACCCTTTGAGCTAGCTTTTGGGTGGTGTATCCCAAGGTTCTTTGACATGGTATCAAAGCACGAAATCTCACCGCCTCCCACTTTCTTTGTAGTGGAATTTCCACATGTAGGTGGACTTGTATGTTGTCCACCCTTCAAGCCCAGTGGGCTCTCGTGTGAAGGGGCATGTTGAGATATATAGTCCCACATTGGTTGTATGGGCAACTAATGTGGAGTTTACAAGGTCTTGGGCACTCCACCCTTTGAGCTAACTTTTAGGGTGATGTATACCAAGATTCTTTGGCAGTCAGCTGTCACTGTAATACTTTGATAGATATCATGAGTTCCTATATATGAAATAGTACCAGAGCAGCTGTGTCATAAACAACAAAAGCGTCATGTGAATTAGCAAACTTAATCTATGATGTAATGTAAGGGTTTAAAATTTATCAAAAACATCTTATGGTCAGGACTAAGCTAACGTTTGAGCAAGTATTGGTCGTACTAGCTATTTAAGAGTGTAGGACACCTGCTAGTGTAATAAAAAAGAAAAGAATATATGTAGTGAAAGTGCAATGTTATTATTACATAGCTGGATCAGAAATACTATTTTGCATATCTTAATTAATTAATTGACACCTATGAAATTAGTTTTATTGAACACTGAAAAGCCATATATGATCCTGAGTTCTTATAAAGTATCTAATTAGCATGCATTAATAATAAGAAAATGCATTTGTCATGTTACATGATAAATGAATAGTGTTTATGTTAAGAAAAAGACAAGTAAAATTCATTGAATAATGTGCCATCTCATTTTTTTAATATTATATAATTTGTCCTTTTCTTAACATAACAACTATTCATTTGTCATGTAATATAACAAATGCATTTCCCTTACTAATATCATCTTGTATAGTTATCTTTTTGACTATATTTTATGGATTTTATATGAATTATGTTGCAGGAATTATATTATTCATTCCTGCAACCATTTTTTAACTATGTAATCTCAGGAGTATATAGTTAAAAAAAAAGTAACTTTAATAATATTACAATTATATACTCTCTCTCGAGAATACATAGTTAAAAATGAGTTGCAAGATATCATGTATGATGCACCCATATTATATACGAAAACAATTATAAGTTTGCATATTTTATATATGGGTTTTATAAGAGTTATGTTGTAGAAAAGGTGATTATGTAATGTTATAGAGATTCGTTTTGCGTGCATTAATTTTTTTTTCTTTTTTTTTGCTTTAGAAAGTGTGGGCCCCACAAAATGTTGTGTGTGTAGGAAAATTGTTAGTGTCATGTGACATGATAGATGTAAACCCCTTTATATATTTAGTAGAAACTCATTCTGTTTTGTTACGCATATTATGCACTGGATGCTGAAAGTTCAACGAGCGTCTTCTAATAATGGTAGTTTGCAACATTGAAATGCAAATATAAGGTAACAAATGCCACCAAAATCAAATTAGTTTATACTCTTCGTACTGGATTTGTGTATCTTTGCTCAATCCTTCAGAGCTAGATTTGCATTTGAGGAAATTTCGAGAAATATATACCCTTTGATTATATGTTCTCTAAATTAATAAGGGGCACCCTGCATGTATTTTACTCTTGCTTTCCCTCCAGAAACAAGAGGGACATGCATGTACATATATGATGAATCAAATTTAATTTTTGAATTCACTACACCAGGTTGGTTATTTTGTTGCTCGTTTGTTTCCCCCCTTCGGATACTATAACCATTTCCCAATTTACACGTTGACAGCAATAATAAACCATTAACAGTGATGCATCTAGTGTCAAGAAAATATGAGGTCTTAATAAGTAGATAACATTGATATGTGATGATGACACCTTGAACTTTCTAACAGTTGGTTTCCATGATTATTAGTTTATTACTAACGAAAGTCAAAGTTTTGCAATTCTAAAGCATTTTGTTTACTACCACAGCTTTGACCTTTAACCTTGTGTACAAATTAAGAGCCATGAGCCATCGTGATATATCTTTCAACCATGTACAATGTTCATCAAAAGCATAATATATTCCATTGTTGAATTTGTAATAGACATGGTTGTCACCTATGGTCAAATAAGTAGTCATGCTTGTTAACGACAAAAGTGGTTAAATATCAGGAAAGATTGAATACATATTGATCTATTTTACATGTTTAATTTCCTTCTTTTTAGAAATTAATGGACAGAGTTATTATATTCTGTAACAAAAAATTGGTTGGCATGAAGAATGCATGGAATTGGAATCCAATGGGTTATTTCTAGTACACATGTTGCTCCGGTTATTAGTAATATCTTACTCTTATTTTTGAAGATATTTTTTTTTTTTCATATGCGTATTAGAGTAACCATAAATAATTAGTGTCTATTTGTTCTAGTGTTTAAATTTCATCTCACGTAATCAATTAAATTAAAACAAAGAAATGATGAAATAAAAAGCCTGATTTATATTTTTTTTTTTTTTTAAGTTTAGTTGAATTAGATCATCACATCGATCCTCACAAGTCACAACACAAGAGATATGGACCTCCCATTTCTGATGACTTTCACTATATTCTAGCTATTAGCTTCCAGCTAGTGTGAAAAGCAAAGAAAAGATGAAATAAAAAGATGATTTACCTTTACATTGGTCATCACATCCAACACAAAATAGTTTGTCTATTGGCCTAGTGCTACCATTTTTTACTTGTTTGCTCAAAATGTCAAAGAAGTCATTATAATATAGATCAAGCTCAATTCTTCTTGGCTGACTGCGTATATATATAGTTTATTACACTTGTAACGTTTTTAGATGAATTTTTGTTGACTATGGTTATTGTCTGGTAAGCCATAGTCATGGTTTGTTAGAATTGGTTGACATAATGTAAAATTGGGTAGCTAATGATTTTGTCAATAGTTTCAAACTCCGTACCCATCAACCGATCCAACTCTTTCAATAATTATATAATTGGGAAAATATTTTTTCATTTTAAAAGAGAAAATAAGTGGGATCTACAAATTAGTGGAAAGAGAAAAAAAAATTAAAATGGAATCCACTTATATTATGAGTCACTAGTAGAAGAAAATGATTACTCTATAATTACACAAAATATTCTCGTTTGGGCGACACAGATAGCAAGCAGCAAACTGTGTTCAAGTGAAAACCTTCACACTCACCAAGAGAATTAGTCTCATCCAATTTTGTAGCCTCAATTAATGATGTTAATGAAAAAGAGGCAATTTTTTTTTTTTTATAAACCACATGTATCCTCCGCGGAATTTATTTAGGGTAAGTTCATGATTAAGACTTTAAATCCCTTTCAAAGATAGTAATGAGGAGGATCAAATACATGCTCCCATCCCCACTTACTTAGCTCTCATACACCAACTGAGCTATCATCATTCGGTGAAGAAGAGTCAATCTGAATCCAGAGAAAGAGTATGTGCCTGGTAGGTCATTCCTCAAAGAAGACGGCATTTTCTTCTACTTGATCATAATTCATGAGAAAAGCTTTAATACTCTAAAAAAAAGGACCATTCTTGTAATTAATTGAGCTGCACACACAATCTCTATAGCCATCAGTAACAGATCTATTGATTAGTTAAACATGTCATAATTACACAAATTAAAGCACGCCATAAGAGCTTAAAAGTAAAAACATATCTGAAAAGCATGCTTCATAAACTATAAGCAATTGGATATTTAAACAATAATGTTTATAATAGGAATAATTTCGCTCTGTAAAGTTAAAAGGAATATCCCGAGCCAGAAAAACCATAACAGAACAATCCTACAACATAAAACAAGGATTTAAAAACTTGATATTTGTGAGTTAGTTAATACTTTACAAAAATATAGTAATTAATAAATGAGCGCCTAAATAAAACAAATTAACTCCGATCCGTAATTGAGGCCAGCATGCCCTAACCGTGACAACAGCCAAACGACGACTTCTCTTGTCGCATTATTCATTTGCAATTCTTTTTAAAATAACAAGTCCCCTTCTATCTGGATTCTGATCCTAAGCAAATTTAAATCCGTATCATATAATAAATTGGAACTTGGAATGGCCTTCATTGTTTATGCAATGATAATGACACTCACTAACACGAAAACTTCCCAAACTTTAGTCTTGCCCTTAGATCTGACAAACATGTTTTATTCGTTAATTTCATTTATTTTATTTATCCAGAATGTTTTTAATGTTAGACAATGTACCGTTTCCAATAAAATTATAGCCGACCATGGCCCACTCTATTTCTATGTCAAAGTACCAAAGATAACATATCATATCTTAGAATCGGGATCATTCTTCTCCACCTTGGTTCATGTATTTAATATTTATACGCAAAACAAGCATGTCTTTTAGCATGTATCATACAAAATGACTACAATATTTAGTCCTTTTTTATCTTTTTTTTTTAATACCAAAAGTAGTGTTTTTTTTTTTTTGCCAAAAGGTGCACAATTACAATATGACTAGTTGACTACAATGTTAATTTCAAACTTACATTCTTGTATGCTGATATTTAAATAAAGGGTGTCAGTATAATTTGAAACTAGTGGCATGAAATGGATGCTCAAGGATATGCATAGGTCGAATCGAATCGGATTTTTTAAAAAATCGAACTGAATTAGTTTAAATGGTTTGGTTCGAAAGTTGTTCGGTTCAGTCCAAAACAGGTTCGGTTCAGAAGTGGTTCGGGTCAACCATTTTTTGAAAAGAAAAAAATTAAAAATTTAAAAAATAAAGTTATAAAATTTAATTTGATTTGTTTGAAAATGGTTCGGTTCGGTTCGGAAGTGATTCGGTTCTTAAACCGGTTCTAAAAATCGGTTCGGTTCATGAACCAGTTCTTTAAAAATCGGTTCGGTTCATGAACTACGTTTTTAAAATTGGTTATTTGATGGAGCGATTCGGTTCAGTTTATGGTTCGATCCAATTTTTTAGTTATTTTGCACACCCTAGCTGAAGCTACGCGAAACGACTCTAGAGAGGACATCTCTTTCCATTTTTTCTGGGCCGGACCAAAATGTTGGGCTTGATAGGCCTTTCTAAGTATTAAATTGGAACCGGCCAATTACTTTTCGGCCCTCTAAAAATACGATCTTGCGGCTGAAGAAATTGTTGGGCTTTAATAATAATTAAAAGGAATCATTCGATCATGTCAATGGTGCTTCTGCCTTATCTTGCAATTCCTTCAACTTATCATGCATATTTATTTACATAAAAAAGAGCATAGGGACTAGGGAGATGAGATTGGTTTCTCTCTCATGAAACCTATGTAGAGGAGAAAGAAATACAATGTTACCTGTAACACTTAAAAAAAGTTAGCCTTTGTAATTATTAAGCATATTTACAATTACTGAATTACATATAGAAAATAGGATAGATAGCATAAAGAGATCCATCCACTCGTTTAATCAACTAAACTTTCCGGTATAGTCCAATTCCTATTTTCTTCACAGGTATTTGGAATCTGGATTATCTGATTATCATCGCAATTGTTCATGCACAGCCTCCTTTTAGGGCACATCACGATGATTCTCATAACATTTACATTCCTAAGAAGACTATTACTACCCGTCAGGTACCGATTTGTCTAAATTCAAACTACGAGGAACTTGCCATTGTGTATCTTTTTGGCTGATTTCCGTGCCTGAAAAAATAAAAATAAAAAACAAATATAGCCAAGCTATCATATCCTTAGATTCAGATAGAAAAGTGAAATAATCCCCACGATTGGATGGAAGCAAACCTGTCTCCAAATCTTCTGGAGTCCGAACACCGTCCATGCCTTGATTACTTCTAAAGCATTCAGATGAACTAGAAGTAGTGAACTGGCAATAGGCTGAACGCAGTTGTTCAAAAACCTCTTCCTTCCTTCCAAAATGCTCATCTCTCCTATCCATGTCAATAAGAACCTAAAAGAAAGAAAGAAACAAACAAACAAACCGTCTATTAGTTTTAAAGGGGTGAATGAGAGACAACGAAGTGGGGGGAGAAATAGTGAAAGTAAGGGACCGCACCTGTGCTGCATTGTTCTTAAATACTGGGAGAAATCGCTGCCTACAATATTGGTGAAATAGAATGGTACCAATCAGCAGTGGAACGGTAAATCCAGATGCAACTGTTGACCGTTTTATTCCAAACACCCCAAGTGCAATAACTTGAGTGACAAGCAATGAAAACACCGTTGTGTTGTGAGCAATAGGCCATAACTGTCCCCCACCATCATATTTTGTAATATACACATTGAGAATCTGAAAAAATATGATGTTAAATGGAAGTTTTTTTTTTTCTTTTTTTAAGATAAAAAACAATCAAACATAAGTATTCATTTGATGGCATAATATACTTATCCTAGAAACAACTAAAACATTGTCACAGATCTTGGCATAGGAAAACATTAAACAAAGTCGTCTTGAGGTATTTCAACACCCAAAAATGACATGGTTTAGTGCATACGTGTCCGGTTACGTGTTATTTCGGTTAAAAATGGACAGGGAAATAGTGAACACGTCAACGATCACAGGATGAAAAAAATTTAATATGCTCCAGGTCCATGGAAATTTTTTTTCCATTTCTTCCCATTTTCTTTTTGATTTTTTTTCCCTCCATCCCTTCTTTTTTTCTATTTTTGGGAGGGACCACCATGGTCCCGCCCCACAAAAAATCTTCTCCACGGGATGGTAGAATGACAGCTAGAACCATATAGTGCACATTGATATCGGGCCAAGCCATAGGGTGACTGAATTTAACACATTCTTGTTAATTTCATTTGTGAAAACAAGGTGACATCATACATGAACTATGGATTTCTAAAAATTTCAACCCCTTATCTGACCTTATTCCCCAATAATTAATTACGTAAATCTCACACCACATAAAATTGTTGTAAACAGTCACACATTAAAATCTATAAAGTACTGATTTCCAAGTTATGCCTAAAAGGAAACAGTGTTAATGAAATATAATGCAACTTAAGTACCCAGCTAACGTAAATGCTTATGCATAAAATAAAAGAATTAAGCACAATTAACTCCATGATGAAAAAAAGGAGACAAAAACATGATAGTAGTACTAACCTGGTTTCGGTAAACGAGGTATGCAAGGAAAAAGTAAAACAATAAGAAGGGCAATATTAGGGGTGCCAGAATAGAACAGGTGAACCCAAGGAATCCAAATAGTAAGATCCTTGGAACTTCTGTGTGGTATGGAAAAGTCAGGGTGGCATCCAGTGAATCATCCTGAAACTTTAGTATGAATCTCTGGAACAGATTGCAGAAAAGAGGAAACAGTTGCATAATTTCAAATGCCAAACTTGCCCAACCAGATGATAAAACATATGTTGTGAAGAAAGTAGCCTGTATGCCATGAAAAAGCCACAGTAAAGTGAATGGCTAATCACAAATAATTACCAATTTATCTTCTAAACAAACTTAAGAAAAGGGAACAAATTTTAGTTCAGTGATCCTCAAATCTTTGATACAAATGTAAGTCCACACAAGGGGTACATATTTTACAAGTTACAATAGGCATTTGTCATTTAGGAATCTGGGTATATCACCTGCACTGGGACTGCCTTGGCAAGTTGTGCAGGTAGTTCTGTTATGCTAGTAAAGACTGAGAGTTGGCTGATAACAGATCCGGCAAAAACGTTAACAAAAAACACATTCCAAATTGTGAAATACAAAACTTTGCAGCATGCACTCTTCTTCCTTCCACTACGGGAAATAGATCCCTCCACTGCTGAAAATAGCATCATCACTGGTGGAACAGCAAATAAAAATAAAACCAATATCACACTTGGCAAGTAACCAGTCACCAGCTGAATCATAAATTTCCTGAAAGAAGAAATACTGGTTTAATTTACAATGAACTGTATACCATTTAAAAATTAACATTACCAAACTAACCTTCTAACATTGCTTATGTGTGACTCTCGTATTTGAAACAAGGTTTCTATGGCACAAATATTGATTCGGGATAAGATAATTTAGACACTTGGCTTGTATTTGGTGTAAAGCATTTGGCTATTTTAAAGAGACTTCCTCACCAGATATGTTGACGGATTGGGCAGATTTGCTATGTTCATTTTCTCTTTTTCCTTTGTTGTTTCATGTTTGTTCTTATGTTAAAGAGGATTCCTTATCCCCTAATCTCTTTGTAATTCTTTTCTCTTCGTTTTAATAAATTCATTCTTTATCAAAATTAAAATAAAATCCTAGAGTGAAATTAAAAACTGAAAATCGGTAAGTGGAAATACAAACAATGAGGAACTTCATTTAGTATTTGAATATACTGACATCATTTCTGCAAACAAGCTAGGGAATAAGTTATAAGCTTAATAGAATGGCAGATAAAAGCTAGGGAAAATTACAAAGAATATATTCTCTGTCAAAATATTTTCGGTTTAAAAATAATTAACAATTAGTTAGTTAAGTCACTGAGTAGTCAGTTAACCACTGTTTCAACATAGTTAATCACTTAATCAGTTGAGTGGATCGTTACTAATAGGAAATATTTTTACTAAGAATCACATTGTTGTATATCTCCCTAAAAGCTTTGTTAAAGATCTTCTCAGCATTTATCATCTATTGTAGGTGGCAAATTGCAATTATAGGTTCAACACAGTAATTTGTAGAGTGTTCGAATATATAATAGTTATGACATCTTGAAATTTACACAAGAAGATTTGCTGTAGGCCTAGGATCATATGAGCAAGTAACCACTCCCATTAAATCCCGACTAGCGAGGGAGGGGTAAGAGCAATCCTTGTACACAGTCTTACCCTTACATAATTGCAAATAGGTTGTCTCCCGAATTTGAACCCGTGACCTTTCAATCACAAAGAAACAGTTTTACCACTACTTGAGGCTTGCCCTCCATATGAGAAACTAACAAGCTAGAAAATTTTGAAGTAACTTCTAATATAATGGACCTTCCTTGCACAGAGATGGTTTATTAAAATGAAGTTTCACACTTAATTTGTCAAATATAATTTGGACAAATCCCGGTGCATAAGGCTCTCCAACTTGTGAGGGTAGGGATGAAAGTTGATTACACACAACCTTATCTTTGCATTTTTGCAAAAAGACTGTTTTTCACACTCATAATTTGTGACTTTACTGTCACAAGGAGTAACCTTATTGTTGTATCAAGATTTGCCCTCAAATTAATTTATCATGCATAATTAATTCTTTCAAAATTTTAGCCCATGTATATTGCCAAAAATATGACTCGGGCCAGTATATGTGCAATATCTTACTTTTGAAGTATCCCTGCCAGAAAAGGGAACATTTTCTCAAGCTTCTCTAGTTGAGTCAAGCCTTGTACGAAAGTGACGGGGATAAGGAATACAAGCACAAAGGTGATAGAAGCCACAAGTGTAGCTATCTTGCGAATCCAAAGTTGCCTATATGGTATGCAAAGGTTGGACCAGTAAACATCATGTGGTTCAGGAGCTAGGTCTGTGACCCATAACATAGGATTTGATGTTTGAAGATTTTGTGCAACCATAAGAGCAGCATACCGACTTTTAAAGAACACGAAAGCAGCTCCGCATTCCTGTATTAGAGACCTAAATGTTAGCATAAATTGTTAAATAACATAAGATGTATTCTATACATACTTATTATGACTACAGAATGGCAAAACAAAATTGCAATAACCTGGAGTTCTTTACATCAACATCAACTTACATAATAAATAATGATACTGATAAACACAAAGAAGAGAATACTAAATATATTGTGACAACTAAAGTTACATCTTTCAATAATAAAAGTTAGACTAATATACATAAAATTTTCAGTAATGACTGCTTTATTTGTGGCTAATACACTAGAGCAGAACTTTACAGGTTTTTGCATGTCCACACTACTAGACCAAGTGGCACAGATATTAGAGATAAAGTAAGCCAAAATAATAAGCTTGAAAAATTCACAAACCAGTGGAAAATATATACTGAATCTCAAAATATATTGAATACTTTCCACTATTTACTACTTCATCTATCATATCTCTTAAGTTTTGGAGACGCATTTATGAACCTACTATACATTGATCTTCTAAGAAAGACCCCAAAAGGTCAGCTATTGACCCCCTAAATAATCCACCTCTAGGCCAAGACCAATTCTCCTAATAATTCAAAATGTTAAGCAGAAGTACATGAATTATTTTTGCTCTCTCATGCCCTGCCAAGCTAGAGTCCTTAGCACTTGAAGTAAAAATAATGTACAAACTCACTTTATTTTGTACTGAAATGTAATCTTGAATAGTAGGAGCAAGATCAAATTCTTAAATAATTAGTCAAAAAGGCTTAATTACTATGCTGAAAACCAATTCATTCTAAGCTGTTAAAGAGTTGTTCCAAGAATGAATTTTATTTAACAGGGCTAAAAGAACGCAGCTCCATTGATGATCTTTCATTCCTGCAAGTTACCTAACTAGCTTTTCTACATTCACATTAAAAGGCATACATTATATTGGAGGCCTCGGCAAACTTCTATGGGAAACAATACAGGTCAAACAACGTTATAATTAAGTTTCGGTTCACAATTTCACATCACATATCAATGTTGATCACATAATGAATTTCTTGACATGGTAGTTCAATGCCAGATCATAAAAATGAAAGAGGGTCACATATTAATATCATAATTATATAAATCAATCCAGCCAGAAAATTTACCTTTTTCCTTGCATCTAGATGTATGTCTTTGTAGCTTGCTCTCCCATGTATACTATCTATCTCATTAGAAATAATCTTAAAAGAATTTGTGGATCCCCCACAAAAATAACAATGTGTAAAACATGGCTTACAGGATGGTTCCCTTGAACAATTACGACTCAGCATCTCACACATATATTCTGCATCATCCTATAGGAAGAAGATTAAAAGAAACAAAAGTTTACATAGCAGTTATGTCAACAAAGAGACGAACGCTAGAAGTTTAAATTAATAAAAAAAGAAAAAAAAAACTCTAAACATCATGAGTACAATGCAAAAGCTCATAAAAGAAATTAGGATATTTTACATACTAGTACTTCTGGAATCATAATCAAAGCCCAAACTCCCATCAATGAAACCATAGATACTAAGAAATTCCACTGATACAAATGAATGCCAATAACTGTAACCAATGATGGTCATCCATGAACTGAAATTTGTCACAGACCTTAGTTTTTGTGAAACATAAAAACACTCATAAGCCTTCATCTAATAATGTATATTTTTGGATGAGTTAGTTTTTAACATTGTATCAGAACCTCAACCAAATAGTCATGAATTGGATATAGTTGTTTACATTATTCTAAATAAATATTAAATTTAAACAAAGATGCGGCGGAGCCATATAATGGCTGGAGCTCTTCCATGAGAAGCCGTGTTAGATATAAAACATTTGTAAGCAAACAACTAAAGCTTTTAAAGCAGTTGATTCTTAGAAGTTTGTATGCGATAAAAGATTTACTAATTTCACAATACGATGGTCAAAGGGATTTGATAATCTTTTTGCCATCTCTAAGAGGACGACAAAATGTAAAGTGAGGTCAAAAATCAGAACGAAGCTTCTATCTCAAGTAAATAAAATTCTTAGGATTTGCAAGCTTCCTTCAAAGAAAAAGAGATACAAGAAAAAAGTTCTGTACCAAATAGCCTACAAAGCACAAAGCATGAATCAAAATATGAAAGAAATGCATACACTTATTTTCATAATAAGAGCCCACATATAAGTTTCCTTGAACCATATATTGGCCTTCAACTGTTTATCACATACACACACATTGACTGTGATGACGACACTAAGTGTGACATCAACAAAGAGGGAGACAAAAATTACACAAATTTAAATTTGGATGATTAAAAAGTATGATATATACTGAAATCACAATAAAGTATTTAAAGAAGTTAAGAGGCGGACCTTCAGTTTCTGAATTGCACCAGACTTATACACTATTTGGTGTGACAAATATGTTGATGCATAGTAATATGAGAAAAACTTTTTCACTGTCTCGCAGTATGATTCTTCTGAAGAATAGGGTAATCCTCGGACAAGAATTGCAAAAAGACTTGGATTTCTCTGCGATCCAGTAATATGTGCTAACCTCAAATTAGTAATGGTCTTATATTCCTGGACATTATTGCCACTTGATTAGTCATATTTAAAAACTGGAAAAGAAAAACAGAACTTGTTAGGTCACTCAATTTAAATAGTTAGGGAAGTCAATCTTGCTGTTGAATTCAGCCCCTTACGAAGTAAAGAAGAGAACAAGCTGTCAAAGTTATGATGTATAGTGAGAGACAATGAGCCCAAAGCCTGACATCAAGCACAAGAATAAAAACAACCAATAAATAACAAGTCTGCAGTAGGAGTATTACTCAACATCTAACTACTAAAACATCAACATCTAAAAATGGAGGGGGGAAATACTAATAAAGGAAAAGGACTCGGGCCTGGAACGATTCCAATTGCTGTTTGGGGAAAAGTCTGAGAAAATAAACTCTCCAGCAAATCATTTTTTTAAAATAGAAGAAGAAAGAAATTGAGTAGCTTTGTCAGCAATGAGCCAATGGACAGGGCAAATCCAAACTTTTTATTTGAGAGCACTATTCATTCCTACCTATGAAACGTCAAGAAACCTTTGTATATATTCCATTGTTTATTCATTATCTTCTCAGCTTCTACACTCTACTGGCTATTTGAATTAAACTCACATAATGAGCACATACACTTTAAAATAAGAGAAAGCTCATACCACCGGGATCCTTCCTTGACATTCTCAATGGTAAATACTTCCAGTGACTCAAAAGGTATATCCTTACGTATTCTGTCCTGACCATAGTAATTCACCGGAAGCACTAAAACAGTGCAGATGACAGCAGCAATCGAGAATACTCGAATACTGAAGGAGAAAATAACAATATCAATAGTTAGTAAAGCCACAAAATGAACAATAAAAAGGCGTTTACACTTATTTTTTTTATTTGATGTGCTTTTAAATGTGTGATAAGCAACTAGTTTTGATTTGAGTAAAATAAAATGGTGCTGAAAGCCAACACTTAAAAACTCAGACAAGTAAATTGAATAAGTTGGACAAATTTACCAAACTGAAATGAAAATGGTGCTAAAACTACATAAAGGGCCCAACACAAAACTTGGGTTTAGCATCACCAAGAAGCTATTTTAGTAACTTGATGACTTAACTGGCTTACCTATATAAATTAAGCATGATATATAGTCAACAGTAGCATCACTTCTAGTTCTGTGAGCACAAATCTCAGTTCAAGTTATTAATGAACCAATGGTTAAGCAATTAATTTTTTATGCATGCAGTAACCATCATTATGGATGATATAAAGGTAGATAATATACATTTGTCATCTTCAATATATCAAGATTTACAGATCTGGCCATAACAATATATTAGATTTTAACTCTCACGGTGTACAACAGCACATATATGCATTGAAGTGTGACTTTCGCAAAAGTGGTACACTTCCTAGACAATTTTAATGTTCAACTGTCATTTAGTTCAGAGGCTTAAAAAGGTAAAATCATTAATAATATAATAAAATTGTTGTGCAGTACAGTTAGCATGCTATGAAATACTGTTCAAAGAGGTTTTGCGCTACATAATGCCAGAGCCATGTCATCAAAACATATATTCCTGGTATGTGTATTCTTGGGACCCCAGGTTCATCAATAAAATATACTTCAAGTTCATATCATAAGATTAAGCATGATACCATGGGATTCAAATATCTAATTCAGTAGGTTGGCATCTTGTGGACAAAGTTCATATTCGTGTTAAAAACTTATTGGATAAGAAAGCAGTTTGCTCTAGTCCGCCATAATATAAGACATAGAGCTTTAAAGAGTTTCAATTTTAAAAGAATTGAACAACCTGAACACAAGCATCCTGCAAAAAACCACAGCATCCAAGCCACCGCTACTCAGTATTTCATCTTGAGTTGATTCCCATGCTTTCATTACCCAGTCAGGAGAGGGAACAAATCTTTCCAAAAGATCAACTTTTCTTGAATGCCAACAGTTTAGCTTTCTTCCAAAGTACACATTAACATTGCTGGGTTGTTTCCTTAATATTGAATAGAGTGAAAAGAGCACCACGCACAAGGCGATGTTAATTCCAGCAGAAGTTAAAAGAGCAGCAATGTCCATCTCTGCCCACTATATTGGCAAATTTGACACATCTCAATACTCAAAAAGAAAGACATAAGACATCAAAATCATATCCATCACCTGAAAAACCAATAATCCAATCAACGTCTCAGAAAGAAATGACTTTCTTTGGACAAGTTCAGGAATGCAACATTGAAATATCTTTTGATTTCTTTGGTTAAGGTGTACAGGTAACCTCTGTAACTTTAACCTTAAAACAATAGGCAGCAATACAGAGAACCAAAGGATTGAAGTAAAAAGACCAATCACTCACCTAAAACTCAACACACATACGTGCCAAGAGCATTCGAGAGAAGTTAAAGTAGAAAAAACTGTAAGCAAGAATGATTTACACTCAAATTGAATAGTCATGAAGAAATATCGCATAGTTTCTAGAAAAGTATTTCATCCTTTGGCAGTCACTCCTGTATTCATCATACGTCCAAAACCCAACCCAGATGCGAGTTTTGGAGGATTTGATAGGAGCACCTTGCACATGCATGAATTTCTTCATGGCAGCAAGTATTATGAACTTTGTATCATAGTTAATACCCTTGTCCAAGTTACCAAGAGATACAAAATAGATAGCCCACATAAAATGTTCAATTTTATCAATTCACAAATATAATATTGTAACTGAAAAATTCTACTTAGTTTCCATGGAATTGCACTTAAATCCATAGGATTTGTAAGCCTGAAAAAACAAAATGGGGAAAAACCTGTGCGGCAAATAACTAAACAGTAAAATAAAATAAGCTTAGGCACCGAAGAGTAGTCTAAACAAGAACAGATTCACTGATATGTCCAAACAGTCTGAAACTAACAGAGTTTTTGGAACCAATCATTCCCTCCCCTCCCATAGTCCCATTGTCACATTACCACTTAAACTAAACGTCATCGATGTAACCACGAGTCAAGAGAGCAAGCACCAACAGCGTAGAGAAGCCTAAAAACAATTGAATGGCAAAAGATATTCTTGTTTACATAGTTGGCTACCCTAAGCCAATCAACATGCATTATCACTTTAAAATATAAAATATTTTGTGTGTACCAACCATGTGTATACAAGTATTTCTAATGAGGGAGATGAAGAACAGAAAAAAGAAAAAAAGAAAAAAAAATTAGAAAAGAGCAGAGAAGTACCTGCATAGGGATGAAGCATTTGTCGATGAAGAGAAATTAGGGAAACGGGCAGAAAAAGCAAAATGTCGAAGAAAAGAGAACGTGAATGGGCTTCACCTTCCCAGGAACGATTTATACAAAAACTGATTCGAGCAACAAAGGAGATTTGAAATCTAAACAGTTTTGCGTTTTTCTTTATGGTCTTCAAAGTTGAAAAGAGAACAAGACAGTTAAACGGGGAATCGCATCAAATATATGTCTCAATTCTCAACGCATTATTTGCCTTGCTCTCTCTCTATCTCTCCCTCTCTCTCTCTCTGATACGATGCATTCCCATGCATCTCAATTCTCAAATGATAATGGAACGCTACGTCACGAGGAATGATATTCCCAGTTTCATCTATACTATATTTCTTCTCAAACTAGCATGTCCTTGGAACGAAATGGAGCGTAACGAATAGAATGACATTTAAATTTCTCATTTTATTTTTTATTTTATAATTTGAAAATATTCCGATAATTGTTTCGTAACTAATTATAAATATTCAAATAGAGGAAAGTTATATTTACTATTTATTTTTTTTATAACTTGTTATGGTCATATTTTAATTGTTATTATTTTTACCGATCAATGGTTATTATTTATTATTAATTAAAATTAATTAATGAATTTGATTTGTGAAAATAATAATAATTAATTGGTGGAAATCAATAGTTAAGATACAATAGTAAAAGGTTATAAACGAAAATAGGTTTTCAATATAATCTTCACTGTTAAATAAGTGGAAAGTTATATTTATAAATTTTTTGTTTATAAATTCTTATAGATTTTGTTTGGGAGTTTGGAGGGGAAGAGAAGCAATGGGATCCAAGGGGGGAGGGGAAGGAAGGGAAGAAAATTGAAGGGTATTTTTTACCATTGTTTGGGAGTTAAAAATATGGTAAGGGAAAAAAAAGGGTTAATGTGATATTTTTTACCATTTTACCCTCTTTTCAAATTAATTTAATTTTATATTATACAAATTAGATTAAATTTAAAATTTCTAAAAAAAAATAATATTTTTGATGAAATTTCGTCACAAAATTAATTTTTTGTCAGAAAAGTTTTCGTCGAAAAGTGATAAATTTTTTCTCCGATGAAATTTTTTACAAAAATAATTTTCTATCGAAATTCTCGATAAAATTTAGTTCCCGTAAATTTTTTTGAGGAAAATGATTTCCTTCACCGAATGTTTTAAACGAAAAAAGAATTATGTTAAAATTTTCGACTAAAATTGTTTTGTCAAAAATCTTGAGAGAAATGTTTCATTCGAAACCTTCGACGAAATTTAGATTCTGTAAAGAATTTTGACACAATATTTTTTTCATCAAAAAATTTTACGAATATATTTTCGGGTTTTATAATAGTTATGTTGTAGGAAAAGTGATTGTGTTATGTTATAGAAATTCATTTTGCGTGCCAGAGTTTTTTTTTTTTGCTGCGGGCCCCACAAAATGTTGTGTGTGTAGGAAATTTTTTATGGTCATGTTAAATGATAGATGATAAACCCTATATTTTCTGTTACATTTTTTTGACAGAAATGTGTTCTGTTGAAAATTTTAATGAAAATGTTTTTGATCAAAAAATTTGACGGAAATAATTTTTGTTAAAAATTTTGACAAAATTTTTTTTGTGAAAGTGTTTAACGAAAATGTTTCCATTGAAAACTTTTGACGAAATTTGAATTCTGTAAGAATTTTGATGAAAATTTTTCCGTCACAAATTTTCGATGGAAATGTGTTTCGTTGAAAATTTCGATGAAAATATTATTCGTCAAAAATTTCTATGAATATGCTTTTTTGTAAAATGTTTTGACAAAATTTAAATTCTGTAAAAAAAAATTCCTTCAAATTTTTTTACAAAAATGTTTTTAGTCATAAATTTTGATGGAAATACTTTTTGTCGGAAATTATTTGATGAAAATTTTGATAGAAATATTTTCCGTTAAAAAATTTGACGTAATTATTTTACACCAAAACTTTTCGATGCAAATGTGTTTCGGCAAAATTTTGGACGAAAATATTTTTGTTGAAAGTTTCAACGGAATTTAGATTCTATCAATAATCTTGATTGAAGTTTTTTTATGTAAATTTTATGTCACTGATTATTGCAAATTTTGGTTTCGTCTCTAATTTCGTCTTTAGTTTTGACGAAATTTTTTTGACATATATGATTTTCAGCAAAAGTTTCATCACTATTTTTGATGAAATATTTTTTGTCGATAAATTTTGTTGGTATTTGAGACTTTTCTAATAATGTCACATTTTTGTAGTTTTCACATTTTAATGCTAAAGGTAGATATGTAATTTCTCATATTTTTTCCCCTTAAATCTCCCAAATTGGGGGAACTTTTTTTTTTTTTTTTGGTAAAAGGGGGGAACTTTAATTTTAAGAAGAATGAAGGTTGTGGAGGATTTAGTAAAAATTCTCAATTTCTTTCCCTCATTTTTTTAATCTAATAAACAAGGAAAAGACTTAATAAGATCCTTCTTTTCCTTTCCTTCTTCTCCTAAAATTAACTCCCAAATAAAGCCATGAATTTCACTATATACCAGAGATAATATATTCAGCACACAATATATTATTCTTAATACATAGTATAATTTGTAAGAATATAAAAAAAAAAGAAATTTTGAATATAACCCTCCCATTTAAATAATAATATATTTATTTTATTTCACTTTATTTCGTCCATCTCATTTATTCATATTTTTTTGACATATATACGTTGCTTTGGAAATTTTGACCACAAGAAATTTCGACCTGTAAAAGGTTTTAAGAATAAAACTTTCAACCATAGAATTCTAATTTATCTATCATTAAATAGTTGTAACTTAACCTTAATTTTTTTATTTTGTCACGATCTTTTAGTTCTACATAATTTATTCATAAGGGAACAAATCCACTTACCACCAAAAAAATTTATAACTCTTACAACCCATTTAATCATCGTTGATTTCCGTCAATCCAACGGTTATAATTTATTGAAAATTAATAATATTTATTATGTCACGTATATTAATTTTTAATAAATTATAACCGTTAAATTGACGGAAATTAATGGTGATTAAATTGGTTGTAAGAGTTATAAACTTTTTTTGTGTGGCAAATGGATCCTCATAAAGGGGAGGTTATACTTACAACCTATTTTCGTTTACAACCTCTTACAACCCTATCGTAACCGTTGATTTCTGTCAATCAACAGTTATCATTTATTGTGAATTAATAATTAATTAATAAATTTAATTTGCGAAATTCTTAACCGTTGATTGACGGAAATCAACGGTTAAAATATGATTATAAGGGGTTATAAATATAACCTTCCCCATCCATAAAAATAAATAAATAAAATGATAAAAATATACTAAACTGACCATTTCGCGTTCTGCTCTTCACGGTCTTTTAGCCTATTTGAATGTGCTTTTAAAAAAATAACTTTTTTATGCATTGCATTTTTCTAAAGGACTACTTTTTAAAAAAGTTTAAACTAATTTGTGTTTGAATGAAATATATTTAAAGGATTTTTGAGAAAAAAATTATATGAATGTTTAATAAGCATTTTGTAGGTATAAAATTATTAAAAGGGATGTTCTATAATGGTGTGGTGTGAGAGTGGTGGAGTTGAGGTTAGTTCAAAATGGGATTTTTTTAATTATAACTTTTGGCTTCTAATTTTCTCCAAGGGTCAGAATTTTGTCTTCAAAAAAATAATTATTTTTTTAATTTTACTTTTTTTAAAAAAAGTTGCCTGCAAATGCACATTAAATTAAAAACATTTTTATTTTGACAAAAAATGCTTCTAGTTTTTATTTTTAATAAAGTCCATCTAAATGCACTTTTTTTTTTTGATAACAAAATTCACTTTTAATATCATAAAGTTATTTCAAGCACCTAGCCAGCTAAGTGAATTCAGAATCTGCATCAAGGCATTAACAACCTTCCGAGGGTGTTTTTGGTATCCTACCCTATACCCAAGTTTTTTGTTCTTTTATGCATGATTAGAGGTGTTTACGGTTGGATTCGGTTTGATTTCTTATTGAACCGAACCAAAAGAGTGGTTCAGGCAAATTAAGTCAGTTTTAAAAAGTAATTTGGTTTTGGGACCGGTTCAAGGATAGTGATTCGATTAATAAATCGGTTCAAAAAACATATGGTGTGGTTTAATTTAATTTTTAGTTTGGTTCAGTTCAAGCTAAAGATTAAACTGAACCGAATTGATAAAAGTGATTTCCTTCAAGAACCAAATCAATTTTGAAAAAAAAACAGTCGGTTTCGAGAACTGGTTCGAAAAAATAATTTGGTTCCAGAACCGGTTTACAAAAATACGATTCTTTTGGTGCGGTTCAAATTAATTAGTTCACATTTCAGTTTGATTTATTTGATTTTTCACACCCCTACCAATTATAAATTTAGTTTCGATATTTATGCTTTGTTATCCATTGTATATGACTTAATCAATAAATGGATTGATTCAAAAAAAAAATTAGAGTCAAACTGAATTATGGTCCATTAAACATAGCTCACATGTTTGAAAAAATAGAATTTTAAATCTAATAGATTACAATAAAATCCAAGTCCAAATGAAGTAGAAAATATGATTATAATTTCTTTAGCAAAAAAGAAAAACAACAAATTTAATGTGATTTGAGATATATAAATTGGGACGTATTTTCAATAATTTAATTATAATTTTTATTTTTGTATGTGATTTTAGAAGATAGTTATCATTATATTTATTTTTAATAATTTAAATCTTGAATTGATTTGTAATTAGCCTATGCTTAAGACCCTTATGATAAAAGTTGAATATTTTGTTATTTTCATAAATATAATTAAAAACTTGAGAGTTTCTCTCTTATCAATATTATCTTTGTGTTAGTCACATTTTCTATATGTTTTCGACATCATTTGTTATCAAAAAACTAGGTTGCCTTCAACCAACGGTTGAACAAAACCATCAAGGTCGTCTATTGCAGAGTTGTGATGGTGGGGGAACCGGAATCGTTTCTAAAGAAGACGGACAATCACGCCAGACAAACTCACAAAACATAGAAAATGAAGAGTTTAAAAGGCAAATCCAAGATGTATAGATCTGAAAATTAATTCAAAGTAAATCCAATTTATTTTTAAAAAAAAAAAGGAAAAAAAAATTAACTCAGTTCTACTCATTATCAAGAAGCAAGTTCAGAATTTTGATCCACATTGAGCCAAAGAACCGTAGAGTACATAATCACACAAATAATGAAATGTTTTAACTTCCATATGTAGCGGCAAATTTTATTTATATACTTTATAAGGCTGAGTAGCATTGAACACTTTTTCTTCCCAAAAGTGTCAGAACTAACGGTCATTGAGTTAAAATTTGTACTGCTTGACATATTGTTGTTGAGTACAATTGTTACTGCATTGGATAGTAGAGACGGTTGAGTCTGTAAAAGCCTTCATCCGTAACATTGCAACTTGTAATGTGTCTTGGGACATGTTGGCAAAGCATATCCTAAACCACCCTGGTTCAGAGCAGTGGCAAGAAGAACCAGGAGATATATTCAAACCAACTTCCCAAAGAATCATCTTCCAAAGCTCCTTCTCTGCCTCAAAAGTACTAGAGCTTAATAGATGCCTCAAATCCACCCAACAGAACAACCCAGCATTGCTCTTCAAACATCGAATCCCTGCATTTTTTAAGCCAGAGACAAGCATTTCCTTGCGCCTTTTCAGTCTCCTCTGACTCTCCTCTATGTATTTCGAAGTGAATTTCTTGTCTGATAGTAAGTTAGCAAGCAAATATTGTGTCTGAGAGGAAACTAAACCAAAGCTTGACATTTTGGTGGCCGCAGCCACAACCTTTTCGTTATTTGAGTAAATCATTCCTACCCGAAATCCTGGCACCCCTAGATCCTTGGAGAGACTATAAACTATGTGAATGCGGTTCCAAATGACAGCACCATCTACACTTGTCTCGTTTACAACTTCCATGATGCTTACAAATCTAGGTGAGTCGAAGACTGTTCCTGAGTAGATTTCATCGCTTATTATATGAATGTCCTTGTCAATTGCAAAAGCTACCAGATTGTTAAGCTCCTTTTTGCTCATGGTTATGCCTAGTGGATTCGAGGGGTTAGTTACTAGTACCCCTTTGACTTTAAGATTCTGTTTTTGTGCTTGTTGATAGGCTTGTTCTAAAGCAGAGGAAGTGATTCGAAAACCATTTGAGCTCGAGCAATGCATTGGAACAATCTCAACCCCGGTCCTCCATTTAAGATCCCTATCAAACCTGCCAAATTAAGTCAAAATTCAAAAGGGTTACATGCTGATTTATAGTTAAATGGAATGATTTTGAAATCTCCTTTAATACCGATATCAAATTTTAAATTTGACACCCCATATGAGAGCCGTTATATCAAAAAAATTAACGGTGTCACATGCTTACAAATCAGAACAGTTCTCTTTTGATCTAATAGCTCTCAGAACCGGTGTCAAATTTAAAATTTGACACCGGTGTCAAAGAATCCTAACTCTTTTGAAATATAGTACCATAATTCAAAATTGAACAGAACCATTCATTACCCAGGATAATACGGTGTGGGAAGAATGAAAGCTTCCCCTGGGTCAGCAAGGCAAAACATAAGAATCTCATTTGCAGGAGTTGCGCCAGCTGTGAGGACAAGCTTCTCATAAACAAATTTGCTTCCATTTCCTCTTAATTTTGCCAGAAAGTCCACTAGTTCCTAGAAGGGAAAAAAAAAATGCCAAGTACTAAGCATATAAATTTTTCTTTTTTGGATAAAATAGAATTTCTTTTTAACACTATCTTAGAAATTCTTTTCATGGGAGTGCGAATACGTACAAAAGATGAAAGAAAGTAGAACGAGCGACATAAATAGACAGAAAGCATGCAACTGACCACAAATTCTAAGTAGGTAATCATTTAACATCAAGCATACGCTAAGTTATGTATTGCAAGGCATGTCATAAATATATTTAGGGAGGAGGATTTATCTTTTAAAATGACATAACTTATATACTTTCATCCTTACAAAGAAGTGAGACTCACATTTTTTTTTATCAACTCTTTCTTCTCTTTTATCTATCTCTTTCTCTCTCTTAAAATGACATAACTCTATATCCTTTAAAATGACACACACTTACTCCATATATTTATTTTTTAAAAATACCAAATTAATTATTAGAAAAATTCAAGTTTGAAGATTTATTCCCATATATTCTTAAGAATTTCTCCTATTTTAACCAAGTTCTTGAGCTCTTGCTTGCATGCAACTAATGACATCTTTATTTTTTTTGTCAACTCTTTTTTCTCCTTTATCTATCTCTTTTTTTATCTTAAAATGACATAACTCTATATCCTTTAAAATAACACACACTAACTCCATATATTTATTTTTTAAAAATACCAAATTAATTATTAGAAAAATTCAAGTTTGAGGATTTATTCCCATATATTCTTAAGAATTTCTCCTATTTTAACCAAGTTCTTGAGCTCTTGCTTGCATGCAACTGATGACATCATCATTAATGTCGGCTTTTTTTAAATGGACCTACTTTTTAGTTAACTTCAAATACGTTCAACGATAGGCGCACACGTTAGTCTTCTATTATGTGAGCATATGACCAATATCTGCACGAGTATTAATAATGGGAGTCCCGTCTTCTATTAAAAATTCTGATGATTTGATTTTATGAAAATAATATATTAATCTCTCTTTTTATTGGCATTAAATAGGTGGAGCTTAATTAAAATTTATGAATAAAAAAGTAAAATGAAATTTTCTCATAAACAAGTCATATGAAATTTAACCATGAGAGAATTCGTTACCATTAATTATTGAAATAGTATTTATTATTTTTAATTTGAAAAAAAAAATTTCTTTTAGATAAAAAATGAATCTAATATACACGCACGTGTCTATATATTTCGAAAGTTTGAAAATAAAATACTAAAATGAGTCAAATAATAAGGGCATTAAAAGCTAATTCATACCACTCTTTATTTTGGACCTGAGAAAGTCATGTCTTACTTTTTTTAAAGCAGGTAAGCCATGGTAATCCTGGAATAGAGCAAGTTCTCTAAATGCGGATGACCCATCTTTCTTCAACCCCACTATATCAGGATTTCTTTGAAGCCATGATTCAAGAAGGTCAAATGAAAGCTGCAAAAGATGACAGCAATTTGTTGAATATAGCTAAAGAATGAAATATATATATATATATATATATATATATATATATATGGGTTAATATTTTCTCATATTACATAAACAAAATATTTTTCTCCTACACACACAATTCAATGGTGAGCCCACTCTACACTTTTTATTTCTCATCTATTCTCTCTCCTCTCTCATCTATTTTGTGAGTGTAGGAGATTAATCTTTTTTCATATAACATGAGAAAAGATTATCCATATATATATATATATATATATATATATATATATATATATATATATATATATATATATATATATATATATATATATATGGCAACGTTAGATAAAAAATATCAACGACTCTAAACTTGTGTTTTGTTTATTTATTTATTTATATTAATTGATTCACCTTTGAATAATAATATATTTATATTCCCTTTTTCTCTCTCTTTCTTTATTAACATTGATTCATCTTTGTACGGTTATGATTTAGTAACCTGAGATAAAATTATCTCAAATATATATATATATATATATATATATATATATATATATATATATATATATATATATATATATATATATGTTTATTTATTTCTTTATATTAATTGATTCACCTTTGAATGGTTATGATTTTCTTTTTCTTTATCACTATTGATCCATCTTTGTATGATTATGATTTAGTAGCCGGAAATAATTTATATATATATATATATATATATATATATATATTTGAGAAAAATATTTCTCAAGTAGCATTTCTCAAGCAGCTTGAGATATATAGAAAAATATTATTCATACAGCTTGAGATATATTTATCTCTGTCCATCCAAAAACTATGTCATTTTATTTATTTATTTCCTTATATTAATTAATTTACTTTTGAATTGCTATGATTTCGTTTTTCTCTCTCTTTATCACCGTTAATCCATCTTTATACGGTTATGATTTAATAGTCAAAGATAAAATTATCTCAAGCAACTTGAGACACGATAAACCATATATAGAGAGAACTATAGCTCCGCTATGCTTTCTTCAGTTGATATAGCCACCACCAGGGAGAATTTGCAGTGAACAACGGTTAAAAAGCATTGCGTTTGACATCCCGAGCCGTGCTCAAGCATGTCAGATTGTAAATAGAAACACAATGTACTATCCTGTCTTTGTGTCCCCCATATGGAACTTCTTGTTTTTTTTTTTTTTTTTTTCCTTACGTATATTCTCCCCTTGTATTATTAAGGAAAAGGAAGCTAAAAATAACAGTGATCCTTGTTACCAAGGAAAGTTAATTGGTGAATCGAAATCAACTTATAGCTAGCTGGAAGTTGCAATTAATTATGTAGTTTTAATTTAAGGTACTTAAAAACAGAAGGTGGTGACTTTAATTAAGTAGTAAACCAGCCAACCTGATTCTCTGCAAGTCCCATCTGAATAATTCCCGCTGGATTTTGAATGGGGTGATAAGGGTTCTTCTCGTACTCTTGCCATCCTATAAAGTAAGAAGAGTCTTCGCCATGAGAGTCCTTACTAGCCTTTGTAGACAGCATGTTCATCATGCTTAATTTCTTAGCAGATATATGCTAGGTACCTACTGATGAATACAACACCTACAAGTTAATTTGCTTAAGCAATCTTGAGAACGGGAAGCACAGAGTGACAAAAAAAGGTGTTAGATCAAGGGTTTTTGAACATGTGGAAGACTTTGGAGATGTGAGGTGATGAAAATAGTAGCCAGCAAGGCTTGCATATTTATAAGGGTAAGATCATAAGAAACATGAGCCCGACAATGTAAAATGACAGCGCCTTTTGAAATTATCAAGGCTGCAGCTTGTTGCATTCCATTAAAAATTTTCTTTCTTTTTTTGAATAAACAGGGTTCATTGAGTTAATTTTTTATTCTTTTATGTTGCATATGCTTTTGGCAAGGAGAATTGTAACTTCGTACCATCTTTATTTCATCGTTATATTTATCTTATTTAACATCAGATAAATTAAATTTTTACATATACATAATAAAAGTGGGTTTTACTTTTATTTTATTTTTCTCTTCAATTATTTGTGAGTCCCTTCTATAATCTTATTTCACTAACATAAGATAACTATCTTCAACAATATAAAAAAAAAAACATTTCCCTTATTTTATATAGTTAAAGTGACATATTTTCTTTTCTGATGTAATAATTAAAGTTAGATTTAATATCTTTTTGGACCTCAACAAAAAATATGAAACTCATTTTAATTTCTTAAAAAAAAAAAAAGTTAACTTGTGGTTTTTTTTTCCTGAAATTTTAGTTCTTTGAAATTGTGGTTTCTCAAAAATTTAAAGAAGACTCATATTAGTCTCTCAAAAAGTACTAATATAGATAAAAAAAATTTAAGAGATTAAAATGGATTCCATATTTTTTAATGAGGACCCAATTAAGGTATTTACTCTTAAAATTATTAGTAAAGGAGCACACAGATGGGATTGTTTCAATTTCAAATTAAACAATAATCATTCAATTATTGGTTTTCATATATTTTATCATAAGGGAGATTATATTTATAACCTCTTTTCACTTACAAATTCTTATAATCAAATTTTAACGGTTAATTTTTCCAAATTTGATGATTATAATTTATTAAGAATTGATAATTAATTAACATGTGTGATCTAATAAATTATAATCATTAAATTCACGTAAATCAAGGATTAAAATATGGTTGCAAGAGGTCGTGAGCGAAAAGATATTGTAAATATATATTCTCTTTAATTTTTTTTAAAGAGAATAAATAAATCTTGAAATATAATAAATATATTAAAAATAATTTAAAATATCAAGTATCTCATTCCAAAAGTCTAGCATAGTTCGTTATAGTAAAACTCATTTTAAATTCAGACAATTAAAAGGGACTCTACGTAATGTTTCAACTTTCAATTTATTTTTATTTTTTTTATAAACCAACCACCGACCCCAATTAATTTGGGATAAAGGTGATGATGATGTTATTTGATAAACCAACTTTCAATTTTACTTATGCTTCGACTCATATTAAGAAAGTTTATAGTCTAATCTAACAAACTACGATTATTTGGATGTGCATGATAACATTCTCGTAATCATTTTTTTATTTCTATTGCCGGGAATAGAAATGAATAGTTTTGCAAAATCGATCAGGATGAATCAGTTTAATTTTCGTGCCGGTAAACAGAAAGAAAAAATAATAAAAAATTCTGTTTTTTGTTCTGGGCACAAAATAATAAACACTTATCTCACTCAATCACTCTCCACCACTATCATCATCACACCACCGCCACCACCATCCCGACACGACCAATGCCACCATCATTGTCGCCGTCATTGTACTACCAGTGTTGTCGTCATCACCACCTTCACTCATGTCACCATCACTACCACCATGCATGTCACGGTCACCACCACCACCACCACCACTACGACTACAACTACCACCGCCACCGCCACCGCCACCATCATCACAACCAACACTGCCACCAACCACTACCACTGTCACCGCCACCATCACCATTGCCATGATGCCACCACTATCACCACCGCCACCAACCACCACCACTCTCACCGCCATTATCACCATTGTCATGATGCCATCACTATCACCACTGCTGGCATCACCACCACCGTCACCCACCACCACTACCATCATCGCAGCCATCACCGCAGGGGGAAAGAGGTTGTAAATATAACCCTTAATTTCAAAAAATAAATTATAAACCAAAATTTTAATTTTTTGTCTTATTAAAAGTTTCAAAATGACAAAAAGAAAGAAAAAGAAAACTCCACGTACTATGGTTTGTGAAATCAGTTTTAGTCCAGTGATTTTTTTTTATGTTACATGCATTATCCATAAAAAAAAGTTTGGTTACATATATAAAATTATGAATTAATCATTCATGAATAATAAAAATTTGAGTAATAATAATAAAAAATTTATGAAAGTTCACTTTCACAACAACAATATATTTATTAATGGGATCTATTAATCTCATGTTGCATGAGATAATTATCTCATGCAAAGTGGGGTCCGCCATTTGTAAAACAAAAAACAAAAAAAATAATGTGGACCCAATACTTTGTTTCTGTTACATGAGATAATTATCTCATATAACATGAGATAATTATTTCGCTTCATTAATTGTAAAGATTTCAAATTAGTTGTTAAACCTATGTAGTCTTGAAAATATGGCTGGATAAACTATCATCTAACATTATACAAAAGTTTCAAAACTACAACCTTCTGCATTCTTTGACTAAAATTTTGAAAACGTGAAATTGTTCATAAGGACGAGGCAGAACAATCTTATTGCTTCCTGTTCCCAAAATTTTGACAATATCAAATAATTTCCTTATATTAAAAGATTTGAATGTTTATTACTTTCAATTAATTTTTAGAATTCAATTCTAGACCCCAATTTGGCGCGGAGTATTATAAAATCTATAATATTATTCTTATATCAAGGTTCTGTTTTATTTGTTCATGTTGTTATCTTAAACATAGACGAATAAACATTTAAATAGCATCTATGAATAAGATTCAAGTTGTGCAACAATTATGTTTCATACAGTGATATTATCAAAATTCATTTTTTATGTTAGGTCAGTTTGATGTTATTCGAAAATTGAGGCGGAGAAATTGGATATGCTACCTCAAAGTCTTTACACAATTTTTTTTTAAGAAAAAAAAAAGGCAAAATGACTATTAATCATTAACATGGCATGGATAATTTTTCAATATTTAATGTCATTTTATTCAGAGTCCCACGTGACACCCAAGACCCAGCAAAGTTGGTGGAGTGTCAGGATGGAAACTACGCGACTTCAAGTACCATTATTCAAAAGGCTCATAGTATCTTGCTTGAAAGTTGAATGTTACATGTAGTTATCCTTATCCCATGTCTTTTCAACCAAAAGTAATATTAGTAGTTCGTCTACAAGTATATAAAGGGTGTAATATATCAATATAAAAGGGCAAAATGCGAATCATAGGATTTCTCGATCACTGAGAGTTAATTATATGGTTTTATTGTGTGTCATTTAAAAGGATGATTTTTTTAGATGAATATAGTGTTTTTTTTTAATTTTAAATTACAAAATTTTCTCTTCATTCTCTTTCTCCCACAATTTTGCTCCTTTATCTCTCTTAAAAAAATATAAATGTGTGTCTTTAAAAAAGTACACACACTTTTCCCTAATTATATACATTCTTATCGTTATCAAAAGGTTATTTCCAAGTCTCGAAACTTGTAATCTTCGAATCATAAAGAGTAACATTACCTTTGTTATAAGGCTTGTCCTCTATAGTATATCAATATAAATAGCGTAAATCAGAGCTCAACAATAGAGTCATAGTGTAAATGTTAGGCAACGACTAAAATCAAGGGGCGATTGAAGGCACGGTGCCTGTATGAGGAGAATTTTTTAATATGATCTGGACTATCGTAGTTCTTTCACTCAAAAATTGACACTTGTGACAATTTATTTTTATTTCTTTTTTTCTCTTCTCTTTTTTCAACTTTTTTTCTTTTTCTCTCACCTCAGTCTTACCATATTTTTCTTGGGCCGGGATCACTATAAATTTGCTCCTGTATGAGAATGTAATCCAACATACAACAATATAGAATGAGGTGTCGAAGATGACTCCATAATGAATGAGTGTAGTATTTGTAACGGAAGTAGATCAGTCAAATAGTTTTGTCATTTGGACCCACTCTGGTGTGAGAGAGCACTGGCGGACCAATGCATATGTCTGCAAGTGTGGACATCAAATTTTAGATTTTAATTTTTTTTTTAGTCATGTAGATCTTTATTTGTCTTTTGGTTCAATATCTATATTAGGAGGAAATATCTTTTTAAGTTCCTAACAAAAAATATGATCCCACTTTAATTCCTTACCAAAAATTAGTCTTGACGAGGTCCCTAAGAGATTCAAAGCGGATCAATTTAGTTAAAATTGTGATCCCTCACAAATTCAAAATAGACATACATTAGACCCTCAAAAAGACTAAAATGGATCTAATTTAAATTCTAAGTGACTTTTTTTCTAATAGACTAAAGTGGGGACTGAATTTTTTGTTAGGGATCAAAAATGATATTTATTCTTATATTAGTTAGCAATGTAGCAAACATACGAAGATGATTAAAATAACGTAGCAACACAAAATTAATTAGAGAGAAAACTTATTTTTCCTCCCCTGTCACGTATCCATTCTCATGATTTCTTTATCCTTTGTTATGGAAGCAACTAGATTATGAGTGGGTTCAAGCGTTAATTTAAACTTTCTTTATAGATTTTTTTTTGGCCCGGCACTAAATATGCGCACATAAATTTTTTTTCCTAGGTCCTCCCTCCGGTGTGAGAGAGCATGCCTATGTGTGGAACGCATAAGCATCGGAGAAAGGATCATATATAATGATGGAACATTTATCCTACCCTAAAAGTGCATGTGATGAGTCTTCATATTGGGCCTAGTGGCCGGCGTAAAACATCATTTGCTATGTATTTGTGTGATATTAGTGTAACAATTAATTGTTAGTGATAGTAGAAAGTAATCCAAAAAATAGGAAATCCACCGGAATGAGAGTACTTAAGTGATTGTTTATCATAGTAAGGGAACTTCATGCTCACATTCAATTTATGGTTCGTTGTACTTGTTTTAAATTATGGGCTCATTGACCATTCTTGGACTTTTTCAACGGATATTTGTGAATTTGGTGGGTTGACCCCATTGCATCATCACTTTCAAAAATAATATATATTGAGTGTCACGAAGGACTTTCAAAGCACGGACATGCTCTTGGAAAAAAAAAAAAATTGCTTGTCGGACTCCGACACGTTCGTATGCATGTCGTCTGACATGTGGTCAATATTTGGGGATACGCGGTCAACTCTCCAACACATTTTTCTAACACGCGATCAATACTCGGATATATTTTTTTAATCTTAATTTTATTTTATTAACTAAATATAAAAGAAATAATTTATAAATTAATTTTTTTCTATGAAATTTTTTCGGACCTCTTGAGTCTCGACACCATTTGTTTTGTTGTTAATTTCTGTGCTCGGAGACCTCGTGGCACTTAATTCTAAAAAAATCAAAAAACAAAAAGTAATTATGCAAAGGACCGCAACATTAAGGGGACATTGACCAAAATGACATACTTGTCACTAAAAAATATCTATATGCCATGTTCCGATTAAATTATCAAAATGTCAAGTCACATTCTCGTTACACCACTCAGCGAGAATGGACCGGACACATGATAGTGTCTGCATATCAACCTTTCTAGCCGAACAGCCCAGCGAAAATGATAGGATGCGGACAGGTGGCAAAAGTACAGTTTTTGCAGATAATGCTTGTACTTTTGCCACGTGTTAGCATCCTGTCATTCTCGTTGGGCTGTTCAGCTAGCATGGTTGACCATGTCACGTGTCCAGTCCATTCTCACTAGGTGGCGTAGCGAGAATGTGACGTGACATTTTAGCAAAATTTGATTGAAATATGACATACACATAAATATTATTTATAAAAGTGGCATGTTGGTCAATGTCTCACCTTAAGCATCCCAAATAAAAATATATTTGGGTTCAACTCAAATCCATGTTGAAAAAGTCCAAGAATAATCAATTACTATGTCGATGTGGATCTTTTTATATGAAAATGTAATCATGTGATCATATTATTTAATTATAATTATTCAATTAAAAATCATATTTTTTCTCTCTTATCTCATCATTAATAAATGATTATAATCAAATAATATGACCATATAATAAAAAAAAATTCCACTTAAGAGGATACAAATCCATTAGTGTGCATATGCATGTGCCGTCAAAGTTTATTTCTCTTTTCAATGTTTTCCATTTGGCCCCTTGTTTTGAGATAAATTCTCGAAGCCATTATGAAAGCAGAGACCATTTGGATTACAGACCCTTTCCAGGTTTCCAAGTTTGAGTACTTTCTAAAAAAGCTTCTCGAATATTCATCTCACTTTTGTTTCACAAACAGGAAAACAAGTTTTTCTTTTCTTTAGTGAGTTATTTTTGGAAAAAGGTGTGTCATTTCAAATAATGACACATCTTACAAATTTTCACTCCCACAAAAAATTGGGATTCACATTAAAAAATTCATTCATTCTCTCTCATGATTTATCTCTTTCTCTAATTTAAAATAATATAATTTTATATCATTTAAAATGATACATATTTTTTCCCGTTATTTTTATGGCATAATCTTTTCTTGTGTTACATAAGAAAAGATTAATCTCCTACACTCACAAAAGAGAGGAGAGAGAATAGATGAGAGGAAAAAAATTATTGAATTGGCTCCACCTTTGAATTGTGTCCATATAAAAAAAATATTTTCTCATGTAACTAAAAAAATATTAACCCTATTTTTTACGTATTGATTTGAGATTGAATCATCAGATATTTTCACAATTAAGAAGTCTTTTTAACAATTTTCAAAAAAAAAAAAAAAAAAAAACAGAAGAAGAATAAGTCTTTTTAACAATTTATTTTTTCAATATTTAAACTTTAGTCCTTTCTTTGAGAAATGCGACTCCTTTATGACTGTACCCAATTACTCTACCAAAACTTAACATAATTCATTTATGTAGCAAAAAGGTTTCGATTCCTACGGTTCAAATACAAACCGCATGTTGTGCAATTGTTATCTAAAATTTTTAATATATATAATATAATTTATATTTAATACATGTAAGAGTCCACCACAAATATTTAAATTTCATAAATTTACGTAATTATATTCATTATTATTTTTAGTTATAAAGTATTATTATTTTTAGTTATAAAGTAAAATAATTATAACGGTTTAGGCCCTTAATAATTTTCTAAAATCGGTAAATGATCTCGATTGAATTAATCAATTGAACTAATCACATATACAAAATTGCTAATAACTATTGGTTGCAGTCGTCCCTAATATGAATTGCTCCAACCAAATTATATCGGGTTGGATAATAATAATAATAATTTATCATTTCTTCAGTAACTTAAAATAATAATATTATCTCCGACAATTCTGTCTTTTTCGGATTAAAAATAATTAATGAAAGATATTTTAATAAGATTTATATAATAAAAATAAAGAAATTTTTAAAAACATCCTTCGTCAATCGTCATCATATGAAACGATCTAAATTCCAGGAAAGTTGCGAATTTATTGTAGTTGGCTATTTGCCAAATGTCCTTATTTTAACAGAGGACCACCAACTGAAGTCGCCCGGAAGGTGCTAGTTGGAATCCAGGGTTATGTTATATGTGAGTGCAACATTAGACTTGACTTGACCCCACTGAACTTTTATCCCTCACATCCATGTCGGCCATTCATTCTGTTTCTTGTTTCCCAATTACAACGACCACATGTTGCTCTCAGAGCAACAAACCTGCCTGTTTGGGGTTCGCCTTCTTCAAACTCCACTGTGTTATAGCAGAATGATGCAATATTCAATAATTCAAATCTTAGAAGAAAAATTGAATTCGGTCAAACTCCACTTAACTATCCACACCCTCCTATCAAATCTTATTATAATGTTTAAGGGTTCATTTCGTGGATATAGATAAGTTATCTACATTAAATTTAAAATGATATTATTTTGAGACTGAAATTAATGTATTTTTATAATTATAATTTATTTTAGTGTTATAATAATCTTTTTTATTATAATTTTTAATTTTTTTTAACTCGAAACAATATCATTTTAGAAACAAATGTATATAACTTATCTACATTCATGTTATAAACATTAATGTCAATATTTATTTATTTTTGGTAAACAAAGCCAATGTTTAATAGGATCACAAGTTTAATAGCATTTAGATACTTTAAAATCTGATAACATAATTAAGTGTACTTGATAATTACTAATAAGAGAAGTAATTGAATAAATTTGAAATTTGATATTTGTTATTTATGTATTTGTGTTTTATCAAATTCTAAACAAATAATTTTTGTAAAAAAGCATATTTTTAATCAAAGGTTCTTAATACTGTATTTTACTATGGTGTATTTTTTTTAAAAAAAAAAACTTTATCATTATAAATTAGAGGCACATAAAAAATTTAAATGTATTTCATAATAGTGATTATTGAATTTGAATGCCATTTGCAGCTTTTCGGAAAAGTTCCCCTTGTTCTTATGCTTATTTGGATGAGCTTTTAAAATAAAAATAAAAATGATAACTTATTTTTTTAGAATGAACTTTTTTCAAAAGTTAAATTATTTTAGGTTTGGTTGAATCATGTAAAAAAATACTTTTAAATAAAAAAATTATTTGGACATTAAAATTAAAATATTATTTTTTATATATAAAATTATTGGATATATGATGGTAGTGGTAATAGTGGGATGGAGTCGATGGAATCGGGATGGGGTAAAATTGAATTTTTTAAAAAATATTTAACTTTTAATTTTTTTTTCTCTTTTTTTTTTTTCTTTAAGCAAGGAATTTTGACTTCTAAAAAAAATAAATTCAAAATTTTTCTTTTTCTAAAAGTTGTTATACAAACACATAAAATTCTTCAAACTAAATTTTATTTTATTTTTGAAAAAAAAATAACTTCTTTACTAAAAAGCTCATCCAAACACACAACTCAAGAGTTCCTATCTTTTGGGTACCTCTAATGTTATTACGCTCGAGTAGTGATGTAAATAGGCCGTGTTTTATCCTTAATAGGCTAAACCAAAAGTAAAATATTTAAAGTTTAGAGTGAACTATTAGCCTATTAAAGACTTAGTTTATAAATGTGATCTATCCTATTATAATAAAATGAAAAGCCTATGATGACTTATAAGGCCTTCTAGACTTATAAAGTTGGAAATCAAACTAAAATAAAAAGGATGAGATTTCTCATTCATTGAATAGTGTTTCTAGCAAGAGTCCAAATTGTAAAATTTCTCAAAAAAATAAATAAAAATTAACAATATTACAAAGATTTTTAAATAATATTCATAATAACATATGAAATAATTATGTTTAGGAGCTTTTTCTTTGCACTTGATAGTCTTCTTAAATATATTATTTTATTTAAAAAAAATTAAAAGGTCAGCTCACAGACTTTTACACTAGAATGTTAGAGTACGCCTATTGCCTAATTTTGAAATAACATTTTTCTAAAAACCTAAATCTTCTCTATTTTCTAAATAAATTAAGTCTCATCTGACTCATCTATGCCCTCCAGCATTAATTGGAATTAATTGAACAGGCAGAAGGGAAGCAAATAAATGAAAATATGTTTAGATTAAGGATTTAAAGTTTTAAAGTTATTTTAGATAATTTCATTAACATTCATCAAAATATATTAATATACAAAATATCTGAAGCCTATTTTTTTTCTCTTTCTTTTATTTATATTAATTTATGTGGATCTCATATATATTTTTATTTATATTTTGATATTAGATAAAATTACCTAAAATAATTTTAGAATGTGCATAGCCTATTACTGGACTGTATCTGTAGCAGAAGCACCAGCAGTGACTTGGAGAAACCAAGATTTCCGACAAGAAGATAAGAAGCCAACGCGGATTCTTGAACTGCTGGTTCTTTTTTTTTTTTTATCTACATAATGATTTAAGCATTAGAGATCACATTTTTTCCATCTTTCCGGTTAAATTTTGTAATGATTGCAGTTTGTTTGTCTTGAATGGACATTCAACTGATTCAAGCTTTATTATTTTGTTGTAGAATTGATGTCCCTCTAGTCCCCATTGTACAGTTCCGGTCCTTGTGCCACTTGTATTCCAACTACAAACATTATTAAGTTTAGATAGTTATTTTTTATTATCAGTGACCTTTTGATTTTCATATATTATTTTTTTAAGATATATCTATAGCATGATATATTTATTTTCTATTACATGAGAAAATTGAAACCCTCAAAATTAACCTAAAATGATTAAATTGTTCGGTTCTCTAGTAAATCATTTCATTTAAAGCAATAAGAAAATCAGTATGGATGTGGTTGTTAGTATTGGAGTTTGACTAGTGTGTTAAATGTCTCAACAAGACAACAACACACACTTGAAGGTAAGGATATTTTCGAATTATATTTTACTTAATCGAAATTAAGGCTGTTTTGGGGGCAATTTCATAGATACACTCCTTTATTCAATGCATGTTAAACATTTAAAACAAAACACTTTATTTATTAAGAAGTAAGCAAATGCGGTGAATCAAGTGTTACTTAAGAATATTTTACTTATTAAGAGATATAATAAAATTATTTATATATGAATAAATTTTTAGAATAATTAATTGCATAATATGATATCAGATTTTTTATTAAAAAATCTAAAACTAGATCATTCATCATATTCTTCTAAATTCTAATAAACTAGATCATTAATTGCATAATATAGTGACTCGATGTAAAAATCGGTCCAGTGCACTATGTTCTCCCGTGAGAACACGGTTATAATAAAATTATAATTATGTTCTCCCTGGAGACTCTGATACCATGTAAAGAACCAATTCAACCAAAAAATTTAAGCTGGTGGGTGATGGCTTTTTAATGGTTTTATACATCTCAACATAAATTATGTAACATCATTCTATTTATTTATTTTGATATATAACATTTTCTTGTAAATTATATTTAGTAAAATTTTAATTGCAGACATTAGATATAACGTCTAGATGTCCGGTGAACATATCTTAATTTCTCGTTTTCTTAGCCACAAAAAAAATGAACTTTGACTCTCTCCGGGCAAGAAACAATTCAGTGTAGAAAATAATAATTTGACTATAAATTATTAAGGATGGTGTAAAGTGTAAACTTTTTTAATATTGAAAATATTAAAATGAAGTTTATAACTTTAAAGGTTATATTATTTAGGTCAAAATCCCCAAAATTCATAATTATAATTTTTAAGTTTTTCTTATAAATATTACTTTAAAACAATCTAGCTAGATCGATTTCCATTTATTTTAAATTTCCTTTTCTTATGTTTTCCTCAAGCTAGTAAATCTTTCCTATCTTGTATTACATACTCCTTTATTGAAATAAAAATAAATAGAATTTATATGGTATTAATTATAGAACAGTGGATAAAATAAATGTAATTAAATAAATTTTTTTAATGGGTAATGCATTCAGTACTAGTACTACATATCCTCGAGAGTCCTGAAAGAAATTATCACTTTCCCACTTTGGTTTCGCTTTCGCCTCCACTCTGCCTTCAACTCCAGCCTTTTTAGTAAACAGCAGTAACCAACTGGAAAAGGATGCCCAACAAATAGAATGTGACTATTTCCAGCCAAATGACTTGTTTTTCTTGTTAGCGCTCTGAAAAACTTGACTCAAAATGCTAAAAGCGGAAAAATTCATGCATGTTTTTCAATCCTAAATGATACTTGTACCGTTTTGAACTTTTGAACACTCTGTGAGCTGTGTGATCAGTAATTTGAAACGAATATTCAATTCATACACGGATAGCATATTCGCATGTTAGAAATGGGTTATTAATGAGAAATTTAGGTAATTTGCATGAAATTATAAATCAAATCTCGGTGTCATCATTATATTCAAAGCAAATTAAAATAAAAAGAGAGATGATAATTTCTTTTGGGACTCACCAACAGTTTCACAGAATTTTTTTTTTTTTTTTGTTATAGAAGACATTCTGTGATTTTTTTAAGGGTTTTCGTTTTGTCAATTGGGATAAAAAAAAGAAAAATACACACACAACATTTTGTGACAAATTTTTAAAACAAAAAAATAAATAAAAATTAAGGCACGCAAAACGAATCTCTATAACATTACACAATCAATTTTCCTACAACCTAACTCTTATAAAACCCTTTTTTTAAAGGCAGAACAAATATATTGAATGACTAATGAGAGATGGAGATCATAATTATTATAGTTACCTAAATTGTACTTTTTGTATTTATAATATTTGGGAAATAGATGTATCATGTTATAGGAAATTGATTGTGTCATGCTATTGACATAATCAATGTGGATCCCACCACTTTTTAAATAAAAATAAAAGAAAAGAAAATGATAGGATCCAAATTGATTATGTCTATAGCATGATTCAACCAATTTCCTATAACATGATGTATCTATTTCCCTACCTCTCAATCAATGTTATCGAGGGAGCATGTGAATAATATATGGTTTGTGAGTGTAAAATTGAACAAGTTAAACACCAACATGCATTATCTGGTATCCCCTCGGTCTTCGATAAATACCAAAATAAAGATGGAAGTGGAGCTGCTTACTTTTATATGATTTGTAATTTCATGGTGAATATTTGTCAAAGTTAATAATTAACTTCGATCTTAAAATATGAAAAATATCTCGTCATCTATAATTGTTTTACTGTTGTTGGCATTTTGGTCAGCTGTATACACTAGCGTAGCAAAACATGGCACACAAAATCGGAAATATGAAATAGACATTTCTTTGGTGCAAACTGAAGTCAATTATATGGTACTCCACAAAAAAGTTAATGATAACGACTGAGATAAGCATGGACGCATTACCTATATTTACCATCAACCAGCCACAAAATGTTCAACGTTTTGGTGGCCATGTAGAATTGGGGATTTTTTTTTTTAATTTTTGGTACACTGGATTTTTTGGAATTGGGGAGTTTCATTATGCTAAGAAGCAACAAGAAAAGGAGACAAATATAATTCAACATTAGAGTGGTCAGACATTCCCGTTTTTGAGTCATCATGAACCAATTATTTATTACGCATTTGCTCACAATAATTCCAAAAATGCATCTTTGTTGTCGTTGCATTGCAAGTTGCAACTCCTGCAATACCGTTCAATACCAGTAATGTGCTAGTGGCAGCAATAAATCACTATAAGTCGATCTATATCGTTATTACAAAGACAAAAAAAGAAGAAGAATACTTACGTACTTAATTTCCTCCCACTATAATTTGTGTTCAAAATGTACTTATATTTCCTCCCAATATAATTTGTGTTCAAAATGATACTTTAACATCTGTTGATGGAATGAAAAGTTCTGGTTTAGTGTATTGAGTGTTTCTATTATTTTTCTTAGCATTACTTATATTTTCTTGGAAAAAGAGTTATATGTGTGTCTATATTTATATACACACATCAGGTAAGTCTAAAAACTCTTATATTCTTTATTACCCGTTGATTCTATTAGATTTATTAAAAATACAAATCGTTATATATTTATATACAAATTAAATAATGGTTAATTCATGATGTAAATTAACGAAATAACATTGGCCTTAATTAGACGGTCGCACGACCTCCACATCCACATCACTGTTTGCGAGAGCAAGTCGATGTCTCCCTAGTCGCTACGACCAATATCAATCTTTTATTGTCTGCAGTAAAAAAAAAGGCTTTTTTAAATGAAACTAAGCCTCTAAATTTTTCAAACACTTAAAATATGACAAAATTAGATGAAAGTATAAATACATTTAAATAAAGTGTTTGATGTTTCTCATAATGCAGGAAATAAAATTATAGCTACACACATAAAAGTATGTGCCAGATAAATAGAAGAGAGAGAAAAGAAAAATTAAATCTCAATATTTTTATATATATATATATATATAACATAAAGTGTTTGATGTTTCTAAAAACATAATCCAGGAAATAAAATTATATTGTGACACACATAAAAGTATGAGCCATATAAAAAAGAGAGAAAAAAAAAATGTATAAACCTATTATATACAATATTTTTATGTATATATAAGAGATAAATTATCTAAAAACACTAATCCCCTGAATAAAAGATGCTTCTTTTGTCAAAAACAAAAAAAAATGTTCATTTTATCCAGTATTATATACAGTGCATGACTAAACTTACTATACTATAAGGAGAACTTGTTTCCTTATTTGGTACTGGTAAACTTACTATCCAGTGGTAGTTAAAAAATTTAACGTGCCAAAAAAAATTAAATATTAATACGAAAGGAAAGCAACTTGTGAGAATAAAATCTCCCACCATTTTCCTCAAAAACCTAATTTGTGTTCCCTAACATTGAAGTGGAATGATGGGAAATTAAAAGTTTTTATATGTCGAAAATAAATATTTTAGGTCTAAACCCACATGACTGCATCTTATCCATTCCATGTCAAAAGCAAACTTAATTTGACGATCAAGCGCGACAGAAGGTACTGAGGATGGAAATTGCTTGATCACCCATCAACCTCAAGGGATAGTGCACAACATAATTGGTGTGGAATATAAGTCAATACATAATATGTTATTAAAATCGGCTACATTATTTACGCGTATTAAATTACTCGATCAGTGGATTTTTAGTAATCAATCGCATGGCCGAATGATTATATATAAATTTATAATTTATATTAAAAAATTATGAACATACTTAAATAACTGAAAAAAATATAAATTCTAAATATTTTAAAATAAAAAATAAAAAGTTATAGGTTATTATCCAACAAAGGACCAAACAAACATATAATGCTTGTGATACTGGTATTTCAGGTTTAGTAAATAACATCTCTAATAATAAATCAAATCAAAATTTTCTGTGTAGTGCATAACTGAGATAATATTAGTATTGTAGGTACATAATCAATGTAAGTTAATAAGTAACAAATAACTCAGATATGTCAATTATGAAGAAAAAAAATTTGAAATGTTTTTTTTAATAAACCTGGCCATGTCTCCGGTTTTCACCAAAACTGGCCAGATCCCATTGGGTCTGGTACTTGACCGATTTAATGTGATAACCGGACTAGTCAGAAGACCAGTTCACCAGGTTCTTGGTCGACCCGACCTGTTCAATTCGATTTTTACAACATTTACATATATTATTTAAAGGGAAAATTAAATTTTATGTTGTAGGAGAATTCAAATCTCATGTCATAGATACATCAAGTGTGGGACCCACCTTTAAAAAAACAAAAAACAAAAAAATGAGTGGCAGACCTCTTTATGGTGCGTGTAGGAAGGGTTTGTTTTATCATGCAACATGAGAAAAATAAATCCCTTATTTAAATGGGTTTTACTTCTCTTATGTAATAAAAGAGAAATTATCTTATGTTATCATAATAAAGTGGGACCCACCAATTTTTTATTATAAAAAAAGTATAAATTTTATGATAATGTAATATGAGAGATGAATCTCATGGATAATTTGGCTATTTAAAGTATATAAATTGTCCATTTTGCTTTGTCCAACTTGACTTATCTATGGGAATAATAGATTGAAGATGAAAAAGATAAACCATGTTTTTGCAGATTTGCAAATCTGTGCGAAACGGAAGCTTTTTTTTTATTATTGGATTCTACCAGCATTTGAACCTGGACCGTTACGCCGTTGTCCTCCAACAACTATATATATCGACCATGAAATTGAAACTACGAAAGTAATAGAATTTGAGTATGGTATATTGATAATTATTTTTTTTATAAACTTACAAATTATATTATGACTGGTAATACTCTTTTTTTTTTTTGGTACAGATGAATGGTAATACTCTACTCAGGAGTATCTTACCAGTCAGATGTAATATTATCTATAAGAATTTGTAATATAACATTTCCCGTAATTTATGATAATTGAATGCATTGTGTTAATGTCTTTTCTTCACATGCATTTATATGTTATTATAGATTTTCTTTTCCGGAACTTATCATTGACAGATAATTGTTATATGGAAAAATTATAATCATTTTAAAATTCAGTCGAAGGTTTTTAGAAGGTCTGATTTACTTGTCACGTGAAGGTTTAATTTCCACCCAACTGTGGTGGTTCGGTTGGTAATAAGGGAATTGAGTAAATGGATAGAAAAAAGTTTTGGTTCAATCCTCACATGTCATATTTGGGAGAAATTTAAATATCTTTATTCCCGACTCGTCCCACACTCCAGATTAGTCTTATAGCTGACTTAAAGAGTTGAAATTTATAAGGATACTGAGGAGGCCAATTTGTCTCAAATATACAATTAGGTTAGGTTAACTCAAAAAAAAAAAAAAGGTTTAATTTCCCAAAAGATATATGTAACAACAACAACAACAACAAAAAGGACTATTAATAATTCTTTGGGTTCCACTTTTCTAATATTATAGAAAAGAAATTATCTCATGTAAAAAAAATAACTATGTAATACGGGGGAAGGATCCATTTACAAACTTTTTTTTACAAATTATACTAAGTATGACCGGTCATACTTAGTGTAGTTTGTAAACAAAAAATTTGTAAATATAATCTTCCCCGTATTACGGGTAATACATAATTATAATGGTAAAATTATTTTTTTCCGCCACGTCAACCGACAATGTCTAAAGAAAGAGAAAAAAATCAGCTTTAATATTATTGTTATGTACTACGTGTAGTATATAGTTATTTGTTCTTGCATGAGATAATTTTTTTCCAGAAACATAAGAAAAGGATTTCCGTAAATTTTATAGGGTTCTATTTTTCTCATATTGCTGGAAAAAACTTATATTATGCAAAAAAAAAAAAAAAACTATGTACTACGAGTAGTTTATATTTATAATGGTAAAATTATTTTTTTTCTCTCCACCATATCAACCGACAATGTTTGCGGAGACAGAAAAATAAAGTAGCTTTAATTATAACTATGTACTATTCATAGTACATAATTATTTTTTTGTGCATGAGATAATTTTTTTCCAACGACATAAGAAAAAGATTTCCAAATTTTATAATTATAAAGTTAGGATTCATTTTTCTCATGTTTCTGGAAGAAAAAAAAAATAACTATGTACTACTTGTAATACATAGTTATGGTAAAATTATTTTTTCTTCTCTTTCACGTCAACCGACAATGTCTGAGGAAAGAAAAAAATAATTTTAATATTATAATTATATATTATCCATAGAGGAGAGATTTTTCTTACTACCTCTTGCTATCTAATCTTAACCGTTAATTTCTGCATCTAACGGTTATAATTTATTGAAAATTAATAATTAATTAATAAATATGATCTAATAAATTACAACCGTTAGATTGACGTAAATCAACGGTTAAGATTTAGTAAAAAAAGGTAGTAAGAAAAAGAGACAATAATTATAATCTCTCCCTATCCGTAGTACATAGTTATTTTTTTATGATATTTTTTTTCAGCAATATAAAAAAGTATTTCCGTATAAAGTTTCGTTCCATTTCTTTATAATTCCCAAACAAAGTTACTAGACTTCTCATGTATTCCACTAATAATCTTTTAAATAAGAAAAAATGTAAATGCTCTATTTTTTTTATACTGAACTTAATTACCCTTTGAGGCAAACCTGTATCTATATCCCTGCAAATTTCAATTCTTTAAATTAGCATGAAACTAATCTAAGTCGGGACTTAATGAGAGTCTTTCTCTTTTCTTTTCAGCTTATTTCCATTCGTTCCATTTGGTTCTATTAATGAAAAAATATCCAAAATACTCTGTTCCATTAATGAAAAAACATTAAATTTAATGCTAAGATTGTCCAAAGAATTACTTTTTCTGTTGAAGTGAAATATGATGCAAAAATTGTCTTGCAACAGAAAAAGGTGGTACAAAACAAAAAGCCTTGCCTGCATGATAATAGAAGAGTTACGACTAGTTAAATATTCCAATAATTCAAAATTTATCCCACTAGCCAAACTCGTAAAAATCAAGAACCATTTGTGTCTTCGGATCTAGAAAATTGCGACGGATGCACAGAGATCGAGAAAAATTGGTTTTGGAATACGAGACAGGAGATGTCATGTTTTCATTATCAGAATATAGACTATTTGCGCAGAAAAGGAAGTGAAAAATAAGCAAGAATAAGAACTTCATTTTAGTAATTTTAGTTTGAGAAATATAAGAATCACGATTATTCCTGCAACCATTTCTTAACTATATTTCATAGGAGTATATAGTTAAAAAAAATAACTTTAATATTATAATTATGTACTCCCAGAAATATATAGTTAAGTATATAGTTAAAATTGAGTTAGAGGATGTCCTCTTAGATATCTGATGCACCCCTTTTATAAAATTATTAATATAACATTCACAGGTTTAAATTTTTGGATTGAAATGGTAGTTTCATTTTGTCTAATGTAAGAAGTTAATACAAAGATCCCACCATTCCTCATTTTGTATCAGCAATGGTTTAGAGATCAGTGTAAATTATAGGAAAAACGAATGCGGTTATTCATCATTTTTCCATATTATTCCAGCTGAGATTCAATTTATATCACTTCAAGTACAACAATCACTGCTAGTGCACTTAAGATCACCTATTCAACTGATAAATTAGTTAAATACCAAACTGATTTATCTTTTGCCGCCAGGGGCTGGTATTTCAAAGAATATAAATCTACTACAGTCAGCAACAAACAGATACACCGTCTATGGCGAGTAAATATCAATGAATTGAATTACCTTTATAGAAGAAAGTGTTTCAGATGAAAACGGAGGAATAAGCATGCTACAAATGTAATCATCACGAAGTCAATGGAGAGACTTCAGGTGGAATATCTGGCATTTTGGAACGTATGAACTCTTTGTCGAAGCCTGCTCAAACTTCTTGGAAGCAGCATCATTCTCCTCTAAGTTAATCTGAAGGAAATACCGTACCCACCACGATGGACTCCTCATCTTAGCCTGAAGCAAGACAAATCTGTTGATTTTTTTTTCTTTCTCAATTTTTATATAGACAGATATATATATGAGATACCCTTTGCTTCATAAAAGTTGAGGGTCAAGGATCATGGGCCTTCTAAACATTCTTCCAAGATCAATAGTTGACCATGAAGCAACAACAAAAACAAAAATATATTATTACCGCGTATAATGTACTTACCGCTCTTCCAAATTTAGAAACATCTGCAACCTTAGCTGCCTTTTGATTGCCTGGTAAACCTACATTTATAGATAATGTCATCAGATGCCAATTTACTAGAGAAAGATCCAAAAGATTACTGATTGCTGCTAAGATAATCTTTTAGGCTACCAGCACAATAAAAAGCTCAAAATCTTAGTAACAAATCAAAATTTCAACAAAAGAAAGCATTGGATCCTTTCAAGTACAATAAGAGAGAATTGCAGTATACGGTTCACATAAGCTAAAAAACACACCATTTCTGCTTTGTAAACAAATATTATACTGGATGCCAGTCCCAATTCAACATTTGAAAAAGTTGAGTAACATAGCTTGCGAAGCAAAGTAATCCTGGAAATATATATACTACTTTCACTTCCCCATTATAGGTTTGTAATTCTAGTAGAGATATGTGAATTAATGCTAGCTTTAGATTACAGGAATCTCCTTTGACAAAAAAGAAATTCTATTTATAGACGGGAAAAGGCACTACTTTAAGTGCATTACCAGTAAATATCACTATTCCATCAGATGATACCCTTGCTAAATCCGGAAGAGTTTTGTTGAGGTATCTGGGAGACAAGAAATCAAGGGTATCTGAAACAATTACAAGAGAGAAAGATTTTGGCCTGTATGGAAGAGGAAACTTGATATCAGCCATACGCACAAAGCCTTTGCGGATAAGCGCTTTGCAGTTACTATCAGCATCCTCTACATCATATGGTTCTACTCCCCAGGCTTCAGTTTCCTCTTCCTTTAGCAATTTAGAGACCACATAACAAGTATCAGGACCAACATGCAAAACTTTATGTAAGCTATCTCCGTATGCTTTCTGCAAAATGGGAATTGCTCTTTGGACCTCTCCAGTACACAAATAATCACCTGCATTTTGAAGTCCTGCATGTTATCACAATATATCTGGAAGGTAAAAAATGCCAAGCTAAATATGTGTCTGTTCAAATAAACAAAAATATTTATAATGGAGAATGCTACTGAGTTATAGCTTTTAGGTGAGAGCAAGACCACAATTTCTTAAACAACTCAGAATAACTGAACCCTATTTCCAACATTTATCATGATTTCTGGATATTGCAAACAAACCCAAGAAATCAGAGTAGCAAATATTACTCAAGCAATCTGAACAGGAGAAGTATCATGAAATTTATTCAGTTTACCACTGGATCCTTCCTTACAGAACAACATCATTAGCATAAAACTAGGCTGCTAAAAAGACAAGATGCAAATCACTGAAGCAACCCGGTGTATAGCACAGTAGGATAAATATATAGTGCACTCATTTTACATGAGATCCAAACAAGGTCAGCAAAAGTCAGAAGATGGTAATTATAAGTCATAATGCACAGCCAGCATAAAACCAACTAGAATTGTCTCAGTTGCAAGTTAAAGGATGATAATGAAGGCACAAAACATGGTAGGATATTGCCAACCTGAAACAAGAAAAGATAAAACAACTAACTAAATTCAGAAAACACTAATAGCCAGAAGAACGGGCCAGGATTGTTCTTTTGCTATTCATTTCAGCCATACCCTTCAAGCACAATACATTTGTCATAAAGATGATCTTATGAAAATGTATTTTGGAGAAAGGAATATGATTTTTTTATAAGACAGACAGACACTTGCATTTCTATTTAACTTAACAAAAATTCTTCAAGGGCGTTATGAAACATCTCCAGGAACAGGAAGTAACCTTATGTGGTCCTTATTTAGTAAAATAAAAATGTGCAGTTTTTCATAAAAGGTAATGATCAATTAAAAAAATATACACACATGTCGTATGCGGCATAATTAATGCAATACAAAACAAAATGACACCATCATTCGCTGAAAAAAAAAGAAAAAAGTAGGTGTTGTGGCATATGAAAATCTAGAACTAGGAAGAAAGAAAGTTAAAATTACCTTCAACCCTGCTGACAGACTCTAAACGGCTGCCAAATCCTCCTATAAAATAAATCAGAGAGGAAAAAGAAATGTAGGTTACTCACTGTACTAAGCATGTAAAATAAAAAAATAAAAATCAATCCAAAAACTATAGAAACCATTTTAGACAAACCTGAGCCCTTGTACACAAAGGCAACGAGAAACAGCCCTCCCTATAAAAGTTGGGAACCTAAAGTGATTAGAATCTCCTCAACAGAAAACACAGTATTCGATAATCAGCAAAAGTAAGCTTCGTGTGTTAAACTAAATCTATCCTTTTACCACGATAATGAGCCCAACCGACAAAATTGGCGACGACCTTGATTTCGCAGAAGAAAACAATCCACCTCCGCTGTCCCCGAATCGCCGAGACGTATTCACAGGTCTCCGCGACATCTCTTTTCGATTCAATTGTTTATCACCACAAAGATTTTATATATGTTCTGCAAGATTAGTCAGCATAAATATCAATAAATGGATCAAGAAGACACATGCAATAGCAATAGCTTGATGATAAGATAATTAAGTAACTACACTATCGCACAGACATAATTCACCTAGATCATTCAGACCCACAAGGCCATTGGAGCTGCTTATTAGAATTAATCTATTGAAAGCGTGGCAGCTATATCAAAATAATTAGAAAAAAAAAATTATACAAAAATATAGAAGGTTGCGCCACAGCTATATAGGAAACAAATCATTCCACATAATTACATCCGTTACGGACAAGGATACGTACAATGTTCTCTGCTTAGTGCTTACCAATAAACAGTGTTATAGAACCTGCATTATGCAAATCCTGTCAGAGGCTAGATCTGAATTTTGCGCGTTTTGTCTGTCCTCCACAACACACATGGGGAAAAAAAACAAGATAGAGAATAGAGACCGGGTTCGTGGGAATGTAACTAATGTTCCTGTTGCTATGCTTTACCAACTATAAAATGGAGCGCACATATCATGGTTTGTAAAGACTTGATTTGATTCAAGTGTCGGTTGGTGGGGACAACAATATCCAACGGTGCCCAAACGATGGGTACGTAATGGGCTTCCTAGGGGCCTTCTTGCTTTTATTCGTTAATGTATTCATTTCGGCCCAATATAAGAATGTTTATAGTTTGTTGTGCCCAAAAGAGAGCAAAATATATGTACCTTTGGGATATTTTTTAGTGAAGAATTATATTTATAAATTTTTTATTTATGAAGAGAACGGATTCACTTACCATCAACAAAAAGTTTATAACTCTTATAACCAATTTAATCACTGTTGATTTTCATCAATCTAACGGTTAAATTTATTGGGAATTAATAAATGTGTCACAATAAATGTTATTAATTTATAATCGTAAGATTTACGAAAATCAATAGTATTTTAAATTGTTGTAAGAGTTGTACATTTTTTTGGTGGTAAGTAGATCCTCTCCCTTTACTTTACAAAGTATACTATGTAGTATGTACTTCTAAAATTATATTAGGTTATAAAATTACTTACAAATACAAGTATTTTGCAAAAATTTGTAAATGAATTCTTCCTCTATTTTTTAAGGATAACTTACTTTTTTTAATACTTTTATGCGAGGAAGGTTATTATAACCTATTTTCGTTTGTAATCTTTTACAATTATATCTTAATCATTCCTTCGATCAATGATTATTATTTTCGCAAATCAAAATCATTAATTAACTATTAATTTACAATAAATAATAACCGTTAATCGACACAAAAATAAATGTAAGAAGTTGTAAACGAAAATAAATTATAAGTATAACCTTATTATTTATTGATTGACAACAATAAATATGATTATTTTCCTTAAAAAAATTAAATATGACATCTATTTAAAAAGTAAGATTATATTTATAATTTAAATTCTTTTATAATTATATTTTAATTCTTAGTTTTCACCCAGAATTATTTTTATAAATTAGATTTATTAATTAATTATTAATGAAAGAGGTTATACCTACAACCTATTTTCCTTTACAACCAATATTTTGACTGTTGATTTCTGTCAATCAACGGTTAAGATTTATTGCGAATTAATAATTAATTAATAAATTTTATTGTAAACGAATTATTCCGTTTTTTGACGGAAATCGATAACTTTATTTTTTAATATTTTTAAGCAAGGAAGGTTATTATAACTTATTTTCGCTTATAATCTCTTACAATTATATCTTAATCATTGATTTCCTTCTATCAATTATTATTATTCTCATAAATCAAATTCATTAATTAATTATTAATTCATAATAAATAATAACCGTTGATCGACATAAATCAACGTAAGAGATTGTAAAGGAAGATAAATTATAAATATATCCTTATTATTTATTGATTGACAGCCATAAATATGATTATTTTCCTTAAAAAATTTAAATATGACATCAATTTAACAAGATTATATTTATAATCTATTTCATTTAAAATCTTTTATAATTATATTTTAATTGTTAATTTTCATCCGGTATTATTTTTATAAATTAATTATTAATTTATTCCCTAAATAATAACTACGAAACAATTAAGATTTTTTTTTTTGGTAATCAGTTAAGATATTTTAACTCCAATAAACGAAATTGTATATACAATCAAGGAGAATCGAGAAACTCAGAGGGTTGGTAAATTGAAACTTTGAATTGTCGATACTAGATAAATAAACGCGAAGATAGGAAAAGTGAACAAAAGCATCTAAATGCGTTTGGGTTGTGGAATTGGTGATCGAAATTGTTGAATGGTAACTTTGTTTAAGAACAAGGAAAAATGAAGGAGGAAGCAGAGAAAGATAAAAGCGAAGACCCGAAGCTTTGGGGAGTTTTCCTCTTCGGCCTAATTGGCGCCACCGCCACTACATTGGCGGTGAGCCTCTCCGCATTCTTTTTTGTTCAATTTTTCTGTAACTGTGTGCCTAGGTTTTCTCTTTTCTCAATCGATCTTAGCCTTAGGGTTCTTATTGATTTATTTATTTATTGCTGAGCGTTTGGATTACAATTGCATACGAATTTTCAGGTCGGTCAGCTGCGGAGGACTTTTGATTGGTTCTATGTTCAGGTACTTACTTACCTGTTTGTATTCCGTTACTAGAGTGAATTCAAATATGTTACGAACTAAAGGCATTGAAATCTTACCAGAGCGATTGAATTGAGTGATTAACGAATCGATTTGTGTTTTCTGCAGCATAAAAGCGTTTTTTATCTTATATTATATGAAAATATGCTTTTCGTTGTACAAAAAAAATAAATATGCTTTTCGTCTTGTGCTTTTTATATGATTTGCTAGTATATAGACTTGAAGAGTCTAGGTTTTTCGTTTCTCAATTATCTTTGAGCTACAACAAAGATATCCAAAGTGAAACTGATGGTGCGTGCTTTTGAACACTTTTGTTGTAGCTGACCAGGTCGCAGTCATCATGGAAAGCAGGGAGTGGTGGTTCTTTCCGATCATCTTTTCAGGAAGAGGCATGGAGGAGGCACAATAAGCGACTGCAAGAGGAGTACGAGGAGGAGATGGAGAGAGTGGTGAGTTTTTTCTCTTATACTTGTGTACTCCTTTTATTGTTATTATTATCCCTATGAACTTTACCTTGCATTTGAAGAATTTGAGATTGGTAGATGTGCTCTGCTGTATTTTTTTTCAGAAGGCTGAATCGCAATATTTTGGGAAGAAATCATATATATTGCCTGCTTTGCTGTAAGGCAAAAAGAAATGCAATTTTTAGCTTTGCTTGAATGTTTGATTGGCTGGATATCGTAGGCTGATACAATAAAACCTAGAGTACTCAAAAGTGGTGAGCCGTGAGCCTAGAACAGTGGTGAAATTACTCCTTGGTGATTGATGGAACCCAAATTAATAATACTAAATTTATTGAATCAATGAAGGCATAGCTTCTTTTTACAAAGACTAATACAAGAACAAGACACCAAAAGACCCCACCTGGCCACCTTACCTTTAGAACCAACTACCCTAGGCTCTAAGAGATCCCCAAATTCCCATTTTCACTCAATACATGCATATCTCACTCCACACATTCCCCCCTTTTATCCTATCCTCTAAGAATTTTATAGAAGAATTCTCTAACTTACTAACTCACTCACCACTTCCAGACCCATCAGGTCACCAAGAGGATCACGAGTTTTAATCCGGGAAATAGCCTCTTTGTAACTATATAAGAATAAAACTTTGTACAAGAATTTCCCTCACCCTTATCCTCACTGGTCGAGATTTTCATGGGTAGTGGTTTTTTACTCATTTAGGGCAGAGTAATCCTCTGGTTCATATACTCCACGGGGAAAAAAGGAAATCTCAATATTATAATTATGCAGAAAGGTCCGAAGAACATAAGGCAGCTAAAGGATATTTATAACTAAGATAATAAAAATTCTAGAGAAATCCTAATCAAATATTAATTTTAAAAATATGAAATACTAATTCAATCAAAATAAACAGGAAACCTTGACATGATAATATTTTCTGACAACATATAATTTATTAAAGATAAAACACCTAAAAATTATGAAAGATCTCTTAAGAGAGCAAACCTAAGAGATCAAACCTAGAGCAGTGGTAAATATACTCCCTTGAGACTAAAAAGTCACGAGTTCGAATCTGCCTCTTAGCAAATATGAAAGTAAGTTATGTATAAGCATTGTCCTCACCCTTACCCTTGCTGGTCGGGATTTAATGAGGAGTAATTTTTAATGAAAGATCTCTTAAATAAGAGGAAATTCTAAAATTTCTAATAATAACATGATAATTCCTAAATATCACAATAATCCTCAAATATGCTTCTCCATTCTGCATCACTAAATGAGTTTCCATCTGCTCTTTGCAGGAACGAATAAGGCGAATGCAAAGTGTGTTTAACAGAGAAAGGAATAAGTTCAAAAGAAGCTACGAAAGCTGGAGGGAAAATGGTTCTGGCGCATATCATCAGCATTTCCAGAGAGAAGATTGGTATTGGAAGGCTGATACCTCCTTCAGAGACAGGAGGACTAATTACCGTGAAACTCCAAGAGAGAGTGGGAACTATGCATTATCACATCACTACTCAGTTTTGGGTCTCGACAGGTATCCACAGAAATCTAAAATAATGGTCCATCTAATATGTGGTTTCGTGGGAAATAAGGTGTTTACTTATATTAATTGATGAAATACAGTATAGCTGTGCATATTATAGAAAACAAAACAAATGAGAATAGTGTCGAGAAGAAGAAAATACCTGATATTGTGAATATTATATGGATTGGGTACATCCTTATATGATAGATTCAGAGCAGCAATGACTGATCTCATTTTAAGCAGTATGTGATTAGAGTTACACAAGTATGTGATTTTGATATATACTGATAGTTGTAACATGCAACTTGCAAGATTAGTATATGTGAATGGAGTGTACATTATTTTGCTTGAATGTAATTGTAACTTTGTAAATACTTGAAGACCTGTACATGAATGTGTCCTATCTGCATAGAAGGTAGCATGCTTGCTTTGCTTTCATGGTCAGCTGTTAAATTTAATTTTCTTTTGTTGGACCTCAGGTTTAGAAAAACGCCATATTCAGAGGCTGAGATTAAGGTAACTTCTCTTTTTGTCATAATGCCTTGCATATTACTGTCAGTGTTTTGCTAGATTTTACGTACCAATTACAATATGCATCACACTCTTCTTGATAAAAAAAGTGTTGCATCTTATTTTCCTTTCAGCTTTTATGATATGTAACATATGACTAGAAGCTTCTTTGATACTAGACATAGATGGTGGGTTTGGGAACCATTCTTGTACTACTAGTTTCATAATTATTCTGTTGGAAATTAGTGAAACCATGTGAAATGATGTGGGATTTGAGCTCAATGGAAATTATGAGTCTGCTATAATTTATGTACATTTTACCAACTATTGGCCTTCGAAGAGAAGGTGCTGTTCTATATTATTCACATATGGCATTCTGGTGACATCAGTCCTGCTTTGATTTCCTGTTGTGTGTTTTCCCTTCATATTTTTGTTAAATATTGATGTTGCTGATACTATTGCTTACTGCTCTCAGTGTTATGTACATTACCTTGTTATGTCTTAATTTCATTTATAAATTATTCTCTCATCTTTGCAGACAGCATTTAGGACAAAGGCAAAGGAGTATCATCCTGATCAGAACCAGAATAATACAGGTAGGTCTTGACTTATTATTAGTGTATAAGGTCTTGTAAATTCAAAACCATGGCATTATTAATCACCGATACGTGTATGTGGAAATGTTACAGAGGCTGCTGAGGCTAAGTTCAAAGAAGTAATGACTTCATACGAGGCCATAAAACAGGAAAGGAACCAGAATCTGTAACTGCCTAACTGTAGTAATCCTGGGACCTGAAAGGATGCGAGGTATTCCAAATGTATTAATAAAGTTCCTCAGTTCTTCTTGGAATTATCATCCAGCTAAAATATGGTTCTGCTGCGAGTAAATTTTATACTGTTATTAGTGAATTAGATCATGATATTTTTGTTTTTGTTATTTTTGAAATTCATCAGATTTAAGGTATGTATTTAATTAATTAGAATTCCAACCACATGTTCAATGTCCCTGTAATGTGGTTTCTGAGGATTCCATGAGGTTGTGTTCGCACAATAATTCACTTCCTGTACACAGTTGGAGCCCGTCAAATGGGCAAACTATTTTCTCACACGATATATGTGCATATTATTACTACTACATATAATGTTAGAAAGACTTTGCTCGCTTTCTTTCTGTCAACCACTATATGAATCACGCCTCACACACTTGGTTTGACCCAATCATTATCTGATTTTTACATAAGCGTAATGTCGGCATTTTTACTTTGGAGTTTGGACTTTAATTGCCAACTCTGGGTGGTTTGTTTTTTAAATTAATTATTAATTAGACAAACTTACTGAATACAGTTTAGGTGGAGTAAGGATGGAAAAATAATATCTTTGGCAGTAATAAAGTTAGAGATAGCATCCTTTGACACCGGTGTCAAATTTGGAGTTTGACACCTCATTTGTGAGTCGTTAGATAAAAAAAAATCAATGGTATCGCATGCTTACAAATCAGAGTCATTGATCTTTTTTGATTTAACGGCTCTCAGATGATGTGTCAAACTTCAAATTTGACACGTCAAATGATCCTACCTCATAAAGTTAAAGGGGTACAAGTCTCATTTGTTTATTATTTTCTTTCATATCTGTGGCTTAAAAAGAGTTGGAATTTTAGTTTTATGCATATTATTATTTATTATACTGATGATAGCAGTTCAATTCTGTTTTCCCTTCATTAATTAGAATTTGTGACCCTTGTATAATAAACAGACTTGCGTAACTCGTTTGAGTTGTATAAAGAAAATCTGGTAATTAAATATTTAACTGTAGACCGCATGACTTCATTGAGCGGCGATCCCATTGCCATGCGTGGAACACCGGCCGGACTATAAGAGGTTGAATATGGAAGCCTTAGAAAGACAGGCACTTGCACCCAAATTATTTCCAAAGGCTGACATTGTACCGCAGCTTATAAATGTGCATTTAAGAAATGGTTATATTCTTAATTTTTCTTCCATTATTTCTTGGGTTATATTTATTTCGTGTTACATAAGAGAAGTCAATTTTCTATACATACAAAAGAGGGGTGGATTCCACTTCTATTTTTTTCTCTCCTTTTACATGTGGATTCTACTTGTACTTTTGTTTCTATTACATGAGATAATTTTTTTCTTACAACATAAGAAAATTATCTCTTATTTCTTAATATGTTTATGAGGTAGGATATTCATACTACTAAATATTTTTACTACCACTTCAATCACCATTGGATTAGAGGAAAAGTTAAATGAAGAGAGAGAAAAGGAAAATAACTTTTGAATCCAATGGTGATTAGAGTGGTAGTAGAAAATTTTGGTAGTATGAATATCTTACCTCTATGTTTATTTAGTGTTTATTTTATTTGAATTTATATTAGTTTTTAAATTTTTTTGCAGTGCTATCTTACATTATCCCGTAGCTTATTATTGTGCATTGCAGAAATGTTTATGTTCTTAGTTTCTCTACCACTATTCGTTTAGATGTTTATTTAGTGTTTCTGTATATTCTTTTAACTTCAATTATTTTTTAAACTTTTTAATGCTTTCTTATAATTACTAAGATTTTATTTTGGTCTTTCCCCAATATGTTGGTTTTCAACGAAGTTTCTTAATCAGCGTCTGGTGCGTGAATAGAATGAAATATAATAGTTCTGGTGTTCTGTTCTCCTTGATTTCGCTCTTTTTAGTGGAATTAAAGTTCATTATTTTTTAACCTTATGTCATATTCTGTTATATTATTAAATTGCATCGGATCTTATTAGAATTTTACAGTTGTTGTGTTTGGGCGAGAGTAATATTAGGAAGGGTGACCTACAGGGGAGTTCTCGTATTGCAATTCCTTTACATTCATGCACTCATTCACCCAAAAAAAAAAAAAATGCACCAATGGATAATATAATCTATTTATGTTTTTTGTCGGTCTATCGCATCTGTTAAACGCTACCTTAGCAATTAAAGTTTGTGTCAACAGGCAGTGTACGAGGTGAATTTTGGTTTTAAAAAAAAAACTAAAATATGATCGATTTTGATGAATAATGAGATTAGATTGTAAAAATTAATCTGGGAGCTAAATTGTGAGAGTAGAATTTAATGAAGGACCAAAATAAGGTATCTTTAGTTTTTTTATTCTTACATATTTTTTTTACGGTTATGCCTTAATGCAAGTTGTGTCAGACATAAGGCATAATTCTTTTTTCATAGCTATGCCAAATAAAGTTTTTCTATTAAGAACTGTCGGAATAAAGAAGATTGTTACGCTGCTTAAGATTTCGACTTTCGCATCTTGCAAGAAATTGTTGGTATTAAGTTTTCAATTAAATTTGCAGATAAGTTACCGGCCGAAAAAATATATTCCCTCCTGTAAATTCCGGAGGATCCATGAGCCATTTTATGACTCGCCCAAGCACTTCGAAGCAAAACATTAAAAACTAAGGCGTACCTCAAATTCCAAAATAAAAAATAAATCAAACATGCAATTAAATATTGACACTGAAGAATCCGCACTACAAGCCAAAATGTTTACAGACATCTGAACTCAATTTCCGAAGAATGGAAAGCAGTGTTAGCTCATCTTTAAAACACCTTGACTATTCAGGGTACTAACAGATAGACTTCTACGCAGCCGGGGGAGTTCTGTAATAAGCAGGAACAGTTGCAGGGAAGAACATTTGACGGATTCCTTCTGCCTTAATTATGGGCAAGATGATTCCTGATGCACTCTGACAAAAGATAAATTTGGTTTTCGCAATTAGAGAAAAAGAGGGTTTCCCAGCTATTTATCCAGATGAAAAAACAATGAATCCGGAAATTTTCCTACTTACAGAGATTAATCGGACTCCGGTCCATATGCGTTTGGGGGAAGGAAATGGTAGCAGTAAACGGCCAACGCCATATATTGCAACAGCAAAGAAATGGAGAACCAAGCTCAAGGGCCGAGGGTTTAATCCTGAAAGCAGAGAGACTGGCCCTTCGGAGAATAGACCTCCGAGACTCAGATAATCGAAGCAAGCTTGGCGCATTTCCTGCCTTGCCGGATCGGGTGATGCGCAAAAAACCTTGTGAAGGGCTCCTGCCAACGTATTTATGGTGGATGCTACAGGCTGCAAATTTAAAGATTTAAGATAGCTTATGTAACAAGCAGAGCTAATAGCTTCATGAAAGCTTATTCATATTTTATTTTAGTTCAAAAGAAAAAATTGGGTGAAGTGGTTGTCTCAGTTCAATGTCATCAGAGAGCATATTACCTTACGCAACGTATAAAAGGATTCAAGGTATTTGCAAAGTTTGGGTGCATCATTAAGGTCACGCAAAGGCCTGAGAAGATTTCGCAGCACTACTATATCAGATAATGCCACAGTCATCCCGCCCCCTGTTAGAGGATGACGCATGTTAAATGCATCGCCCATCAGAAGGGCTCCAGGAGTAGGATAAGGAGCTGCTGGCATGCTTCTGTTTGGCATTGTCCTTATGTTGCCTTTGTCCACCGCAGCTATGAAAGCATCGTAAAGCTCAGGTGGAATCTGCAATAATTTTACCCTCGTCATCATCTAACACTATCAACAGAGAATGTGAAATAAAATCCTACTCTCAATGAAAGAGAGGTAATCACGTGCATAAATGGGTACCTGTGGAGCTATCACTGTCTTCAAATACTTATCCATTTCACCATTGGAAATAGATGGAACCTTCTGACCAGGAACATCAACCAGACAGCGAACTTCTGTACTACTTATAGGATAGAATAGAACTGGCGAAGGATCTCCCAGTATAACGTGGCCATGATTTGCACATGGAAGTTCACAATTCTCCAAAACTAAGCCAACAAAACAAGAGGGAACATCTACCTGCAAATAAAGCATTATAAAATACCAGTTACCTAGAATTCTACAGACTACTCGTTTTTACAAGCATGACTAACAAAAACATTTAGCCAGGACAAAAACACTCCAAATCAAAATGTTAATTCATTGTATGGATGCCTGTTACTCCATAGAAAGAAACTGAGCAATTTTACTTGACCGTGGAAACTAACTCACATATTTAAGCTGAAAAGTTTCTCACCTGAGGATTACAAAGAGAACGGCGCAAGTTTGAGAAACAGCCGTCACAAACAATGGTAAGAGGTGCACATGCTGATAATTCCTGACCATCTTTAGTTTTGTACTGCACGCCTTTAATTGTCCCCTTCTCTTCAAGCAGGGAAGTAACCGTTCCTTGCTCCAATCGTACACTGTAGAATATTAAAAAAGCAAAAACACATAAATATTTGTGTGAACAAGAAAATATCTCTAGATCAAGGGAAGAATGATAGGTCTATTTAAACTTCTCAAATATCAATTCTGAATTGTATTGACTTATGAGCTTTTATGGCTCATGACTGCGTACGATCAGATACAAGGACACAGAACCTAATTGCATAAATAACTTTCAACCAAATGAAATTGGTTTTAAACAACATGATTAAAATATCTATCCGAATCAGCTCAAAAGACATCCATATGAAAAACTGAATATGAGAGTAAAATGATACGTTTCTTAAAAATGAAATCCTGCGCGTAGAATGGTAGGCAGGTGCAACACCGTAGCAAGTCAATCTTTACATAAAACAAACATGGACTGAAGTACAGAAAGAAATCAGTACTCAGGAAGGGAGGCAGCCTTCTCTCTCATCCTCTGAATAAAACGCCCATTGTGAAAGCTTCTGCCAGCAATATCTGAGTGAAACTTATCCAAGGGATAAGAAAGTCGTGTGTGTTTCCCATCCTTGAAAAGAGCATAACCAAACACTTGCTGAGCATCAATTTTCTGCACACAATCTGAAGTAAAAGACAAGCTACGATCATTCTCCATTTTGAGCTAACCGAAGTTTAAAAGACAAATATTTATACGTATTTCGAGCATTCACGATCTGCCACAATCTATAAGTATAAAAAATGATATGCTGTCGCAAGTAGTTAAGTTTGCACTACCTTCAAGTCCCAGCTCAATTAATTTGAGATAGCCACCAGGTTGTAGCAACTCTCCCACAATTCGGTCAGGTTCATTTAGATCTCTTTCAATGACAAGTACACGACGTCCATCCTGCATTAAGATAATAGTTATAACTTATGCGGTCACGTCAATACTTAATTAATAGTGAATCTGTATTACAAACATAATTAAAAACTCCCAAAATATGTCTCAAATTAAATTTATCAACAGCACAACACAACAAAACCAGCTGGACCGCATAACCTAAACTCCCAAAGTAAAACTCAAAGCCATAGTTTCCCCTTTTCTACGCACAACCAAAAGAGAAAAAATACTAGCGGTCATTTTTCAAAATTAATGCATCACCTAATAGCAGATACAGACAACTAACAGTCAAGCCATATATTTAGGGAGCAATACTATATCTTAACTTCACTCAAGAGTGTCTTACGAGTAAGACACAATATAATTTATAAAAGTTTATGATCTTCCTTATATTTAAATAGATGTTAAGAATGCTAACGTAATTGTCGAGTGTATATAAAGAATCTTCATCAGTATAACTGAAATTTGTTGGCATTACTTTTATATTGGACCCGGGACGTATTAAGTAATATTAAAAATCAAACTGATTATTTCTGGCTATCTGTAAATGACATTCAAGAAAATAGCCAGCTGGTTTAGATTAGAAGCAAAGATTTTATGCAGCAGCAGTGGTGTGTCACATGATCTTAACAGTAAAAACAACAAAAATTTCCACCACATATATGTGCCAATCCTTGAATATTTTCTTTCAAAGACGGTACCTAACATCTTGTTCATCCTGAATCTGACATTACATCTTCAGCTGCTTAGAAGAAAAAACAAAAATTCAAACTCCAAATTGTTTCACTGTCATAGTTTTCAATTAAATAACTACATATTGTAAATCAACACTGTAAGTGCAGGATCCCTTCCCTGCCAACAGTGTATTGTAATTAACTTATCTTCAACACAGAGTAGTATTTTTCTGAAGATGATATTCGTAATTAACTTATCTACAATAAAATCAGAGACAAGAGTAGTATTCTTAATTGCTGAAGCAATAAAGAAAAGCTATATTCGTAAGATTTTTCTCCCGAATCTCAACAGAAGGAGAAAAGTAATAAGCTCTCCTAGAGCAACTTTCTATAAACACTAACAGTGTGCTTGCCTGGTTGACCTTGCTCTAATAATCTCTGTTTCTATAATGCTACAAGCAAGCGAAGCTTAATCTTGCTCGCAAATAAACGATAAATCAAAAAGAACATCCATTATTATGAACCAATCGCAATTCCATTAACGACGAAACGAAACCACGTTTTTCGTAAGGATTCGGAAAAAATGCAAGAGGAAGGAAGGCATTAACATTCAACAACGGCGAAATAGGAACCGAGATTAAAATACCTTGCCGAGCGTGTGAGCGAGAGCGGAGCCAGCGACACCAGCTCCGACAATGATGATGTCAACGTCGCCGTTGCGGTTCAAGGATCTGCATTCTCCGGTGGCGGTGGTTATATTCTCCGAGCACTGAGCCGCGGCCTCCGATGAAGCGCAACGGTTCTTCCGTGCGAAAACTAACTTGTATAGCGCAACGAGGCTCAGCGCAGTGCATATGATCCATCCAGGCACGTACGGGTCCACCATTTCGATGAACCTCACGGCCACGGAGACGATTCACTCACTCTCGCTCTCGCTCTCGCTCGCTCTAGTTTCTCTCTCTGCTTCGCTGGCCGCAATGTGAAATTTGAGAGGTTGTGTTTTTTGTGGTGATGCGTGGCTTAACAGAACTCGAGAAATCTCAGGAGGGGCCTCCATTTTATATGCAGACGGGGCTGGCCGGTTAACAAGGCCATCGAACAGCTCATTTAGCTGTGGCTAAATATAATAATAAATAAAAAGAAAGAAATTAAAACTCCGAAAAAGCCTTTCACTCTAAATTTGCGCCCATGGCGATTGGCATATTGGGCAATGATGCAAATCTCAATCACGCGTGTCACTTTCGTATGAATGGTCACATTAATTTTTAAAAGTTAATTACTTTACCTTTACAGAGGTGTTTATAATTTTAAATAACATAATCTTGTATTATTTTTAATGAAATTATATTGTTTTGGTATATTTTTGCATTCTCTCTTTTTCATTTTCTTTTTTCCTAATTTCGTAAAAAAGATGTTAAAAAATCAAAACAATATAATTTTATTAAAAATAATACAAAGCTATATCATTTAAGGGTTCTATAAGAGTTATGTTCTAAGAAAAATGTTTATTTTATCTTATAGAGATTCATTTTGCGTGCCAGAATTTTTAATTTTATTGTGCTGTGGGCCCCACAAAATGTTATAAGTGTAGGAAAAATTTTCTGGTTAATGTTAAATTATAAATGATAAAATTTGAAATGACAAACACTCTTCGATACAAGGAAATAAAATTTCTGCCAAAGATAAAAGGATAAAGAAACGAACCATAAAGGAATGAGAGAAAAAAAATTATGGAGGCTACTCTTTTTATGCCTCAGTGGCAAATAAATGTAGGGAAAAATATTTGTCATTTTAAATGACATAAAGTTATGTAATTTTTAATGAAACTACGTCGTTTTGGTATGTTTTGTCATTCTCTCTCTTCAATTTTCTTTTTATTTTTAATTTATAAATTAAAAAAAATGATAAAACACACCAAAACGAATGAGAGAAAAAAATAATTATGTGTCTACTCTTTTTATGCCTCACTGGCAACCCATAAATGTATCTACTTCAAAAGCACAAATCATATTTCGTTAATATAAAATAAATTAATTTAAATACTTATGTGTAGGTTAAAAATCTAAAACAAAACCTATTATATAAAATTATTATATATGAGATATTGAGAAAAATAAATCATAAAACTATATTAAATAAATAAAAAAATTAGGTTTTTATTATTCCAATATATAATTTAATAAATCTAATATTTTTTATAGATAATTTGAGATATTTTTAACATATATTAAAAAGGCATACATTTCTTACTTAATTCTGTTTAATTGTTTTATATCAGTTTTAGTTGGAGCCTGTCTATCAATTGGATTAGGAAAAATGATCAATACAGTATAATTTTTTTTTAAAAAATAGTAATATGTTATGGTTTAATAACTATTTATTAAAGTAGTATAATTTCATCACTATTAATTATGTGGGACTCGAAAAGGTGGCACATGTTCACACTTCAAATGTGAGGTTTGTTGGATCCATGTGATAAAAATAATTCAGTTATGTTATTTTGATAAATAATTTTCAAATTTTGTAAATCAATAAAAACTTTAATAAATTACATTATTTTTATAGATATGTCCTTGAATTACTTGAAAAAGTATATTTTTTTATACATTGAAAATGTATATCTTGTTAATAGTTTAAACATGATTTTTATGGCGGGAAATGTGTATCCATTTATTTTAATATTAACCAAAAGTCGGTTAAACTAGCTAGCCTTATTTTATAATAAGTGGAGTCAATATTATATTTTGACTCAAAACTTTAAGACATGAAATTTATAAATCCTTTCACTTATATGATTATCATAGATCATTACCAATCAATATGAGATTACATCAAACTTGAATTTTCAATAATGTAGATAGTCATTGTTGACAACCTTTATTCCTTGTTTGGTGTTTCATTTTTTGTTTATTTTTTTATAAAAAACTATATATGAAAAAATAAATTAAGTATATTATATTAGCGATTATTAATATTTATTTAACTTTTTAGGTTTGTTGTTTGTTAGGGTAAAAGATATAGTATTTCAAACTTAAATAATTCGCTTTTCAATGATGTGGTTGAATTTGTATTCATTTGAAAATTTTACAAAACCCCCAACTGAAATTTAATTAATTAGTTTGGAAATGAATTCTTTTATGTCTCACTTTAATATAAATGTATTATGTATAAAAAATTAGCTATTCATTGATTAATCAATTAATAGTTAAATGTTTATTTATTTTTTGTATTAAAATCTTTGTTATTAAAATTGTGATTATTAATCTTTTCATGAATGACTAGAATTCCTCTCATGATGTAATTGTATTAAAATGAGATACGAGAGAATCAATCTCATGCAATAATATCCTTTGGTGTAAAAAAAATAGATAAATAAACATATCGTGTGAATTATAGACAAATTAAATAAAAAATAGCTATGTACTAAAATAAAAAATAAAAACTAACTTCATGTTTCGCTAACTACTTGATATATAATGGCTAGGGATCTAAATAGTTCGAATGGCTTGTTAGGGGCACAACACTTGCCTTGCTTTAATAAACAGAATGAGCTCAAACTAAAAAAAAAAAAAAAAAAAAACTTGTTTAGCAAATAAGTCCAAGCATAATTTAATGAGACTTGACTTGAAAGCCCGTAAGTTGGCCTAATATATTATTGTAATAAATAATATATTTTTATGTTACTGAATCATTAACCCTATTTTTTAGGGTTGTCTACTGATATTCTCTTATTGTCACAATTTCACAAATAAACTCTTTGATTATTGGTTTCTCATTTCCTCCCTCGATCACTCACATTTTCACGGCCTTATCCCAATCTTTTACTTAGCACAAGTCTAATAACCTATAACCATCTTTAACTCCACAAGCAAGGAACTAACCAAGCACAAGTATTCTTTCCCAATTCCCCTTTCTCTGCATATTATTAGTAAATGTCTAACTAACTAATTGCAGTCCTTCAAAATCCCTTTAAAATTTTAATTGCATTCCTTCTTTTTTACTTTTTTTGATTTATTATATAATATTTATAAATCTTGATGTATTCCTGCAAAAAACCAAAAAAAAAATTGTAAGAAGATTTGCTTCGTGCTTTCACTTTTTGTCTTCCTAAATCACAATAAAAGTTATCGTGATCGGGTGCATGTGTACTTTTTTCAAAAATGGAAAGAAATCAGGACATAGAAGGAAATATACAAAATGATAAGGGTAAAAATTTCATACAAAATTTTCATTTTAAGAAAAATGAACACCTAATAATAGTGCACCCGGTCCATAATAATTTTTTTTCTAAATCACCTACCATGTAAAACCCGGGATAAAATTATCGAGGCAGTCAAAGGAAGCGGCAATTGATTTTTCTTATCTTTTTTTTTTTTCTATCTTCTTCTAATTTGATTCTTTCTTTTTGTTAGGGAGAGATTTGTTCCATAATGTGGATTTTGAGTTTGATGCATTTATAATATTAACATTTGGATGTACGTGAGTTTGAAAAAAAAAATTATAATTATAAATGAGTTAAACCAAATCTTTAATTTTTCATAAACAAACTAAATCAAGCCTAGGCTAATGGACCAAGTTCAAAATATTTTTCATATTCTTCACTAATTTAAGCTAAAGCTTTGCTCAGCCAATTAATTTACATCCGTAATAACGCCCTTTGGTGCGAGAATAGAATGAAATTCAATATTCTACGAGTGTATTTGTTATTCCTTAATCCCAATACCTTGGAGTATATGCGCCACGTGATAGAGACTATCATATCATGGCCATGGTATTAGAAACTGCTTTGAAAACTTTTTCGCGGCATATTTCTGCATCACGAGGAGGCTTTCAACATGCACCACAGAGGCTGTAAAGTATAGGTATTTTACGTGGTAAAAATAGGTAATAACAGGTTCTGTTACCGAACTTCAATTTTGTTAATTTTTGTTTTAGTAATATTGTATCATTATTTTTCTTAAAGCGTTTCTTATTATTGCGGTTGGGTCCATGTAGCTCAAGTTTTCTGTTTGACAAAAAATAATTATGGTTTATTTCTTTTATTTCAAATTTTCCAAGTTGACATATAAAAGGTTGACGATTTTGGGTTTATTTTGATTTTGAAAACATTTACTTAATTTTTTGTTTATTTTTTAATTTTTGGTTTGTTTTTTTAGTTTATTTGAAATTTAAATATGCAGGTACGAGGATATAACCTAAATTAAAAAAAAAATATTAAGAGCCATTTTACAAATTTTCTAAACGATACTAATTGTTATAAATACCAATTGTTATTAGTAATCTGTACTCAAAAGTTTTTTTTTTTTTTGTTTTTTTATAAATACTAATCGATATCCGGAAATGTAACATACTTTAACTAATTCGATTTTGAATTTTGAGTTTTTTTATCCTCTTATAGATTTGCGGCTTAAGAAATCGCATTATTATTCTTCCTACCGATCAAATCTCGATTTAAGTACAAAATAACAGACATGGATCAATATTTACCAAATATACAACATCGAAGGCATGGATAATAGATAGATACTCCAACTTTATTTTTGTGGTTTTTCCAACAGTTATTTCTCAACTAGTACGATTAGAAGTTTGTGGATAGATATTGCGCGGCTCTCCGATACTTTAACTAGCTCTTCGTTTGCAGCTTTACCAGTCACGGGGGATGTATGCGATGCTTTGTTACGCTTGGGGTCGGGACCGTATTTGAGGTTATTTAAAGTCGCATTATTATTCTTCACTAGGAAGGTAAAATGGGAAAAGTGGGAAATTATTAGGAGTAAAGAAGGAAAGAGAAAATTAATATTGTGCCGGAGCATATTATATTTTTCCACAGTATTTCGCTAGAAATGAAAGGTCGATGTCCGAACAATTAATTCCACGGACAAGACTCCAAACACAACCAGCAGAATTGTTCTTTTTTTTTTTTTTAAGTATTCTCCCACCGACAGTTGTAGAGTAAATTTTTCGAGGTAAGAAATCACATGAAGTAAGTGAATTTCTTTCAATAAAATCTTTTTCATATATATAAATCAAAAATTAAATCTTTGTCAATATATTTAGGGGATGTTTGGTACAAGAGAAATTTTTTTATCCGAGAATTATAAATTTTGGAAATATAGTGAGAAATATATTTTTACTGAAATGTTAGTAAAAAGTGTTTGGTTTGCTCATATCTTTCTGGGAATATTTGGTTAATTTTACTGAGTGTATGTTTGATTGAGTGTGAAATATTAGTAAGAATATGATATTATTTTACAAAAATAACCTCACCTTTTACTTTTCATTCAAAAATTATAACAATGTTACTGCGAGAAAAGAAACTGATATGGTACTTCACGCATAGTACAAAAACAGAGTTAATTTGGCCTTTCTAATCGATATTTTTTTTTTAACTTCCCGGAGTTGTTCGAAAAAATTCCAACTAATCTATGGTATTGTCAAGATGGCATCCGTATACAACTTTGCACACAATTGCAAAATTCGAGAAACAAAATTATTTAAGAAACTTTTAACTTTTTGGCAACTAAACATTGGCTTCTAGCTTTCCTTAGCATGTTTTTGCGGGAGTTGATAAAAAATCCTGAGACCCCCTTTAAGAATTTAGCTGTCTATCAATTATGAGGGTTTTGTTGATGAATTGTTATCCTTTTGTTTAAGGATGATGTAAAATTATATCATTTTATTAGAGAGGGATTTTGTTGATTAAAGGTGTAAGTCCCATTGTTATCATTTTGTTTAAATATACGTTAGGTACTTGTCTACGATTGCATTGATTTCCTAACCAAAATTGTACTAAATCACAGTTTTCCTTTTTTATAGGTTAAGCAAGAGAGAAAATTTCACTCCATTATAAAATCAGGACATGCCATAAATTTAAATCATTCTTATGTATTTTTATAAGAATGATTAAAGCAACAGTAAAATTAAAAATTTCAAGTTATTTCAATTCTTACTATCTTCTACAAGTCCATTAAAAATGTAAAACTACTTTCAAATAGCTATCAGGCGGTGAGTTTTCAAGTGATTAAATAAAGGGTTTATCATCCATCATTTAACATGATCACAAAAACTTTCCTACACACACAACATTTTGTAGAGAGAAGAGAGCAAAAAAAACAAATTTTTTGGTTGAACGAATTTTTCGTATAACATAACACAATCCTTTCTCCTACATATAACTCTTATAAACCCTTAAATAAATGCTATTTATTGTAAATTTAATTTTTATAAATGTCCTTGCATATATAGTTGAACTAGTATATGAATTGTGAGTCTCGTAATACACGAGTTAAGACCATTTTTAATGCGAGTTTATACAATATAATCTGTGTGAATTAAGCATGTTGGATCAAAGAGCAGCGTCGTCGTGAGCATATCTCCAACAATGCGATGCAGCCGATGCTTTGTATTTGTAATAGTGACCGTTCGGCAGTGACAAAGTCAAAAGATGCGGATTCCTTCTGTCTTAAACGTAAACAAAAGGAGAAGTCTAGAGCCGGAGCGAATATGGAACCTACACTGCCGTACTTTCTCTTTTTCAACTTTAGGAAAATGACACAGAACATAGCTTGTTGGCTTGGGCCTCTACGTGTGAACTGTGAAGCATATTTTTCCTCAAATGAATATATATATATATGGAAAGAAATAACCAGGTAGTATAAATGTGTTATTTTTTATATTTGGTAAAAGATGTACCGAAAATATTTTCCTACGAGTGCTTCGATCATCCCTATTTATTCTTTCAATATAATATGATTGCTAGAAAATTGAAAATTTTAATTTTAATATTTGGCAGTAAATTACCTTTCATCAAGCAGTTGGAAGTTGAACATGCTTATTATTATAAGCTATTTGTAAGGCTTCTACTGTTACGCGCAATGTTGGAATGAAAATTTGAAAGCACTTTGGTCCCTCACGCAAGTTGACAGATCTCTTGGAGGGAGTAGACTTATGTGATAACAAAAAATGAATGGAAAGGCAGTGGCATAGATATTGTGGTCTCGTGGGGCTACATTAATGGTCTTATATATATATCAACACGTCCTTCACACCGAGAGCTCAGAGCTTGAAGGGTGGACAATGCATAGGCCCACCTACCTAGAAATTCCACCTGAAAGAAGGTGTGGGGCGGCAAGGATCGAACCCGGGACACGAGGCTCTGATACCGTATCAATATCTATCTCAAATGCTTAAGCTGTTGGGTGAGGCTACATTAATGGTTTTATATCTATATCAACAATATCGAGTTGTTATGCTGGGGCATATTTGCAGGTCCCATTCCATTCATATGTAATTGACACCATATGGCCAGCTCAATATCCAAACTTTTCCATTAATTTATCATTTTTGTTAAAGTAATTCATGAATTACTTGTACTTGCATTGAAATAATAAACATGAACAAAAATTTATGTTTTTTTTTTTTTGCTGGTTTTGCTTTTGTTTTTGATTTTTAAACAATGAAAAACAGAAAATTTGGCGGGTCTGTCATGCATTAATTGATTTCATTCATTCTTGATGCACATTCTGCAATCCAGTTTTTGATTTTACTAAGCATGAGTTGAGCAACACATGGCGGCCACAACGGAAACTATTTTTCTTTTTCTATTGACACGAGATTTTCCCATTTCAAACTACGTACGGAAAGCCTTATTAAAATGATTTGAAAGCTTTCACGGCTTCAACGTGGTCCGGGAGCTCATGCTCGTAATTCTAAAAGTAGACAAAAAATTGGATTGAGATGAAATTTAGATAAAAGAAGAGAGTATAAATGAAAGAAAATTTTTCTTTTTTAACAAAGGACCATGGAATAGTATTGTGTTATTGTCGCTCCTGCTCTGAGAACTAACCCAAAATCAACTACTTTTTCTTCTTCGAAATATAGTCTTTATCAATCAAAATAGGCCTTGTCCGGATCATTGACATCACAGGCAATAGATTTCACTTTCAAGATTCTACCAAATAATGAGGTAGATGCTGGGTTGGGTGTCCCCTCTCTTAATGAACCAGCACATGGACAGAGCGCCAACCTAATAAATGAGTTACAGATTGATTGTGATGTCCCTTTTTGAGATGCAAATTATTTCGCAATTCACATGCAACCTCTGGTTTATGAAGTTCCATCTGATATACAGGCATACAGCCAATGGGATTTATTAAGTTTTCCCATTTGTCAAGTTGTGCCATTTCACCGTATGCCCTACGTAGATTCGTGAACCTTTTTGTTAATGAACTATGAGAGGTGGATAATATAAGTACAAGAATCATAAATTCAATATGATAAGGTTTGGTTTTGGATCAAGACTGTGTCATTGAACTCACATATTATGGTAGATTATAACTTTACTTGTCCATATATATATATATATATATATATATATATATATATATATATATATATATATATATATATATATATATATTATGGGTTTTATGAGAGTTATTTTGTAGGAAAAATGATTGTGTTATGTTATAAAGATTCGTTTTGCGTGCCGGAGTTTTTTTTTTTTTTGTTGCTACGAGCCCCACAAAATGTTGTGAGTGTAGAAAATTTTTTGTGGTTATGTTAAATGATAGATGATAAACCCATATATTATAGGAGGTAGTATATTCATATTATCATTTTTTTTTACTATTATTTAAGTTTATAACTATGTACTCTGTGGAGTACATAGTTATAATATTAAAAGTAGCGGTGTAAGAATAATAAGTATTTCACCAAATCTTAACCGTTGATTTTCGTATATCTAATAGTTATGATTTATTTTGAGGAATTGAACATGTACACAACCTATTGCATAACTACCTACAACTCTCATCATTAGGCTAACCCTAGTGACTTATGATTTATTGGATATTAATAATTAATAAATGAGTGTAATCCAACAAATTATAACCGTTAGATTAATAGAAATCAACATTTAAGATTTATTATTCTTACATTGATGTAAGTTGATCCTACCCCATAATAATAATAATATTGGAAAATTATTTTTGTCTAGGCTTGATGTAATTTGTTTTCATATTAGACACTCTAGAGTAAAACTTTTTAAGAATAAAGACTCTTGCTACAAACTAGGGGTGTAAATGAGTTACACCGGCCTACGGTCTAGCCTATATTAAGTCAGACTTGGCTTAGTATAAATAGTAAATTAAAACAGGCCTAGATTTTTTTAAAATCTATTTAGAAAGCATATCATAGGCTTTTTTGTACATGTCTAGTCTATATCATATTATTTATTTAAAAAAAATATTATTTTAATAATTTTGAATAATAAAATAATATTATTTTAGTTATTTTTTAATTATTGAATGTTTAATAGATTTAAACAGTCTAACAGGCCCAGAGGTCAAGACTTTTATTTTTAAAATATAGGTCAGATTATACTTTTAACTTGAACCTATGCGGGCTAACAGGTCATCCTTAAGATTTTTCAAGTAGGTATAATCTATTTAAAATAAAATCTAACCTAACCTAACTTATTTACACCTCTGCTCCAAACAATTGATTGCTCTGTGAAGAAGTATTAAATCTGGAACTAATGAGTGACCCCAGCCCACAAAGCAGGTTGGGCCGAATTTGCTACCTCGTTAATGCATAAATCTAACCTGATAGAGTTGCCAATTTTAAAATAAAATAAAATAGAATATATTATATAATATATTCTAAATTTAGTTACAAATATTTAATAGAAGAACAGGATCATTCATGATTTAACCGATTAATGGTATGTTTGGTTTTCATTTGAAATCCTAAAAACATAACTCGTAAAAGTTTATAAAAAGAGAGAAAAAAAGAAAAAGTTTCTGTCCAATCCAAATTATGCTTTGGGACTTTTAAAATGGGTACATGGTTGTTGTTTTTTTTTTTATTTTCTCTTTGTTTTTGGTAAAGCCGGCCGTTCTATCTTTAATATCATTGATCCAATGATCCTTGTGAATCGGGACGCACTTGCCCACGGGCTACAAATCCAAAAGTTTGCTTCTGGCTTCTGAGAACCGGGCGTAAGCTTTGACAAAAATTGAAGTTTCAATGATCCCAGGTAGGAATAGAGGAATAAAATTGAAGCGACAAGTACTAAAAGGACCAAGATTTAATGTTGAATTCTGCTGAACACAAAAAGCCAATCCAGAAAATCTTTCGTAATCTAAAGACTACTGTATCATTCCACTAAAATTGGAATGCGTAAAGAGAGTAATTATACATGGCGCTTGTTTAAAATTCAAATTATTAAAATATAAAATCTATACTAGATCTGGCTGGATCATTGAGAAAATACTTATTCATTCTCATAGTAATAATTTAACAACTGTTCAAATATAATTTTTTAATTTTTTTAATTCAATGAAATGTATAACCATGTTGTGCTACATGTTATGCTTTTAATGGATTGGTGTAATATCCTAAATTACATGAAAATCTCTCCAAATACTCCCATGTGATGTGAGTATATAAGATTTTCTCAATAAGATGAGGGCATTCTTCTAGCACTGATGCCACTCATCTCATCCTCAATCGTCATACATTTTGCACCAATTTCACTCCTCTATGCATCAAGAAGCGTTTCTTTCATTACATGAAAAATGAACAAGAAGAGGAGGAGAACCAGATAATACCCTTAGAAAAGTTCCCACATTTTTCTAATATGAAACACAAGTTGAAAACAATCAACCTCGCAAATAAGAGCCTGATTTCGTTCCCTCAACTCAATATACATAGATCATATATTTAACAAGTCGTCTTCTTCGAAGAAACAGTTAAAGTATTAATATCCTATACCACTAACTAAATCCTTTTTATTCTCCCTCCTTCGAACTTCAGTTAATTTGTGCAGTCAACTGGATAGTATTTCCAAAGTCTCCGTTCAAAGAAACAAGGCCATATATCCCACACACTATAATTCTGTTTTCAACCATCCTGTTCAACATGATAATGAATTAGAAGAAAGCACAAAAATCACAAAGAAGTTTCTGCCTACTAGTATTACCATTAGGTCCATATTGTCAAGACCTGTACTTGAATCATAGCTCATTCCATAGAGGCTTGGGAACTCGTGGTCCAAAACAGGCTGCTGCATAGACAGGTATAAGTATTTTCAAATTCTCACATACAAGAGAGATATAAAGGGCACGAACCAGAGCAGCGGTAAAGCTGTTCTTTCATGACTGAAAGATCATGGTTCGAATTCAGGAAATAGCTTCTTTGCAATTATGCAAGGGTAAGGCTGCGTACAAACCACGCTCCCTGATGGGGTTTAACAAGGAGTTGTTTTAACTTTTAACTTTTTAACATACAAGAGAGATAAGAGTAAGCATAGCGTGTTGAAAGATGTTCACTCTTTACCAGCGGCAAAGGAGGGAATTGTGTTGATGTGCCGGGCATGCCTGCTAGTGTTCCCAGGAAGTTTCTAGAGGGGAATGAGTGAGAGCAGCTGATACCAATAGGTCCATGTCCAATGCGTGGCTGGAGAATCTAATTACAGAAACAAATGAAGTCAAATATTAACTTTGTTCTAAAAGTACTCAGCGAACTTCAAAAAGATTAAACTGCCAAGACCTTCCCTTACATCTTTGGCGAGCATCCGCTCTACGTCAAAATTCAGTTCTGGGTTCACGGTAGCAAGCTTCATGGATAGAAACTGCAAAAATAGATCTACTTAAGTTTTGAGTAGTGATAATCACCATAATACTGGAGTTCACTTTTAAAACTGTGTTATCCACATCATAAAATCATAAAAATAAGGATAAAGTACTGTTTATCCTCATTAACTTCATTTTTCCACCATGTGGTATATTAATATTATGTTATGCCCCCGGAACATGAAGCCTATATACAGCAAGATATCTCTCTGTATTTATCAGTTTCAAGCATGCTACACATGGACAGAAAAATACACAGGAGTTTATATGTTAATGAGCAAACCATAGGGATATATACTGTGCCGCTTTTTAAACAAAATTGTGTAACAAAAATGAAATTGGGTCAGATCACAGGTGAAATTTATAATTTGCCCCTTCATTAGTAGCATCGCTCATCATATGCATTATGCAGTGAGATGGTTAGATGATCCTTTTATATTATTTTGCAGAGATGTGCATAGGGAAAATCAGATCGACGTTCAAGTTAGAATGATAAATAGAATATTAAATGTAGTTCACAACAATATAGAAAAGCTACAACTCCTATTGGTTAGAGTGTCAAGGGGTTCCATTATCCTTAAGTAAAGTCTTGGGTTCGAGCGCTGTGAATAGAAAAAATGAGTGTTAGGAGAGCTTAGCTCCTTAAGTTGTCCACCCGGCTCCACTATAGATAATTTGGGGCTCAAAGAAGTTTCAGATATGAGGGTTTCATGCCAAAAAGTTACTATTTGTAAGACTACATGCATAATAGCATACCTCAACCTGCTGCTGCAGTGATTGCACATAGTTTATAATCTCATCAAGCATTACTGCTTTGCCCATTATCTAGCAGAAGACAATGAACCAGAAAAAAATCAGCATGGTTTGATGAAAAATCATAAGACAAACACAATCATCTCAAATAACCTTGTCACATCCTGGAACAAGTTCTTGAAGCAACCTCATTCGCTCACTAATCTTTTCTCTCCTTACCTTCAAAACAAAAAGTGTTATAGCTTCTAAATTAACAATGAGAAATGGGTTTCTTGTAACAAACATTTGAATTAAGATGAAGTTACCCTTTCTGCAAGGCTGTGACTGTTTGTAGCTTGACCTCTTCGGGCTCTAACATGAATGAAATCTTCTTTGGGAGCTTCTCCGCTCTGAGAGCTATCTTTCTTTTGCTCCAGCAATTGCTTACCACGCAAATCTGCACTAGCATTTTGTTCAATTTTTGATTTCTTTTCATATTGCTCTTTCACACCACAAGAGCTCTTACCAGAAGAATCTTTAATTCCATCCTCCTCAGCATTCTAATCAAAGGTTATCAAAAGCATTTCATTCATTAGCTTCCCCAATCAAATAAACTAGTCAATGAAATACTGTACGTCATAACTAAGATTGATATAATACACTGGACTTACCTTATTTGGGCTGAAAGTAGAATTATAGTGAAGTCCACGCTTTCTTCTATTTTCACTAGGTGTGGATCCTGTTTCTCCCTCTTCAGGTGTTGAACCTTCACCCTGTGATTGCTCATTATTTTTTGGACCCATTTCATTGCTCGGATTATAATATGGCTGATACCCTTTGTTAGCTATATCACCAGACCCAGGTTGGCCAATGGAGTCAACCATTTCTGAGAAGCTCCCACTTCCATAGGAGGAAACCTTGGGGACCATGTCCGCAATATTTGAGTCAGACATATATTGAACAAGGTGAGAGTTGCTACTCATTCCTTGATTTTCCAAAGCAAGAGGGTAAGATGAATGGGCAAACTTGCCATGAGAAACCATTGGAGAGCCTTCAAAAGTTTGAATCTGACTCAATGAAACAAGTGGATCCCAAGCAGAAGAAGCAAGAAAAGGATTAGCTACGCCTGAAGGCATAGCCATAGACACAGAACTAATTGTCATTTCAGTAACATTTGTCCTCAAACCCAATGATGGACAATTCAGAATGCCCTCGTTTTCATGTTGAAGCCCCATGGCATTTTCAAGACCACCCATCTCCTGAATTCAATAGTGCCTAAACACCTAGAACTAAGAAAGTATATGTATATGTATATATAATATATATCAATCAATCAATTAGGGTAATCCTGGCTTAACAGTTTAAGCAGAGTGGTGCTACATCTAGATATACTACAGTTGAAATAAACATCTACATGATTAAAGGGAAAGTGAACTTTGACTAAGTTGGCTCGAGAGATATCTTGCAGGACTCAACAAGGAACAAATAGCCTTGGCAGCTTTATAGGACTGAGAGAAGGTTAAAGTAAAAGAAAACCCTCATTGTAGCATTGACACAAAGCAAAAGGAATATAATCTACTCGTGAGTCACCAGCTAGTTACTTCTTCCTTCAAAAATAGTAGGATCTAGTCCATTACTAAAACGCCAAGGAAAAAGGCAAAATGCTACCCCTCAGACAGGAAAGTGAACCTTTCAGAGCATAAAGTGGACTTAGACAAGCAATGTGATTAGTTAATAGCTTACGAAACTGGAAAAAAAGCAGATTCCCTTTTCTTCTTTGTATACAAATGAACTAGAACTTTATTCCTTCATTCGATCAAACAACAATGGGATTGATATAAGCAAGATTATTACCTCCAGTCTTTTTGGCCAAGACCCGAATGAGTGAGTTTCTTGGAAGCTTTGAAGTAACAAAGCCAGTGAATAAACAATAAGTGTTCTAGTTAGTTTTGATTTAAAATACAAGACTGAAGAAGTTGCAGGGATAGGAATCCAAGAACAAAAAACGACCAAAAGCATCAAATTCTACACAAATGCTTTCATATGAGTTGTGAAAAGGGGCAGGATTGAGCACAGTACCCTTTTGTAGATGTCTGACTATAATACCAGGAGCATCAAATGCTAGATTAAATTCGGCATGAAAAACCAATTTCACCAACTTGGTAGTGGCATAAACATCGAAAGCAGCACAAAAATCTAACTTTGATAGATTACAGACAACAGAAGGAGCTACTGAGCTAGAAAGAGAAAGGCACAGAGAGACTGAGAAGTGACATGTATAAATTTTTATTTATATTTTAGTACGAATGGAGGGGTTAGGCCCCAGTGACATGTATAATTTTAAAAGACAGACTAACCACTGCCAACTGTTCTTGAAGGAAAATTATTCCAAAACCAGTATCTAATTTCCAATCTCTTTTTTCTTCTACGGACTCTGCTACTTGTAATTTTGAGTTTGAGTTCAATTTAATCCCCCTTCTTCTAGGATTTTTTTTAATATAGACCCTGTGCTTCATTTTTTAGGTGCACCTTTTTTCAAAAAGGAAGTGATTTCTTTCACTTAAATTGTTCTCTTCTTCTTAAATTCGTCCTCCATCCCTTTTTTTTTTTTTTTCATAGGGACTTTGAAGGTCCCTTCCATATAAAATGAACTCCTTCTTCTCTTACCAAAATTTTAATTACGCCTTTTTTTGTTTAATAACCAATTTTATTTTTTATACATGTTTAATAACCAATTAATTATGAGAGTAATTATGGGAAAAAGTTTTTGTAATTTTTTTTGGTGAAAAAGTTTTTGTAATTTTAAATGATACAAAGTTATGTAAATTTTAATGAAACTATATCTAGGGGTGGCAAAACGGGTTGGCACATTCCGCCCCGCCACCAACCCGCCAAAAATGGGTTGGCCCGCCCTGCCCCGCCATTTGAATTTGGATTGAAAACCCGAACGCGCTCCATTTTATGGTGGGTTGGCGGGAGAACCCGCTTAAAAAATAAAAAATAATTAAAAATAAAAAATAAATTATATTTTATAAATATTATAATATTACTTATTTTCGTATCAGATTCTCTTAATTTTTTTCCAATCTTAAGTTTAAATGTATGTTAATATTTAGTTAGATATTCTTTATAAACTTGTTTTTATCTCCATACATAAATTATTTGTCATAAATAAGAGTTTTCTCCTATATTTTTTCTGGAGAGTACTAAGATAACAAAAAATTAGATATCACAAAAGCTTAAAAACAAATAAAATACAACCTAATAGTAAAAAAATAAAAAATAAAAATAAATTTTGACCCGGCGGGCCAACCTGCCCCGACCCGCCGCAATCCGTTTTGACTCACAACCCAACGGGGCGGATTAAGGCAGATTGGTGGGTTGAAATATGTAACCCAACCTGCCCCGTTTTGGCAGATCGGCGGGTTGACCTTTCGGGTTCAACCCATGTTGCCACCTCGAACTATATCGTTTTGGTGTGTTTTTATATTCTCTCTCCTCCACTTTTTTCTTCATCTTAATTTTATAAAAAAGAAAAAAAATGACAAAACATACCAAAATGATGTAGTTTTATTAAAAATTACACAAAATTATAAACACTTTTATATGCTATTCTAAAACATTTGTTTCAGTTTAAATTTTTTTTTTTTAGAATATTGAGGTTTAATAGAGGTTATACTTACTACCTTCTTTTTTATTATTTTTTACTACTAAATCTAAACCACTGATTCTCGCCAATCTAATTGCCAGAATTTATGGGATCATATTTATTAATTAATTATTAATTTCTAATAAATTATAACTGTTAGGCATTACAGAAATCAACGGTTAAGATTTGGTAGTAAGAGATAGTAAAAAAAAAATAGGTAATAAGTATAATTTTTCCCTAACTTAGAGCATCTTTTCCTTTATAATTATTTTTATGGTTGTTAAATTAAAATTGAATCAATGGTTATAAGATAATATTAAATTAGAGTCATTAATTTGATTTTGATCGAATAATTATAAAAAATGATGGTGGGAAGTTATAAGAAAAAAACAGCTTGTAAATATAATTTCTTTCTTATTTATTTATTTTAAGATTACTATTTTATGTTGTGTAAAAAAATATTAAAATATTTTTTTGCATTTTCAAAAACAACTTATATAATTATAATAAAGGTTTTTAGAGGTATTTTAAATATTAAAAAACACTTTCTTCTTAAAAAGTAAAAACACAAACACACAGTCCTTAACCCTAATCCTTAAAATTATTCTTCAATCAAAACTAAGTTGCTTATTTACTTTTTCTTTCTTTTTTAAAGTGCAGATTGGATTTCGAGATTTTCTTTTTAGGAACGTTCTTCTTCTGTATTGTCATTAATAAACACACTGCTTTCATATTTTATTTCTTTGTTTTTCCTTTTACTGACACATTTGCCAACTGTTCTAAGTAACAAAGTCCCCCTCTATGCTGTTGCACGCTCATTTTACTCACTGCCAGCGAACCTCTTTTATATATTTATTTTTTGTATACAGAAGCTAATTAAATTTTTTTTAGACAAATCGGCTCTTGATATCTCTAGATTCTTCATCAGTTTTAATTGTTTTAAGTTACCGAGTTAAAACTTGATCATAATTAAAACTCTTTATCATTTTTTAAAAATATATTTGGTAAAAATTGAACCAATTTTTCTTTATTTTATAAACCCTCAGTTATACGCACTTATCACTCACTGTTAATACGGTTCTTAAGTATCTACCTCATTAAATCTGCCTTCAAAACTATTCAACTTGTGAGCCAAGCCAATGATAATCTGATTCGGGTTGGTGACTGCAGGGACAAATGTACCTTATTCAGATGGCAGTGAAAATAGGGTGCAGTGTCATTTCAGGCTTTATTATCTCCTCTTGGAGAAATAATTAATGTATTGGGAATTTGGGATTATCCAACTCGTTGTTTTTTTATTATTTTTTTTTTTATATTTCTTTTTAAATTTAAAACAATTTGTTTTTTAATAAAATAAAAACACCAAATTCAATAATTTCGAAGCATTAAAAATTTTCTTCTCCTGTCCATATATGTTGTACTTTAACAAAGAGTATTCATTAAATAATAATGTAATATCATTATTGCTATTGTAGCAGAGAAAAAACAGGTGGCAACAAACCTTTGTTTAATTTTTAACTTGGGGAGCTTTTGGGTGTGAGGGAAACATGAGGAATAATGGAATCTAATCATCAAATTTACCTTGTTGACAAAGTACGGATTCCAGCTGTTTATGCTACCTATTCAAGTTCCTGTAACAGGTATGGTCAAACCCAAATTTTCCGGTCAACAGGTTGCCTCGTTGTGATCTTGCTGGAAACCCCAAGAAAATTTTCCCGAAATTGACGGTTTGGTCATCATAATCAGCTCAATAATAAGACAGTGCATTGGGTCACCTAAATGATAACACGTTCATAAATATAACAATCCGTGGGACTGATGGTGGTTTTCCCTCTTCTGTGGTCGTGATTTGATACAGGTGATGAAAGAATCTTACCTGTATGGAATTGGACATATTACACATGTTCAATAAAAATATGGCATGTGATGATTAAAATTGTACCAGCTACCTAACTAAACGGTTTAGAGCGTTTGGTAGAGGAGATATTTTTTGTTTTTAATCAAAAAAATTTGCCGGGACAGTAGAAAATTATAATATAAAAATAAATAAAAAATTAAGATAAAATTTATTGTTGTAGAAAAATGTGTTAGTTGTGGGCAAATTTTTTAAAAAAAATAAAAAATTTTCAAAACCTTATAAAATTGTTATTCATCAAAAAAAAATTGTCAGCCACTTTTTTATTTCACTCCTACCAAACGTAGTTAAATTATTTTCCTCACCCCACTCTCCTGGGCAACTTTTTTTTTTTTTCCTCCTACCAAACACCCCTTAGGGTAATATTCACATTCCACAGTACGTTATAATATAAAAAATAAAATAAAAATTAAGATACCATTGTTGTAGAAAAATACTACACGCATATTCTTAAAAAAAAAAAAAAAAAATACAAAACCTTATATTTAGGGCATGTGATAAAATCAGAGTCTAACGGCGTAGAATAGAGTGATGTCAGTTTTATTATATATATATATATATATATATATATATATATATATATATATATATAAGCTTGTCTACAACTATCATTTTTCATCAAATATGACCGGTCATATTTAGTTATAACAATAAAGTTGTTCTTTTTTTCTCTTTTCTCATTGACGTGGCGGAGAGAGAAAATGTAATTTTAATGTATAACCGGTCATACTTAGTGAAAAAGGGTAGCTGTAAACAAGCTTATCTAAAGTGATTGTAAAAATGTTTTTCCCTATATATATATATATATATATATATATATATATATATATATATATATATATATATATGTTTATGTATAGGAGAATTAATGAAGGGTGTTATATATATACATTTTACTAAAACACCCTTCATTAATTCACCTAAAATTACATAAACACCTTTCATTAATCAAAACGACATAGTTTTAGGGCTAGCTGTAGATAAGCTTATCTAAAGTGACTGTAAAAATGTTTATCCCATATATATATATATATATATGGGTTTAGCGGATGTAAAGTGACTGCACTTAAGGATTGGTGCAGTCATATAAAACTACGTCTTTTATAATGTGAAAGAATTAAATATGAAGAATAATAACCATACAAAGGTGGAAATAAATATAAAACATTAAATATGGGGAATCATAACCATACAAGGGTGAAAATAAATATAATTATTTTATTTTCTATAATTAATTTTAAACGCGAACTTCCTTTATCCTATGTTCTATCATATACAAAAAAATTTTACAGTAAATTTTGCCAAAATGTCACGCGACATAATTTGCTACACAGTTTAGCGAATTATGTATGCAAGTAATTCGCTACACAGTGTAGCGAAATATGCCACGTCAAGATGCACAGAACAAAAAATGCCATATGTTAAATTTTGAGAAATTCGCTACATAGGGTAGCGAATTTCTCAAAATTTGATATGTGGCATTTTGGTTCTGACGTGACATATTTCGCTACATTGTGTAGCGAATTACTTGCATGTAAAATTCGCTACACTGTGTAGCGAATTATGCCGCGTGGCATTTTGGCAAAATTTACTGTTGGCGTGGCAGTCTGATAATTTTTTTGTCCCGTGGCATATATACCCCCCAAAATATATATATATATATATATATATATATATATATATTTGCTTTTATATATATATATATATATATATCCTTGTGGGTGGTATAAAAATTCATGAATGGATATCTTCACTTTGGTATTAATAAATAATATTATTATTTACACATACGTAACATTATGTTAAATTATATCTAGTCCCCTTAATATGGTATGCAGAATATAAATGAAAATTATGCGACCAAATTATTATTAAGCTGAAATTTAAGGTTAAGCATCGAATTTTCCTTTATAAAATTATAAATCGGTAATCATTAGTAATTAGAAACTAATATTATATCCTTTTCAGGAAAAAAAGAGCTATAAAAACTTAAGATCCAATTACAGTGTCCGTCCTACATTTTAGTTTTAATTTATCATTCTAATTTGCAATTTTTCATTCTGACTTGTTGATTTTCAATTTTAAAGTAGAACATGAATTAATTTCACAAAATACTCAAGTTTTATTGTTAAATCAAAAATCACAATTTCAACGTTCAAATAAAATCATAAATTACAACAATAACTTATTACATTCTGCATCTAAGTCACTTTCAGAAACAAGATGCTCAAACTAAATAACATATATTTCACCAGATCCAACAAATCAATCCACACTATGTAAATTAAAATAACTGCATGAATCCAACAAATGTATCATGATACTTATAGTAACCAAAAGCTTCTGGTCATCCTCTCTCCCTTACAAATACAATTCCAATGTTACATACATAAGTGGGCAAATAATTTATAAATGTAGAAAATAAAAAACAAGATTAAAGAAAAAATATATATTAAAAACTAGAAAACTTTTTTATATCTTTTGTTTTTTATTCAAGCCATACTTATTACGTAGTCAATCTCCACCATATATTAAAGCTTGGATGGTATCTTCAGTCAAGATAGAATGATAGGCATAAATAACTCTTCCTCCAGCACCGAATGTTGATTCTGATGGTACTGTAAAAATTGGTACAAATCTTATGCCATTCCCAAAGATAGTATTGGTGGGGGATCGAACCTAGGTCATTCCACCACTTACTCGGCTTACATGCATCAACTAAACTATCACCATTTGGTACTACTATGATGTTATTTAATTTAATTTAAAATAACTAATATGATGTAGGCCGACCTAAAGGCTTATAGATCCGACATGTAAAAAAATATATGACCTACTTTCTACATATGCTTTTTTAAAAGTCCGGACATGCTCTATTTGACTATATATGTCAGGGCGAGTCTGACCTGATATAGTCCGGAGATGCTATATTTGACTATATATGTCAGGGCGAGTTTGACTTGATATAGGCTAGGTCGTAGGCCCCTGTAGGCGGGGCCGACCCACCTTTACCCTCAGTTGTATCAATTATAAGTCTTACATTGGTTGTATAAGCAATTAACATAGCCTTTGTAAAGTTTTTGGCATTCTCACTCTTTGAGTTAGCTTTTGGGGTTGTGATCTTAAGATCCGTAACAATTGGAGTTTTCGTTGAGAGTATGAAGCCACATAAAGGACTATCTATAGCCTAGATTAAGGTGTCATATTCCTAAAAGGAGTGTTGTACTGAATACTGATAAATGAGTGAAGCACCAAAAAAAAAATAGATACCATTGAATCACTGTTGATATAGTGAAATTAAAAGGTTGACAATGTTACAAGTCCAACATTGGTTATATACTTGTATAGGCAACTAATGTGGCCTTTATAAGACCTTAAACATTCTCACCGTTTGAACTAGCTTTTGAGATGGTGAAGTTAAGATCCGTAATAATGTATTGCAAAGCATTTGAACTTATGGTAGGAGTGAGTAATGATGCTCTGTTTCAATAGAAATGGAAAATACGAACGTGATGGTTCATTTTAGGGCTTTGAATTTCTCATTTAACATGATGTTAGAAAAATTCCTACACATATATAATTCAAATGGGTCCCACCATAAAAAAAATATATTGCACGCAAAATGGTCTGTTACTAACATGAGAAAACAATTTTACTATTGAAGGAGAAAGTGTTTTCCCTTCTTTTAATGCGGATAATAAAGGTATATATAAGCATACAGGAGCGAGATTCCTTGAGTGAGTCAAAACCAACCATATAAGCTCCACTCGCACGTGTAAGTCAATAGGGTGTTTGGCCAGTTTGGGACTTTTTTCATTTAAATTTATGAATTTGGTATGTGAATGGGAGTAATTACGATTTGGGGTCTTTAAGTGCCACGGAGGGGACCCAGCGTATCTAAATGACGCCCCCGATCCCCGCGACACTACTGTAATTTGTTTTTTTTTGCTAACTCATTTCCGCCCCCACCGGCATTCAATAAATAATATTTTTACTTAAATGAGTGCCGCACATGGCCCCCCTCGGTACTATTTCTCATTTTTTACATAAATAATGTGTGCCATTTTCCTTGCTTCCTGTACTTGCATATCTGTGTCCATGAAAAATAGCACACATTAACAGTAACTTGAGTAGAGCAATGTTCTTCATGGTCTTCGTTGTGGGGCTTCTGTTGGGTGCTGAGGCAATGGCACAGGGTGGCGAGTTCACTCAAGCCGAACCAGTGCCAACACCCACAATGGACGCTGGAGCTGGGGTTTTGGTGACCTATTCTAGGGCATTTGTTTTCTCCTCTTTGCTATTCTCTCTCATTGCCCTTCTCTTTCATTAAATTCAATAGACAAATATACCTACGGTCTTTTTTTTTTAGATTATGTTTTTCTTATTTGTTAATTTTAAATGGGAGGTAGTGATTGGTGAATGGTGAGTACATTTGAGGCCAGTTGAGGTTATGGCATTAATTTTTTTTTGATAAACAGGTCATGGCATTATTTATTTCTTCTGTTGATTTCATTAATATTGTATTATCATCAATTTTTCCCTAATTGTTGGTTAGGGTGTGATTCACTATATTGTTTATTTGTGCAGAGCATTATGAATTATATAATATTTTTCATGTGGTGTTGTCCATATGGTGTGCTACAAAGTGTAATGATCTAAATCAGTGTTTAAAAAGAAAAAAATATATATGAAGATTACTCTGTTAAAAAGAAAAAATCTCTGCTTGTCCTCATTATTAGTGAACCACAAAGGTTCCTTTTATGCTTAAAACAACGAATCTCTTATGAAATTAAACTATCAATTTATGGAACTGAAAACAATGGTGTTGTCAAGAAGAAATACGAAGACGTAAATTAGTTTAGCTTCGGTACATTCTTCACAGATCTGGAAACAATGAAGGCGAGAGAACACGGAGCTCAAAGTGAATTATATGAATGTCGTTCGGGGTGCTGGGCGGAACTTCTAATAAAAAAAATGAGAATTTGTGCCGATGGGGGCTATGTGGGGCACTTATTAGCAGAGAAAAAAATGTAAGCGTTTAATCATTAATTCATGTTCAACAGTAATCATTCAAGAACATGACAGGGATCTTTAGAATTCATGAGTTTCACATAAACATACCTTTGACCATAATTGCGGAAGAACTTTGATGGTAGAATCTTTTCTCTAAGCCTTAACCCTTTCACCGTTCTTGTATCTTCTTTGATAGGGATTGGATACAACCTTTCTGGGCAGACTCAGAAGGAACTTTTGTTTCTATCAGATACGCTTCATAGAAAACTGACCTTATATCTTTTATGTAACTGCACCTATCAGCAGTTACACTTTAAGTAACTTCCCTTTAATAGCCAAAATTACCATAATGCCCTTTTCATTAATTAAACCAACTGACACATAATATAACACATGAGACAAATAATTTTACATTCTCCCACTTGGCTCATGTCATGAGGTGTCCCTTCATGATTTAATTTACATTCATTATAATGCGCATTTACTAGGCTAAGGTTCTATACATTGACCTCATCATAATTCATTATTAGAAATAAAATCAACAAGAGTCATGGCGGTTGTATGCTATCAAGTCGGCATAGTCCCTTCCATGTACCACTATGTTGACTCTTCTTCCTAACATGATACTTTAATAGGAAGTACACATTATGTCCAACAATAATGTCTTCATAATGGACCATAAACATTTTCAATATCATCACATATACTTGCATGCATTCATAAATTGAAAATAAGACAAAATCAGAAACATATATTCATCAATGAGCTCAGAGTGTCAATACTTAATACATAACAATAATTGTCATCATTCATTAGCTGACATAATGCCCATTCTACATACATGACCAGTAAATGTCTTGGGCGGTAATCCCTTCGTCAAGGGATCAGCTATCATAAGATCGGTGCTTATATGCTCTATAGACACTCTTTGTTTCTGAACCTCTTCTTTAACGGCAAAGTACTTTAATTCCATATGTTTAGCACCTTTGGAATACTTGTCGTTTTTAGAAAAGAAGACTGCTGCGGAATTATCACAATAAATTTTCAGCGGCTTTTCAATATTGTCGACCAATTCAAGCCCTGAAATAAAGTTCCGTAGCCATTTAGCCTGAATTGTGGCTTCAAAGCATGCCACAAATTCAGCTTCCATAGTGGACGCAGCTATTACAGTCTGCTTCGCACTTTTCCATGATATAGCTCCTTCAGCTAAAAGATACAGGTAACCACATGTAGACTTTCTTGTGTCTACGCATCCTGCAAAATCTGAATCTGTGTATCCAATCACTTCAAGGTTGTTAGACCTTCTATAAGTAAGCATGTGACCTTTAGTTCCTTGCAAATATCTCAGTACTTTCTTTGCAGCTTTCCAATGATCCATACCGGGATTACTTTGGTATCTACCCAACATCCCAACTGCAAAGCTAATATCTGGTCTCGTACAAGTCTGAGCATACATTAAACTCCCAACTAATGATGCATATGGAATTGCATCCATTTCTTTTCGTTCCAATTCACTTTTAGGACATTGCATGAGACTAAATTTATCTCCTTTCTGAATTGGAACTGGAGATGATGAGCAGTTTTCCATTCTGAATCTCTCTAGAACTCTATTAATATATGCTTTCTGAGACAAACCCAACAGTCCTTGTGATCTATCACGGAATATTTCTATTCTTATCACATAAGCTGCCTCGCCCATATCTTTCATTTCAAAGTTACTAGAGAGAAACTTCTTAGTCTCATTTAAAAGACCAAGATCATTAGTTGCCAGCAAAATATCATCAACATACAGAATCAATAATATAAACTTGCTCCCACTGATCTTCAGATATATACATCGATCAACGATGTTTTCTTTAAATCCAAAGGAAACAACAGTATCATTAAACTTAAGGTACCATTGCCGTGAAGCTTGTTTAAGTCCGTATATTGACTTCTTAAGTTTGCACACCATGTGCTCTTTACCCTTTTCTATGAACCCCATTGGTTGGTCCATGTACACATCTTCATCTAAATTTCCATTTAGAAAGGCAGTTTTCACATCCATTTGGTGTAACTCTAGATCATAATGAGCCACCAATGCCATAATAATTCTTAAAGAATCCTTCTTTGAAACTGGTGAAAAAGTTTCTTTATAGTCAATGCCATCTTTCTGAGTGAATCCCTTTGCAACAAGTCTGGCCTTGTAACGTTCTAAGTTACCAAGAGAGTCACGTTTGGTCTTAAAGACCCATTTACAACCAACTCTCTTACACCCTTCTGGTAACTCAACAAGATCCCAAACCTTGTTCTGTTCCATAGATTTCAACTCATCTTTCATAGCATCTAACCACTTATCACCATTTTCACCATTCATGGCTTGTGAAAACGTTACTGGATCATCCTGAATACCCATGTCAAAATCAGACTCTTGTAGATATACCACATAATCATTAGAAATAGCAGGTCTCTTTTCTCTTTGAGATCTTCTTAATGCTATCTGTTGTGGTTCTTCTACTATGGGTTCATTCGGTTCATTAACAATGATTTCTTCATGAGTAGTGGGATCATTAACTTGTCCTTCATTATTATTGATTGGTTCAATAGCATAAGGAACAATAACTTTACTAGAGCTACAAGTCAATGGAACTTGTATTCTCACTTCATGAATATCCACTTTACGTGGTGTTTCACTCCCACTAACTTCACCATTCTCAATGAACCTAGCATTTCCAGATTCAATAATCCTTGTAGTATGATAAGGACAGTAAAATCTATACCCTTTCGATTTTTCTGGATAACCAATGAAATAACCACTGATTGTCCTTGCATCCAGTTTCTTTTCTTGCGGATTGTAGTATCTAATTTCTGCCTGACAACCCCAAACATGCAGGTGTCTTATACTAGGTTTCCTTCCAGTCCAAAGTTCAAAAGGAGTCTTTGGAACTGACTTACTAGGAACCCTATTCAATACATACATGGCAGTTTTTAGAGCATAAGTCCACAATGAAACGGGTAAAGAAGAATTACTTAACATACTCCTAACCATATCCAGTAAGGTCCTATTACGCCTTTCAGATACACCATTCTGTTGCGGTGTACCGGGCATTGTGTATTGAGCACAAATACCACGTTTTTCCAGAAATTTAGCAAATGGGCCCGGATGTTGTCCACTTTCATCATACCTTCCATAATATTCACCACCTCTATCAGACCTGACAATCTTCACATTTCTGTCTAATTGCCTTTCAACTTCATTAATATAAATCTCCAAAGCATTTGCAGCTTGAGACTTATCATGTAGCAAATAGACATAACCATAACGTGAATAATCATCAATGAAAGTGATAAAATATTTTTCTTTATTGAAGGCATTAACATCAAACGGACCACATACATCAGTGTGTATAATTTCAAGAAGCTGAGTGCTCCTTGTGGCTCCTTTCTTTGTGTGTTTTGTTTGTTTTCCTTTAATACAATCCACACAAACATTTAAATCAGTAAAGTCTAAATCCGGAAGGATTTCATTATTTACCAATCTTTTCATCCTTTCTTTGGAAATGTGTCCCAAACGTTTGTGCCACAAGTAAGCGGAACACTCATTAATTAAGGTACGTTTAGTACCAACATTATGATGCAGAGTCATAAGTGTTTCAGCATACAGATTATCAAGACATAATTTATATAATCCATCACATAAAGTACCATTACCAATCAAATGATTGTGCTTGTACAAACTGAAACTACCACTACCAAATTTAAAAGAGTATCCAGCAACATCAAGTTTGGAAATTGAAACTAAATTTCTAGATATACTAGGTACATAAAGAGTTTCACATAAATCCAAATGATATCCACTGTCGAGAATTAAACGGTAAGTCCCAACAGCTTCCACCGGAACTTTCACTCTATTGCCCATAAAGACAAACTTTTCATTTGGCCTTGTGGTTTGGGTCATAAGGAATCCCTGCATTGTATTAGAAACATGAGTAGTACAACCAGAATCAATCCACCAAGTATTATAAGGAACTTCAGCCAGGTTTGATTCATAACATACATAAGCACTAGGCTTACCTTTCTTTTCGAACCAAGCCTTACGTTTCAGGCAATCCCTTTTGAAATGCCCTTCCTTTTTACAGAAATGGCACCTCATCTTTGCATTACTTTCCTTTTTGTGGATTTTAGAAGAAGAGGCCTCATCAACTTTAAGGGGTCCTCCTCCTCCTCCTTTCTTCTCATGCTTCTTACCTTTATTCTTTTCAGCTCCTTGATGCTTTACATAATTGATGGAATGAGCTCCCTGATTCTTAAGTCTGGTTTCCTCCTGAACTAACATACTGTGCAATTCATGCACATTCCATTTATCTTTCATGGTGTTATAGTTCATTTGGAAAGGACCATACTCAGACGGTAATGAGTTCAATACGAACTGCACCAGGAAGTTCTCATCCACATCCATTCCCAATGCTTTTAATTTTGCCGCAATGCTTGTCATTTCAATAACATGCTCATGCATAGTACGCGAACCATCAAACTTCATGGTGGTCAGTGTACTCATAAGTGTCCCAGCAAGAGACTTATCAGCAGTTTGGGAGCGCTCTTCCACAAGTTTCATCATTTCAATGGCACTTTCAGTTTGTGGAAGAGCTGACTTAATGTTGCTTGCTATGCTCATTTTCATGTACATCAAACTTAATCTGTTGGATCTTTCCCAGTTCTTAAAATGGTTCCTTTCATCCTCAGTGCTTTCAGGAGTGATAGCACGAGGTTCCTCTTCTCTAAGAGCCAAATCCATATCCATTACCCCAAGGTAAAATTGGATTTGCTCTTTCCATTCAGAGAAGTTCAGCCCATTAAAAACTGCAACAGTTGAGAACATGGAATGTGTGGCAACAGGTACTGCAAGGAATAATATTTAAAACATTAATGCTTTGAGTCATACATGTCACATACTAACATACTTCACAGATTCAAACATACTAACTTCAATGCATATCAATGTTCACCTTTGGGGATCCATTAACATACAACATTAACTGTAATGATGCTATATAAATTTCACATAATTTGGCAATGATGCATACCCCTATCATAAATATTTGTCATCTTTGGATGTCCAAATATGAGGAAATATGCCAACAATACCAACATCCATGTTCATTTTATAAAACAAATAACCAACCTTTGGGTTGATCCCCAACTGTTCTATAATAATGAACTTCAATATACCACAACCAGAAAATTATTTCATACTATTCATAGCATCACAGTCATGGTAATTGAAATAAAATCATAATATTTGAAATTAAAATAACTCTCCAAGATTTGGCCACTTTGGTGACTAACAAATCTATCATAATTAATTTCAAAACTTTAATTTCATAAACAATAATAGGATTAAATTTTCACATTTAATTTTAATCCAACCATATCACATATAAACTATAAATTGTGCCCACTGTACATTACATTTACCCGGTAACTATTCATACATGTAGCGTTAATATGCATTCATTTCGTCCTTTTGTGATCTTTCATTCAACCAATTCTCCAATTCTCCAGTAACTATTCATATGTATAAAACGTTACTGGATCGAAAAATGCTTCAGGAATGTCAATTCAATTTGTCCTTTCGTTAATGTCAATTTGTCCTTACTATTCATTTGTCCTTTCGTTAATGTCAATTTGTCCTTACTGGATCGAAATGCATCAGCGAAGGACACGAAAACCAAAAGGCAAGAAATTGCTTTAATTAAAAATGCATCAGTGAAGGACACGTTAATGTCAATTAAAAATTCTTTCGAGAATTGCTTTAATAATTTTATTTTCAAAACCCTAACTTTTCATGAACCAGAAATTTATTCTTAATAATTTATGGAAAAACACAAATTCTTAAACCTGGCTTTGATACCACATGTAAGCTTTTAATCATTAATTCATGTTCAACAGTAATCATTCAAGAACATGAAAAGGGATCTTCAGAATTCATGAGTTTCACATAAACATACCTTTGTCCATAATTGCGGAAGAACTTTGATGGTAGAATCTTTTCTCTAAGCCTTAACCCTTTCACCGTTCTTGTATCTTCTTTGATAGGGATTGGATACAACCTTTCTGGGCAGACTCAGAAGGAACTTTTGTTTCTATCAGATACGCTTCATAGAAAACTGACCATATATCTTTTATGTAACTGCACCTATCAGCAGTTACACTTTAAGTAACTTCCCTTTAATAGCCAAAATTACCATAATGCCCTTTTCATTAATTAAACCAACTGACACATAATATAACACATGAGACAAATAATTTTACAAAAAAATCAAATTACATGAGTGCCACGGGACCAGGGGCTTCATTTAAATATGCGGGTCCCTTCCGCGGCACTTAAAGACCCTAAAGTGTAATTACTTCCATCCACATATCATATTCGTGAAGAAAAAAAGTCCCAAACTTGTTAAACACCCTAAGTCAATATAATCCTCGTAATCATAACGTGCATGGTAATACGAAAGCATATATATATTTTTATAACATAAAGGGGCATATCCCCAATATGAAAGCATATATTTGGTATAAAAGATAGAGGATTGAGTTAAGAGTGGCCCAATGCACACATCCAAAACAATTTTGCTTTATGAATTTTTGTTTGGGCAAATTTTCAACATGAATTTAATATAGTGATTTTGTCACCCAATGTTATTAAATTTCATCTGGTCGGACTATTGAGTCAATGGTGCAAATCGTGATTAATACTTGTTCGAGATTTTAGTTTAATTTGTTATCTCCAATTTTATGTCCGCTGTTGTTAAAAATGCAACTAAAAACTTATATTTTCACTGAAGTCATATATGTCAAAATATAAGTAAAAATGTTTCTTTGTACAGACGTTGGGCAAAAATGGTAAAAACATAAGATTTTATATTTTTACTTGGACACGAAAATTAAATCGGGTCAACTTTTAACTTATGACTAGATTTTATTTTATAAAAAAAAAAGTAGTTTAATCAATTGAACTTACGAAAGATGGTGAGTTTGATTTGAATCAATGGGACTTACGAAAGATGGTGAGTTTGACTTGATGTTTCACAATTTGGTTGTAAAAGTTGTAAAATATTATTTCCATAAAAAAGTTGTAAAACTTTATTTTTTTGATATATTTTTTTTATAACATAGATATTTTAGAATTTGGTTGTACAAGTTAGTAAGTCTTTTTTGTATTTTTGGACTTATGTTTTATAAAGGTATTTAACTTATATCTTTTAAGATATTAATATTTCTCATGTTATAGAAGATAATTTTATCCATTTCACACTTTTATGAGTATGAAATAGATAAAATTATTTCTTATAATATAAGAAACATTAATCTTATCTTTTAAATGTAAAGCTGTTCGATGAATTTGAATTTTGAGTTATTTTTTTTACAAGTATATATATATATATATATAGAGAGGATCAATTTACACCAGTGAAATAGATAAATTTATACTCAATCTTAACCATTGATTTTCGTTCATCAAACGACTGCAATTAATTAGATTATTCTCATTAATTAATTATTAATTATAACCGTTAGATATGCGAAAATCAATAGTTAAGATTAAGTGTAAGAGTTATTACTCTTACACCAGTACAAGAAGATCTTGCCTCACACACACATATATATATGGGTCACACATATATATACACCAGGGTTTCTCATCTTGTCAGTTGATTCCACTTATATCTAAGGGCTTAAATTTTTTAATAACGTGAGCCATTGGATCTTATAAAATGTGTAAGAGTCTACACTCACAACATTTTCCAATGGCTCATGTTATTAAAAAATTTGAGCCCTTAGATATAAGTGGAATCAACAAAAGATAAAAATTTTACGGTGTAAAATGATCATTATCATATATATATATATATATATATATATATATATATATATATATATATATATATATAGGGTATGATCATTTGACACCGGTGTCCTACACCTTACATAAGTCGTTAGATCAAAAAAGATCAACGGCATATATATATGCATATATATATATTTTTTGATCTAACGGCTCTCAGGGTGTCAAAGTTGAAATTTGATACTAGTGTCAAAGGATCCTACAAATTTGACACTGTTGTCAAAGGATCATATCTCTCTCTCTATATATATATATATGGGCTTATCATTTCTAAAACTGCCGGATATAATTTTATCTCCGGCTACTACATTATTGAATCAATGGTAATGTAGAAAGAGAGAGAAAAATGAAATCATAACTAATCAAAGGTGAATCAATTAATATTAGGAAATAAATAAACAAAACAACATAATTTTGAAGTGGCTGGAGATAAACTTATCTCAAGTTGTCGGAGCAATGTTTTTCCCAATATATATATATATATATATATATATATATATATATGGTCAAGATAATTTGATACCGGTGTTAACCTTTAAATTTTGACATCGGTGTTAAACTTTAAAATTTGACAACAAATCCTAGCCGTTAATTTTCGCAAAAAATCAACACATAAGACTTGGTGTCAAATTTTAAAATTTGATATCGGTGTCAAATGATCTTATCCTTATATATATATATATATATATATATATATATATATATATATATATATATTTACATGAGAAAAATATTTCTCTAGTCACTGGAGATAAAATTATCACTAGATATAAAGTTATTTTCAGTGAGTCTAAAATGACGTTATTTTAAGTTGTAAGAGTAAAAAATTATAATAATAAATAATAATATAACTCTGTAATAAATTAGAATTATAAAAATTTATTGATTTCCGCAAACGATATCATTTTGGACTCACTAAAGATAATTTATCTCTATTAACGGAGAAATTCTTTACCCATAATATATATGTATATATATAATTTTGCATCTTAAAGTTAGTAGAAATCTTAATAGTTTCTATTATCTTCTTTCGTTTTTTTTTTTTTTTTTTTGAAAGACATCTTCTTTCGTTTCAATATAAAAACTCGATTTTAACAACATAGCTTATGCCTTTTTAGAACTTAATCGGCATTCAGATTTCAATTACTTCTAAAGTTCGCAGATGTGGAAAAAAATAAAAAATAAAATAAAAAGAGAGAGTGAAGAGACGCAACTCGCAAGAATGTGAAAAAGGACCCGAAGAGATGCAATCATCATGAGATTTTCTTTTGTTAAACTGAAAAGGCTGCTATATATTAAGGAATCTGGAAACTTTGATGCTTCTTCTGTGATGCATCTCACCAAACTTTTTTTATTTTTTAATATTTCAATAGCTTCACGACAAATTCAATTCCGGACGAATTTTGAGTTTAAAAATTTAAATTTATTCCAAAAATAACATTGAAGAGGATCTCACCCCATCTGCTCAATTCTTTTACTCCAACTAAGTTACCATGTTTCATTATCTCACCAAACTTATTGAGTCTTAGAAAAGCAACCATTTCATGTTTCCAAGTAAAGGAATTTATATATTCCGTCCTGGGCCAGAAATTAAGAAAATCCTAAAGTGTCTATTTTTTTCATTAGTTTTTATTAGAATGTTAATATTATTCTTGATTATTTGGGAGATTAATAGGTAATTTTTAGTGTTTTAACTTATTTAATAACTAATCTAATTTCTTGACAAATCCGAATTAAATGTTTTCCTTTTTTTTCTAATTAGCATAATTCCAACAACAAAAAAAACAATATAACCGTAGCTGAATAGAATTTATGGTAGCTGAATAGAAATTAAAATTGTAAAAGAAGAAAAATAACAAAAATAAAAAGGGAAAGAAAAAATTAGTGTTGTGAGAGGGAACACCAAATCATTGGATGGTCCTGGAACATAATAAATATTTACCTGACCGAGAATTCCCAAAATCCTGCTCATTTGCCATTTTATTTTATTTTCTGTCATCGAAAACGCTCAGTGATTCAAAAAAAAAGGACCAAGCCCATTGTTTGGGTCATGAAACGGCCTGCTATTCGGCCCCTTTACTATCAATATGGCTTTCTTTGGGTTATGTTTCGGCATGTTTAAGTCACTTCAGGTGTCTTCAATTTTTAGATATCAAGTATAAGCGAATGGTCATAGTCATAGACTCATAGTCGTAGACAATCTCAGTGGATTACCAGACCAAAGTTACATATTTCCGGGCTTAACTAAGTAGGAATGGATTAACAAACACAGTAAATTTAGGCCCAACAAGAGTTTGCCAAAATGAATTATTCGTTGTCCGTTACGTCACGTGTGAGGCCCTTGCATTCTTGCAAACGGTTGCAAATATGCTGCGATGAAACAATTTGTAAAGGAAAGAATTGATATTATATTTTATTTTGTATCCGTTATAACTAAATTATAGAGTTAATTAGAATTTTAATTATAATCGTAACGGCTTAAAATAACCAATGTTATGACCTGCGGGTTGTGACTAAAGATGTTAATAACATCCACCACCAATTATGCAGATGCAGCAGATACAATGAAGCATGCAGATGCATATATGGTGGAAAGCACGTGACTTCTATACTAAATATAACTAACTAGCATTTAGTTAGTTCTTAGTTAGTTGTTAGCTTTCTTAGTTGGTTGTTAGCTTTCTTGTTAGTTTGTTAAGCTTTCTTGCTTTTCTTTAAAGTAGTTTCGAGCTTGAGGAGCTTTGTATATAAGCCTACTAGGCTTCTCTGAATACTCACTTTTCCATTCATATTTTTCAATAGAGAATGTCAGTTCATAAGATGGTATCAGAGCTTTGAGCTCTGGTACTCACCACTCTTCCGCATTTTTTTTGTTCTTGAAAGATGGCACATCAAGGTGCTGTTCTCCCAGATTTCCTTACAAATCCAGCAAATATTTTCTTTCTTCATCCTAATGAAAGTCCAGCATTAGTGTTAGTTAATCCTGTTCTTGATGGAAAGAATTATCACAGCTGGGCAAGGGCCATGACCATGGCACTCCTTTCAAAGAATAAGCTAGGCTTCATAGATGGAAGCATTGAAGCTCCACCTGCTGAGGATCCTTCGTTTAATGCGTGGCGAAGATGTAATACCATTGTCCTTGCATGGATTCACCGTTCAATCAATGAGTCCATTGCAAAATCTATATTGTGGATAGAAAGGGCTCGAGATGCTTGGATAGATCTTAAAGATCGATTCTCGCAATCTGACATATTCCGAGTTTCAGATCTACAAGAAGAGATCTACAAAATGCAACAAGGAGAAAGAACGATCACTGATTTCTTCACAGATCTGAAGACTATGTGGGATGAATTAGATAATTTGAAGCCACTACCTACATGCAGCTGTGCTAATCGATGTGCATGTGGTGGATACCAACAGATGCAGACATACAGAGAAAGAGATCATGTCATAAGGTTCTTGAAAGGCTTGAGTGATCAGTATTGTCATGTTCGATCACAAATCATGTTGCTAGATCCACTGCCTAATATTAATCGAGTCTTTTCCATGGTGGTTCAACAAGAAAGACAAATGATCACAGAAGGTCATTTTGATGCCATCACTGAACCAAAGGTGTTTTCCACTAACTCTGATAGAGGAAGAGGACGTGGAAGCTATGATCAAGCAACAAGAGGTCGCGGAACCTATAATCAAGGGAGAGGAAATGGTAAGATCTGTACTTTCTGTGGTAGGCATAATCATACAATAGATACATGCTATCGAAAGCATGGATTTCCTCCTGGTTTTAAGCCAAGAAATATGGCAAATCATGTTGCAACGGATTCTGAAGAGCTCATACCAGATCCAAGAAAAGTTCAAGATTCAGCAGTTTCCATGTCCCATGAGCAGTATGAGACTTTGTTAAATGCCCTGCACTCATCACAAGTTAACTCGGATGCTGTGATTCCTTCATCAAATCATGTCCAAACTTCTGCTTTGAATGCAGACACTTTTAATAAGCCAGGTAATCAACCAATTCAGTGGCTCCTTGATACTGGAGCCACAGATCACATTTGTCATGTTCAATCTATTTTCACCAATCTTCATAGAATTTCACCAATTTCTATTTCTCTACCCGATGGCTCAGAAAGCATAGCATCATTTGCAGGAACAGTATATCTTTCTTCTCATCTAATTTTGATTAATGTTCTTTATGTTCCTACCTTTAGAGTCAATCTGATTTCTGTTACAAAACTAACCAAAACTGTTCCATGCTACCTCACTTTTCATGACTCTTTTTGTTGTATTAAACAGAAGCATACCAGAGTGATGATTGGTTTAGCTGAGGCTGTGGATGGACTATACATGATGAAGATCTCTCCCAATCATTTAGCTTTCCAGAATAAGCCATATGGCAAAATTACCAATTCCATTGTAAATACTTGTATACCTCAATACCCTTTAGCCAACAATAATATACCTAGTGCTACTGATGCTTCTTTACTTTGGCATCTTAGACTAGGACATGTATCTCACACTACTTTGAAAGAAATGTCAATACAATTCCCTTTTATTCCCAATGTCCATACTGCACCTTGTGATGCATGTCAATATGCTAAACAGAAGCGTTTATCCTTTCCAACAAGCAACACCAAAACAAAGAGGCCCTTTGAAATGATACATGTGGACATTTGGGGGCCATATGCAGTGCCTTCCATTCATGGACACAAATACTTCCTAACAATAGTAGAAGACTTCACAAGGTATACATGGACCTTACTCATGAAGTCAAAGAATGAAACCCGAAATAAACTCCAAAGCTTTATTAAGCTAATGGAAAACCAATTTAATACTTCCATCAAAACTGTCAGAAGTGACAATGGATCTGAGTTTCTAATGGAAGAATTTTACAAATCAAAAGGGATTCTGCATCAGAAAAGTTGTGTGGAGACACCTGAGCAGAATGGTATTGTAGAAAGAAAACATCAGCATTTGTTAAATGTTGCAAGAGCACTCATTTTTCACAGCAAATTGCCATTGATATACTGGTCCTATGCTGTTATGCATGCAGCTTTTCTAATCAACCGTTTAGTAACTCCATTACTGAAGAATACCAGTCCACACATGTTGCTATACCAGGAACCAGGATCTCTCACAAATCTCAAGATTTTTGGTTGCCTGTGCTATGCATCAACAAATGTGTCTGGTAGAAATAAATTCTCTCCAAGGGCCAGAAAAACAGTGTTTCTCGGATATACAGATGGAATCAAGGGATATGTTTTGCTTGATTCAACATCACGTTCAATTTTTATTTCCAGAAATGTGATTTTCTTTGAGCATTGTTTTCCCTTTGTGGACACCAAAACCGTGAACACCATCCCCACCAAATCTGCCACTCCCATACCTTATATAGAAACTTGTGATCATCCACTTCCCATTATAGTTCCCAACATTCCTGAACCCGATATACCAATTCCTATTAATCCTCCTGTCCCACCAAGACGTTCCACTCGGCTACATCACCAACCAAATTATCTTCGAGATTATCATTGTAGTCTGTCTATTGCATCAGTTTCAAATCAGTCTTCCTCAGGTAAAATTCCTATTTCTTCTGTTGATTACCCAATCTCTGATGTTGTCTGTTATAATAAATGTGCTCCTTCATATAAATGTTTTTGTTTAAACATAACATCACATAGTGAGCCTCAGTCATATACACAGGCAGCAAAATTTGATTGCTGGCAAGATGCAATGCAGAAGGAGATTCATGCTCTTGAACAAAATCACACATGGGTCCTAGTTGACTTACCACCAGGAAAACGCACTATAGGGTGCAAATGGGTGTACAAAATTAAATTTCATGCAGATGGTTCAATTGAGAGGTATAAAGCCCGACTTGTGGCTAAGGGCTACACACAAATGGAGGGAGTGGACTACTTCGACACTTTTAGTCCAGTAGCCAAAATGACAACCGTGCGTATGTTGCTTGCCATTGCAGCAGCCAAAAACTGGTTTTTGGAGCAATTAGATGTAAATAATGCGTTTCTTCATGGTGATCTGAATGAGGAGGTATACATGGATGTGCCTCAAGGGTTTCGAGTTTCTGGCTCTTCTAAGCAAGTTTGTAAATTGCAAAAATCTCTTTATGGCCTTAAACAAGCAAGTAGGCAATGGTATTCTCGATTGACCACAGCTCTTCTTTCCTTGGGATATGTCCAATCATCTGCCGATCACACTCTTTTTATTTTACAGAAGAACAATGGCTTCACTGCTTTACTAATCTACGTTGATGACATTGTCTTAGCAGGAGACAATTTTTCAGAAATCCAACGTGTAAAGCAATTTCTTGATGATGAATTCAAGATTAAGGATCTGGGCACATTACGTTTCTTCCTTGGTTTAGAAATTGCTCGTTCTAAACAAGGAATTGCTGTTAATCAACGGAAGTATACACTTGAGTTGCTTTCTGATAGTGGTTTACTTGCCACCAAACCAGTTTCCACTCCTCTGGACCCTTCTACAAAGCTAGCCCGAGATCTTGGTTCGAAATTATCAGATACAGGTCCTTATCGAAGATTGGTTGGAAGACTTTTGTATCTTACCACCACTCGCCCAGACATTGCCTTTGCGGTTCAACAGTTAAGCCAGTTTATCTCCTCTCCTACTGATGTTCATTTAAGTGCTGCCACGCGGGTCCTCAAATATCTTAAGGGTGCACCAGCTAAAGGTCTTTTCTTCTCAGCCACAAACGACCTCACTTTAACTGGTTTTGCTGACTCCGATTGGGCTTGTTGCCCAGATACTCGTCGGTCAGTTACAGGGTTTTGCACATTCCTTGGTCCTTCACTACTCTCATGGCGGTCGAAGAAACAGACGACTGTATCAAGATCATCTTCTGAGGCTGAGTATCGCGCCCTTGCAGCTCTTACTTGTGAGATTCAGTGGTTACGATACCTCCTGCATGATTTTGGCATCCCTTTTACTCGACCTGCATCCGTCTACTGTGATAATCAATCTGCCATTTATTTGGCACACAATCCTTCCTTCCATGAACGCTCAAAGCATATCGAGCTTGATTGTCACATTACACGTGAGAAAATCCAAGCTGGACTCCTTCATCTTCTCCCTATTTCTTCCTCTATGCAGTTGGCTGATAGCTTCACCAAAGCACTTCATCCTTCTTCATTCTCCTCGCTCATCAATCGTTTAGGTCTTGTTGATCTTCATAGTCCAGCTTGCGGGGGCGTAATAACATCCACCACCAATTATGCAGATGCAGCAGATACAATGAAGCATGCAGATGCATATATGGTGGAAAGCACGTGACTTCTATACTAAATATAACTAACTAGCATTTAGTTAGTTCTTAGTTAGTTGTTAGCTTTCTTAGTTGGTTGTTAGCTTTCTTGTTAGTTTGTTAAGCTTTCTTGCTTTTCTTTAAAGTAGTTTCGAGCTTGAGGAGCTTTGTATATAAGCCTACTAGGCTTCTCTGAATACTCACTTTTCCATTCATATTTTTCAATAGAGAATGTCAGTTCATAAGAGATGTGGCCCGCTACAAAACTCCTTTGTCACAGATGGTAAGGAGTTTGTGTCCCTTAACCAGAGGTCTCGAGTTTGAGCCATGAGAATGAAAAAAAAAAGATTTTGGAGAGCCGCCCCCGAAAAGGTCCGACAGTGCTCGATGAAGATTAGTCTTCGGTTACTGCTAGGGTCCGACAGTGCTCGATGGAGATTAATCTTCGGTTACGGCCGGATGATACCTTTGAATTTATTCAAAAATAAAAAAATAAAAATGTGGCGTGCGATGTTGTCTGGGCCCTGGGGTATGTTCTCCTATTTTATGTTTGATCCGTGGTTTTTTTAGACTGATCCATGGTTATCACCGTTCTTATTAGAAATGAGTTAAGATTTAAAATTGAGAATAAGAAATTTGTCCAGTGTGACTGATTGACCAGATCTTTATTATTCTATTAAACATATCAATACTTAGGCTAAATTGGCTAATGCAAGTTATTTATATATTTATTCAAGTTCGAAAAGTACGTAGTGTTAGCATCATTTGTCAGCAGATCGACACAGGTTATATAGCTTTTGGTAGCAAAATATTTATAAGATTTTGCTAACGTATATTTTTAAAACTCAGGTTCATAAAAAAGAAATATATATTATTAAGCTTAATGACTCAAATAAAAAAAAATAAAGGTACTAATTAATTACATTTTTTATTTATTAATTTTTATGTTTTATTCTTTGACAGGTATATTAAAGACACACATTTTAACTCTGTTTATAATTATGTCATTTTTATTCGAATTTAATCTTTAATCATTATTAATATAAACAAAATTTGTATTAGTATCAAATAGTGAGATATTACATCGCATATCATTTAATAAATTTTTTAATATGCCATTTTTTAATTAATAATCATAACTTTGCAGTTTTATTTTCTCTCTAAAATATGTCCTGTTTAACGGAGTTAAATTTAAAAAAATTAATCAGGGATCCGGCAGACAGATAGATAGAAGAAGGAGGCGGTCACGGCGGGGACTGTATGAGGGACGACGTTAAGTGCCACGTGGGACAACCACGCAGAAACAAGAACCGGATCACGAGGAATTTCTGTCAGTAGCACAAGATTCTCTGTTAGATACGTGACGTTGACATCTCTCTCCTTTCCCGCGCTCTTTCTTTCTTTTTTTTCTCCTTCCTACTTTAATTATTATTTAATAATTAATACTGTTTTCCATTTGTAGTTAAAAATGATTAATTTGTCATAATCGATATAAATTATTTAATTTAAAAGGATAAATATTTTTCCCATAATTAATTTGTCGTGATCGTTGCAGCTAAGGCGAGGTGTGTTCCGCAGCATCAAAAGGCGACCGCAGTAAATCAAACACCCCACCTCCTATTTTTAATTACAGTACTAACTTCATATATATATATATATATATATATATATATATATATATATATATATATATAATTAAGTAACAATTTCTCTATTTAATTTTATATTTACATTTTATTGTTGTGTTAAAAAAATCATTTTATGTTTCTCTCCAACAGCTTTTCTTTTTCTTCTTTTTCTTAATTTGAAACTCTTGATATTACGTAAACTCTTCAACTGCTATATGTGGAGTTAAACTTGGTTAATACTTACCGCTACTTGTGATTAAAACTTTCCAATCTTGCACGACCTTAAAATGAACCGCAATAGAAAAGTAGTACTCAAGAGTGGTCATACCTTTCCGTATATATGGTTACGGTAAAAGAAATGAGAGATACAATACAATCAAAATAAACGAACAAGAGGTAGGGAGTGGTACGAGATTGGAGCACATGCATGACATAATTAATGGGGAACGGTCCACTCCACTCTGTCTACGGGCCCTCCCATTTGTTTTTACATGCTATGTGCGCATTACATTATACGAACGATAAAATAACCAACAATTTAAAAGTTTATTCTATTTTAGTGCTTTATTATGTTGTATTACCTGCACAAATGAATCTATTGGAGATAATAGTTTTCTCCTATTATATTAGCAAATTATGAGGAAGGATATTCTTACAAAAAAAATTTAGCATTCTCTCTCTTTGATTCAATGGTGATTAAATGGGTAGTAAGTTAGTAGTAGAAAAATTTGGTGGTAAGAATATCCTTCTTCGCAAATTATTACCCTTTATTTTAAATAGAAATATTGAGTTTTAAGTGTTGAAAATTGAGAAACTACTCTTGAAATAATTGCGTTCAATAGGGGTTTGAAGACGGAAGAATTTGTTTAATTAGTTTGTTTATGATTTTTTTTTTTTTTTGGTGAAAACGAAATATTTTATTTGGATCAGTTTGACAAAATTGTTTTTAACTCATCATGTTATTTTTTTGGGTGATGTGTGTTAAATTTTTTAATTGTCATTGTACACATTACACAATGTACAGTTCTCACGTAATTGGGTAAGAATTTTTATTTACACATATTTGCATGTATACTATTTTATTATTGGGTTTTATGTTTATTATTTTTCATAACATAATTTCACTTTCCTACACACACATTAAAGAGATGTGATCCACATGTTTTTCTTTCTCTTTCATCATTCCACTTTCTCTCTCCCTATTATTGTCTGTGTTGAAAAACCCACTTATATCATGTCACATAATATTAATAAAACCCTTTATTATTTCATTAGAATTAATTTTATATTATTTTTTGCTCAGACATATTCTAATTTCATAACATAAGCTAAATGTGAAGTGATATATTTCATGAAAATGTACTAGCATCATATTTCGCGCTGCCAACAATAACACCATTGAAATTAATAAAAACATGAAGCGTAAATTTCTGACTTTATAGAGGGTGTTCACATTGCATAGAGAAAACGCTAGACTCCATTATTTTCTACTGCCATTCCCAGAGATCCACCTGAGAAACATGAGAAGGACGGGTCCAAATTGAAATGAGGAGATTTCGAAGAAAGAGCCAGTAATAGTGTTAGAGGCCTCCCTGGATGAAACATGGCTCATCCATAGGGAACACACATTATTCTCTCCCTCTCAATATCAACACAAAACATTCACAAGGTTATCTCGGTCCCCCTAGCTATACGGTCCTATTATTGAAGAATACGACATCTAATTTGGAGTTTCAATCAATTTGTAATATAAGTCTTCGGCATGTTTTGGGGACCATCTCTCTTACGATGCATGTAGCTATTTTTTTTTTTTTTTTGAGTTACACAACCGTAATTACCTCTCCGAGGCGAGTTGGCTCCCCCGATTTCCCCATGATTTCGACTCTTTGAGCCGACTATGAGATTAATCCAGAATACGGGGTCAGTGATGCATGTATCTATTTTGTATCTATATATATGTAAATATTTTTGTTGGGGACCTTTTGGCATTTGAACTATTAAAGTATCAATAAAGTATGGTTTATTAATTATTATTCTTTAAGGAGATAATTTTTATATGACACACGTAAAAATTTGTGGATTCCATAATTTCTCTTTCTCTCTCTTCCTTCATATGGATCTCACATATTTTTAGATGTGTGTAGGACATAAATTTATTTCATATAACATGAGAGACATTAAATTACTATAGTATATAAATACTGTTGAGATATATAAAACCATTAATGTAACCTCACCCAACAGCTTAAACTTTTGGCTTGAATTGGTTCTTTACATGGTACCAGAGCCTCGTGTCCCGGGTTCGATTCTCGCTGCCCCTCGTTTTCTTTCAAGTGGAATTTCTTTGTTCGCACAGATATGTGGGCATGTGCATTGTCCAATCTTCAAGCCCAGTGGGCTCTCGTGTGAGGAGGCGTGTTGAGATATATAAAATCATTAATGTAACCTCACCCAACAGCTTAATCTTTTGAGTTGAATTGATTTTTTACAAAATACACGTACAAATACCCAAGCCTACGAAAAAAATAAGGGAAAAAAGAGCGAGGTTATATCAACTCGGGCAATGTTATTGTTCTTTGTGTATTTTTTTCATGCAATTGTAGCCTTGTAGGGGATGACCAAGTAGTGGATGATTATATTGTTCTTGCTGCACCATATGAAATACAAGAATGAACATGGTGCACCTCCATTCAAATGATGTCACAGAGCAACTACTACCCCTCAATCATGCAAAGATTTTTTGACAATTGGGGCACACAACAAAAGACCATGGGATTTAACTGGCTCACAGAGGAGCTCATGGGCCGCTGGTTTTGACCTATATATGCCTCCACTCCTTGTCTCAAATGAAACATGCTAACTAATAGCTTCGTCTTTATTTTCTGGGAGCCTAATTATTCAACTATATACACTTTGAATTCACCTACCACATTCACCTTCTTTAATTTCATATCTACGTCAAGTCCTTTCAATGTCTTCAATGCAACAATATATTGTAGTACGTCAAGTCCTGAAATTTTCTTCACTAAGTTTTCAGCTTCTGATAAACTAGCACTATAATCCAGCTCATGCGCAAGTGCTTTCCAAAGCTGTCCTTTGTGAAAACTTTTTTATTTGTGTTTGTTTGCTTAGGCTGTCCACAATAATAAGATTTGTAATCATATTTGTTGACTAATCTCCATGGATAGAAAGAAACAATAAAATTGAAGTGGATCTTACTTTTTTTTTTTTTCCCATGTTAAGAGTGGTACATCTTTTACTTTCCTATCTTTTCCACGTGACTTGCTAGCTTTTTGACCATCAATCTTATTTTAGTTTAACCTTTTGTTTTTCATGCAATCTGCTTCTTGTTGTGTTTCACTTTTAGACATGCCCGCTTTTACTTTGTCAAAACAAAGGTTTCCTTCCTATTCCACATAGTTTAACTTGGAACAAAAAAGAAGACGACGAAATCATGTCCCTTCCCATTTGCACCGTTTCTATGAACGAGTAAGCATAAAGAATATACCCTCCCAAATGAACAAATTTGTTGACCTAGAAGTTACTGGTGAGTTATTTTTTTTTAATTTTTTTGGGGTAGGAATATACTAAATAACTAAATATAGTTCATTAATGGGAAATAGAACCAAAAAGGAAAAAAAAAATGTCATTGGTTGTAGACCTTAATCAGTGATATTATAATTTTCTAAAAATAAGAAAACAGTAAAGTCCTTGTTGAAATTATTGTAATTGATTTTTAAATTAATTGGGCATGATAGAAACATGTTTATGCAAAAATTGCTCTATAAATCATCTGCACCGCGAATTCAAAGACTGGCTTTTTTTTTTTTTTTTTTTTGAGTTTGGCTATATCTTCTTAAAATGTTTTTAACACTTGATTAAAATCTTTATTAACAAAGAAAATACAATAATTTCTTAAAAAAAATATAAAAATTCAGTATTTTTATCTCAGATTTAAGAGATATTAAAAAAACTAGTTAAGAGAATTCGTAAACATATAATAATTATTATTTTTGACTTTCAGAGCGAACACATGCCTGCACCGTTTGCATCTCATTAGATACACTTGCATGTGAGTTTAAATTCTATAGGGTGAAAAATCTACTGCTGTTAACAGCATTGATGAAGAGCGGGCTACCATTGCATTAATGACGATCCTCGTACATTTTGCCCAGATGCAATTACCAGTCTAATAGAAGTATAACTGCACACCAAACACTTTTGGCTCATATCGTAATCTACTTGATCAGAGATTTCGAATTCAAACAATAAAAATAAAAATAAAAAATTTAGAAGAGCTGTTCCTTTAATAAGATCCAAAAAAATATTTGAATAGTATATAATTATGTTGAGATATATAAAATCATTATTCCTCGCCATAAGTGGGATTTCTTTGGTCGCATAGGTAGATGGACATGTGCATTGTCCACCTTTCAAGTCTAGTGGCCTCTCGGGTGAGGGGGCGTGTTGAGATATATAAGATCATTAATGTAACCTCATCCAACAATTTAAGCTTTTGGGTTGAATTGGTTCTTTACAAATTCAATAGGCAGATTCTTTGACACCGGTGTCAAATTTGAAGTTTGACGAGCACGGCTCTGATTTGTAAGCATGTGATACCATTATTTTATTTTTTTGATCTAATGGCTATTTGATGGGGTATCAAATTTCAAATTTAACACCGGTGTAAAAGGATATCTTGATAATTCAAATAATGAAATGATTGAGGGAAAAAAAAAACTAATAGGAAAAGGGGTTATATTATTAAAATTCTGCAGTAACAGTAAGCCAATTTTTTGGGGATTAAATGTGTGAATGGGATGAGTACACAGTAATTGTACCTAATCCCTTCGTTGGGGGTGCATTATCTTCTTTTGCAATTGGTTAATTAGGAGAACAACTTTTTTAAAGAAACTGTAGCAGAGATTGTAGCTGGATTCCTTAAGCCAATTAATCCTCCACCCCCACATCATAGATCAATCGCTAGAACCTGTCCTTTTCTACTCCTGTTAAAGAAAGTGTTATAAAATAATTTGGATTATTAACACATTATTAGAGGTCATGCATAGAAACAGCTATTCCCAACTTCAGGTTGGAACTACTTCCAGCTTTACCGGCACTGATTACTCGTTGTCGTCCCATATTATGGTCAAGAATCAAGAATATTGCAATCAAGCACAAATACATGCACACACACCACACACGTGGGAAAGCACTTGATAACAAGATAAACTCAAGTTGTGTTAAGGCTCTTAAAGCATCCACACCAAGACATGGGATCACTTTTAAGACCACATCTCTCTGTACTTCGACAATTGGAATGAGAAAAGTTAAAGAAATTTTTAATGTAAATTCTTTTTCTTTTTATAAAGAACAATAAATTAGAGGTGTCCCTAGGTAATTATGACAATTTATCCAACCAGAAACTTTGAAGCAAGAATATCTTCAAACACCTTTTCTTTTTGAAATAATGAATGGAGTATTTGTAGCCTCCGAACAAAGCTCAGATAAGAAAGGTTTGTGTAATGATAGCGTTATGCAGATTGAGGAACACATTTGCAACAAAACGAGATGATGTGGTCAAAGTAAGAGGTCACTTTGCATTATTGGGAAACATTGAGCTGGTTTTATAACTAGCTGGACCTAGAAAAGGTTCAACTCCGAAAAGAAAATGCAATAATGTAAGGGCCACTTCCATATTGCCAAACATCATTTCACAGAATTTAATCATTAGTCCCCTTTAATTAAATTCTTTCCTTAGAATATTCAAATTTCCATTCCAACATATAGCCAAAAGGCTATTGTTTGTAAAAAGGCCTTTGTTACATAAAGCTGAAAGATAGGTGGCCCCAACAGGCCCTTTAATTAATCCCCCAAATTCCACCACTAAAGTCATGGCAAAATAGGTAAAACTTCAAAACCCACTTTTTCTCCCTCCCTCTTATCTTTTACATGCAGAACTTAACATGAAAAATGAAGGAGATATCTAACACTAGGTATCGTTCCAAGCAGCAAAAACTGGCAAGTGAGACAAAGGCCTTATTTGAGGTGGTGCTGGTGAGGGAAACCAAGAACTAACACCAGAAGCAATGTGGTTGTTGACATTCTTTGTTTCCATTGGGCGCTTTGGAAATAGTGAGGGACCTGTTTTATCAGGACTGGCTTCTCTTGAACTGCTTAAACTGGTCACCAGCGAGGACGGGTTTGAAAAATGAGTCCTAATCTTGCTAGAGTCTTCCATCATGAGCTGGCCAGAACCTACTGAATCAGTCCCTATTAGATCCTGTAGGGCCACAGAGAAAGCAGAATTTCTATAACCTCCACAGTTCATAATTTTCTGATCACAGCTATTTGACTCTTGCTGTGGATGATGATGCAAAACCATCTTCCAGTCTGAATCATTTTCATTGTTGTTTGGGGCTTGAACTGCTTCCCCTTTGCTCTGACTTGATACACCATTATAGTCAATGGCTTCGGTTCTTTGATCACTATCTTTGTTTCGCCTAGCCAATTCCCCAGCTAGGAGAGTATTACTGGCCATGATCCTTTCAACATCGTATCTTGATATGTCAAAGTTGGTGACTGCATTTACCCCACGGAATTTGATTGCAGCTACATCATATGCTTCTGCTGCTTCCTCTTGAGTGCCTAAATTTATTTCCAGAAAAAGACAAAAGAAAAAAACATTAGTTTCTTTTCTTTTAAAACAAAATGGCAATTTGAAAAATTTGAACTTTCATGTCGAGATACCCTTTTACCTATGTCTAACGTATTTTATGTGAGACAACAGCCTTAAAAAAAGTGGTATGTTCAAAGTAAGCTATATGGTCAGCCTTATAAAAGCATTACCAGTCACTAGTGTTTGGGAAAAGAAAGATTGAAGCACAAAATAACATAATAAAAATATGAGAAAGAATATTCTTACTACCAAATTTTTTTACTACTAATTTACTACCTTATCTAATCACCATTGAATCAAAGAGAGAAAATGCTAAAAAGTTTTTGAAAAAAAGAGAAAATGTTGATCCAATGGTGATTAGATAGGTAATGAGTTGATAGTAAAAGATTTTGATAGTAAGAATATCCCTCCTCAAACAATATATCATATGAAGTTACTTTAAACGAGCTAGCGCCTTAAATGTACATGAGCATTCCTGTTTCATAATTCGAAAGCTAAAAAATTCCCTAATAACAGATTTAGGAACGATGTTCGAGAAATTGACAATAGTCTAGTAGGACTCTTACTGAATGTCCCAAGGTAAAGGTCCTTGTTCCCCGCAACTCTGCCTATCCTTGCTTGCCATCTTCCATGTTGGTGGTGCCTGCATAATACCAAAAGGTGAACTTAGCCCAAATCTCAAAATTAACTACGTGTCCCTAATTCGAAAGAAAAAGGAGCAGGATAACCGCATGAACCTTGTCACCCCTCTGTATATTGAAGCACCCCTTGAAAATCCACTGCTTTTTCTGCAAAGCAAATAAATATTTAATCATCATGATTATCATATTATTACTGGTAGCTTTTGCAACCATAATTGCCAATTAATCGTTATACGTACCTTCTCAGGTGGGCAACATATTCCTGCCTGCTCATGTTCTTCATTTCTTCAAGTTGGGTTTGGTAATTTTCTAACTGCCAAAGGTAAAAGAGAAAGAATGAAGTTCCAATGCTTATAAGATTCGAAGTGAGCAAAAAATGCAACAAAATTGAAATATACCGGGAAATTTATATGCGTTGAAGGTCCCCAGTACTTAAGGGCTGCAAGATCATAGGCTCTTGCAGCTTTCTCTTCCATATCATAACCACCTTAAGTTCAAAAAATAAATTGACCACATAGCAATCAGAACTAGTACCAAGAAGGTTGAAACTTGAAAATGCAGATCTTTGTGGTAAAAAGACTTACCCAAATATACTGAAACATGCAAAGTTTGATTGAATCATCATCCACAACACAAGCGAGATCATGACAGATGAGTTAGTGAGCACAGTTCAGATTACAAATACGAAGGGACAAAAAATTTAAGTGGGAAACAATACTTCAAGTAATTAAAACCAAGTCAATGACTATTGTTCTAACCTTGTCTTCCTTTCCTGGTCTGCCCTTCTTTTTTGCAACTGTTATCCCACAAATGCGCTTCATATCTACCAGTCCATCGGTGCCTAATGTATAATAACCATGGGGAGTTAATAAGAAATTTAACACGGAACACTAATTTGTTATTTTTCAAAGAATAAGTTACACAACAAAGGAAAGTTTCAAAACTAACATGAACATGATTAAACTAACCTTGTCACGCCTCTATACTGAGATGTTCTCTGTCCGAATGTGTCAATAGATTTCCTATGCACTGGTTGCTTCTGGCCAAGCTTAGCAGCCCCTCTCTTTTTGCCATCCATGGTCACCGAGTCCGTTCCAGAAGGTGAGATCTGACTCGGAACCGTTACACAGCTAGATTGAGAACCAGGACTCATGGATAGGCTTAGAGATTGTAACTCCCCACAGCCTACAGGACCAAGAGACGAAGAAGGTCCACGATCATTGCTCATGTTACAGTTCATTTGCTGCTCCATAGCATGCTGAGCAGAATACTCCCTTGGGGACACCCAGTTTTTCAAGCAAGCAATGCTTTCTTCCGCCATTTGAGACATTTGGGAGCTGCAAACTGTAACGTGGGTTTCCTTGGTTTCTTCCTCTAATGGTGTTTGATATATCCCATTGCAAGCAAGTCCTGAATAATATGGATGTGATTGAACAGTGACATGCCCTTGTTGCCTGAAGGGTTCTGAAAGAAGGTTCAGCGAATGGTCTCTGTTGGTTTGTGACTCTGCATTTTGGCTATTATAATAGATGCTGTCTAGGCTTAGAGCCATTGCCTCTCTTTCATGAGTTCCATATTCGTGAGTTCCCATAGTTGCACCACCTAGAAAGTCTTCAAGTTTTGGAGACGAAGTAGGCACCATCACTTCAATAATAGAACCAACGTCACGAGATAATCATTAAAAGGACCATATATAAATAACAATAATAAAAAAAAAGAATAACTTTTGAAATCACACAGCATATTCGAAAGGGTTAATACAAAAAAAAAATTGAAAACTAAGCAAATCAACCTTGCGTTTGTGATCTACTGAGAGCCTCCATGATACAAAGTGACCCGTCAGACTTGAGAGGCATAACGGTTAAAGGAGAATGGAAGTTACCGGTTTCTCCAACACCATAACAGATTCCGGAGTTGGTTATGTGAGAAGGGGACAAGTAGAAGGTTGTCGGAACAGTGTTATTAGAAACAGTAGCAGAAGCTGCAGAAGCCTGGGGTTGTGGATGATTGTAGTGATGATGATGGTGAGGGCCAGAAGTAACCTCCATTTTCATGTGGGGTGAGAGAGAGAACCCCAACCAGTTATGATTGTTTCCATCATCGGTGTTGCTATCATTCAAGGACTTCATCTTCCTGCTTTTTGGGTTTTTTTTTTTTTTTTTTTCTTACTTGAAAAAGGTTTGAACTTGCTAGCTACCAGTATCTCTCGCAGCAAGGCAAGTCAATCATTGCTTGGCAAATAAACTAATCATATTGGAAAATAAAATCCATTGCCACCTGCATATGAAGACTTGGTTTTTGTTGTGTAGCTACAGCAAAAATTCTCCACCAACCAAAAACTCATCGTTCTATGCGCTCATCACAAAATCTGTCTCTCTCCGAACACAACAAAACTGGTCTCTTTAAACTAAACAAAAAGAATGAATTCTCGGCAAGCGATGCTGGGGAGCACCCACTTCATTCCATAGGGATCTGTGTATTTGAGAAAGACCACGTCTTTTGCTCTCTCTCTCTCTTTTCTTTTCTTTTACTTTTTTTTTTTTGGCCCCCTTAACCTTAACCTCCTTTAACACCCCCCACCTAGCTTTTTCTTAAACCCTACCTTAAACCCAGAAAATTCACACCGTAATACTACTAAAAGCGAAATCTCGAAAATGATGGGAAGATAGACCCAGGAATGTAAAGGGTAGGATTAACTATTTTGGTCAGTTTCTGAGTCTCTCTCTCTCTTTTTGTCTGTGTACCTTGGAAAATTGAACGCGTGTAATGAGCTAGCTAGCTGAATCTAGTGAGCATGACATGAAATGGGCACTACACTAGAGTGGGCTCGTGAGTGTAAAATGGAAATTGGGAAAGGGTTCATTTTTCAGAACTCAGATAACCAAAAACTCAGCAACCCTTTTTTTTATGTATTTGATTAATTTTGTTACAGTGACAACGTAGCAGGGCCCTTAGATAGATTTGACGGGAAGGACATATCTGTTCATGCAATCACTTCATACAGTACACCCATTCTGCGCCACTCTGCAATCTGCAAACTCTAATTTCAAATCTAATTTAATCCCTTGCTTCCAATCTATACCAGACTTAAATACTGAGCCAATTTGTGTCACAGCCTTAGCCTCTCTTTTTTTTTTAAATTAAATAATAATAATAAATAATGAATCCAAAATGACACATTACAAAAGTGGAGAAATCTTTGTCCTTTATCATAAATTTAATATCATAAATTTTCGAATATTATCATAAATTTAATATAAAAAATATATTTTAAAAAAAAATTTCTAAAAATAAAAATTTCACATTAAGTGTTACAGTACTTGACTGGCACGATGAATGGGTAACAACCCATCGTCCACTGTCGATGTGGACAAAGAGAGGTTTATTTAGTGGGTCATCTGATCTGATCTATGCTGACTATTCAGCATAGCTAAATTATCCTTCGGTGCTTTGAATGACAGCAAAGTATTGAGTTGTGAATGTCAAAATTCCAACAACAATTAAGGAAAGGAAGACAATTACCATACCATGCGTATGCTGTAAAGGTCACACATATCTACCTCCAAAAAGAAAATATTAATTATCTAAATATAAAAAATTAACATAGTGTTGTCTTTATCGTATAAAACAAATAAGATATTTGTTAATGCCCACCCGTAACGCCGTAACTGAGTTGTTTAGAAAACAAAAACAAAAACAAAATACTTAGTGTATTAAAACTTAAAAGAATATTTCATTTTTTAACGAATTACAAATATTTTATACAAGATATTGATATCTTGATCCTAATTCGCATGATCTATAAAATAGACTTTAGATAAATGTAGGATAATTTTATAATTGTTTGCAAGTTTAGATTTGATTATTTTTTAGAAAAAATTATCTTTTTTCATAAATTTGTCGATATGTTTTTAACTATTGGTTATTTTGAAATACAAATAAGTTAATATAAAAAAATTCTAATACACTATTACTATAAAATAAATTGTTTAATTTAATATTTCATGTAAGGGTAATATTTCTCTTATGTTGTATAAAAGAAGTATTATCTTATGCTCAAATAATAAATAGGAGAGAAAAAAAAGTTGAAGGTGAGAGAAAAAAATTATATGGGACCCATTTGAAATATGTGAGTGTAGGAGATAATATTTATTTTATGTGACATAAGAAAGTAATTCACTCCATGTAATTATCAATACAGACAAATTCATTAAATGAGGTGTGAATACGAAATTAAATGATGGTGTATCAAAAAAGTTTTAAACATGCAATGCATCTAAATTAAACTCTTTAATCTTATTAAAAAATTAATATCTTAAAAAATGTTATATGAAGAATAAAATTAACAATAAAAAGTCCAATTAATTACTCTGTACTCAATTCAGGGCGTACATGACAATTGTTTTATTTTTGTTCTTCAGCTATCAGTTCATTATTTGGAACAGATAAACAAATATATTTTTTAATCATTTATGCTCCACAAATAAAAAATGAAAACAAAATATTTTTAACAATATTATGGTGTGTATGACAATTATTTTGTTCACTGATCTCTTTTTATCGAGAGAAATATTTTTCCTATTTCTTGTTTAGAAAAGTTTCTCTGTAAAAAAAATGTGTTTAATAATACACGCATTATATAATGTGTGTTTTTAATAAATTCGAAATCTGATAACACATTCTATGTTATGTGTATTAAATAAACAATATTCCCAAAAAGAAAAAAAAAATCATTCCTAAGCTACCGATCCATTTTCTATAACAAAATAAATTTATTTAATTGAATATAATTTTTTATTATTTCTATTTCCCGTACTAAAAATAAAAAATCTTGGAACAAAAAATAATCATAAACCTTTTGTATTTTGCCTTGGGACTTTTTTAAGACAGATATGAATAATATTAAGCTTTTTTTCATAAGCAGAAATATTAAATTATGTATCATCATATATTTATCGCTAAGGTAAGTATTCCATCTCAAAACAAGTGCCTGGATTATAAGAATATTACATAAATACTTACATTATATGTAGTTGTTTATTTAAAATCTTTTGTTGAAAATTCAAACGTAAATATCGGAGTTTTTTTTTTTATTTTCATTGTTTAAAAGTGTAAAATGGTCCGCCAAATGAATATGGTTCTAATATTTTCAATTTTTGTCATAAAATTTTTATCACTCTTATTTAAAAATTAAAGTTGGTTCTCAGCAAGTACTACCGCATTTATGCTCTTTATTAAAGACAGCCCTAATCCTGTGGCAAAATGCTAAAATAACATGAAAACCCTTTGTTTTTTCCTTTGTCTCCGAGTGTTTAGTCAACACCTACTTTCAGACAAAAAGTTGAAAGTGGGTCTCTCACTCTCTCTCTCAAGCTTGAAATATTCCAGAAATGATGAGTAAAAGGGACCCGAAAACAAACTTTATGTGGAAAATGTATTTCACTTCTTTTCTTATTATAATCATCTCCTAATCTTTATTAAACATTTTCCACTTCACATAAAATCGTACATATGTGGAATGTGCACTTTATTTTTTAACACATTTTAACTTTTATGAGGATAATGTTTGTACGCTAAACTAATCTCATATTACATATAAGAGTATGTCTCATGTTGTGATATAAATTTGATATAGGTCTCACTAAAAAAAAAAAAAAAAATAGAATCCACCTTGATTTTATATCATCCACATAAGAGAATTATATCTTTTAACATAAGATTAGTTTAGCCCAATAATTTTAGGGAATTACTTTTCTTATGTTACATAAAAATATTATTATCTCCTACACTCATACTTTTCAAATGGGTCTCACAAAACTTTTTTCTCTCACCTTCAACTTTTTTTTTCTCTCATATTTATTGTTTGAGCATGAGATAATACTTCTCTTATGCAACATAAGAGAATTATTACCCATATTTTTATTGTAAAATGGTTTACTTATCAGCATCCGTCTCATAGTTCAAATCAAACCTAACTTGCATCAAGAACAAGTTTATATAAAGGGAAAAATATTTATCTTTTTAGATAACATAACTTGTTTCATTTCACTCTCACAAAGAAGTGGAACCTATACCTTTATTTTGTTATCAACTCTCTCTCCTCCTTTATTCATCTCTTCATCTTTCTTAAAATGACACAACTTTACATCCTTTAAAATGACACACATTTTTTCCTTTTATAAAAACCAGAAAAAAGAGGAGTTAGAATTTACACAAATCCTCTTGATATGTTATGAATTTTATCACACTTAGTTTATTATGTATAAAGTTAATTTAAAGTAAATTAAGGATTTTTTTTTTATAAATAATTATATCAACTCAAAAGCTTAACTAGTAAATGATGAGTCTTCAATGATTTTATATTTTATCTTTGTAACACAAAATTTTTTTGGGCTTGAAGCATGGATATTATACAAACCCATTTTTTTATTCTATCTTGTGGTAACTTAATTCCTATCTAGTTCTTCTTAGTAGAAGAAGAATCAAGAAAGAGGGAAAATGAGCATAATAGAAAAGAAAGATTTTATGTTCATTTACTTGGATAAGGTCCCACATCGTCTAGTACTCATTTTCATACAACACACTCTTCCCGGCCTAACAAATAATCCACATCAGCAACTACACAACCAACCTAACCATACAACAGACTTGACTTTTCAACATTGTCATCTCAGCTATTTATATATTAACACTATATATGTACACACTACTTATATCACAACTAGAGTTGGATTACACTTTACTTTATGTATTTATGACATAGTCCTTGACACACAAAGGTTTTCCAACTCTATGTTCAACTCTTTCCTTCTTTAATCCACTTGTAATATTGTGATATCATGTAAAAAACTCTTTACTTCAACTCAAAAGTTTACGTTTTATTAGAGATATATAATATAAAATCATTGAAGGCCTATCACTTATTAGCTTAAGTTTTTGGGTAATGTTACATTAATGATTTTATATTTTTCTATCACGCTCTCTCGCTTGAGAGCTCATTGGACTTGAAAGATGAATGATGCATCAAGGCCAACCTACATGTACTAAGAAAATCCAGTATATTTTATAATTTTGGTTAATAGAATGAGAGCGGTGAAAATCGAACTCATAACCATTTAGTCACGTCAGCTTCGATACGATATAAATAACTATTTCAACATAAGAGCTTAAGTTAGTAAGTTACGAGCCTTTAATAATTTTATATTATATCTCAAATATTTTTCAAAAGTAGTCACGTCAAATTTATCACATTTTATTGAGAACTTGTTGATGATATTATCAAAATGATAATATTATTTATATCCTTTTTTATTATACCAAATGTATAATGAAGCACATATGTCACATAAAACAAGTTTGTCATTTGCTAGCACGGACTCTTCTAAATCTTCTGTTTCTTTACATTTGCCGCTCTTCCAAAACATGCCTTTTTAAGTCTTCGTGCTTTATTCTTGATTCTAGGTTGTTTCCTACAAGCACCCAGTGCTTTAGCCATATAATTATCGTCAGTTAAGTTCATGCAGTTTTAGTAATTTTTGAATTTTTCTTGTTCGCTATATATTCTTATCGTGGCTGGTCAAAGTATCTCATTTCGGCTTTTTATTTTGTTTTAAACGTTTTTAATTATATGAATGGGCAAACAATGATGTGTATGCAATGCATATTTTCCATGCTATTGCTTGGTAGTGGAAGTTCTTTCTTGAGTGGAAAAATGTTTCACGCAAATTTTGCATGGAAATGTTCATGGTCATGGAGACAAAATTTCAAATGGGAATGATTTCGTTTTGAACCTTAATGAAAGGTAGTCCCAAACTGGGGGGGAAAAGAAACACTGAGTATGTGAGAAAAAGTTTGGATATCTGCGTGAGCACAGAGGTGGGAATGATTCGTTGGGCTATTATAACGAAATCATCACCAAAGCCATACACTCTCTCTCTTTCAAGTTACAATGCTGGCCTTTTAGTAAAGCACTTTACTGTGGTGCCTGCCCATCACAATTTATTTGTGTTCTTTCACTTTCACCAACCTTTTCAATTAGAAACAAATAGGGTAGACTTGGTAGGTTTGTGGCACAGTGGTGCACTTCTGCAATTTCAATGACACTCTTTAAAAAGAAAAACGAAAATTAACACAAATATTTTAAATAGTAAAAAAGATATATTAACAAATCACACTGACATAGATGCGGTTGCATTTCTAAAATGTACTGCTAATTTTTCTTTTCCACAGACTTAGGGAAAAAGGTATTTTTTTTCTCATGGAATTATTTTTAAAGAAAGTTATTTTGTATTTAGATATTTAATATTGCATATTACTAAAAAAAAATTATTTATTATAACAACTGAGAATTATTAGCTTTTGAAATAAATAACCCTTCTACCTTTTTAAAAAAAATTAATCTAAGCATACTTTAAAACATATTTAAGCATTTACTTTTAACAAATAAGTACTTATTTCAAAAAAGAAGTCAATTCAAACGGAATTCAGAGGAGCGACAAATAATGAGATTATTTTCACTTAAATTTTGATACATGAGGAAGAAAACCATGAAACAACACGTTTTAAAAGTCTACTAAGTAATAGCATTTCGAATGAACAGGATAAATATTTGTCTTAAATAGCCAAAATATTGATTCATGCCGTAGGGATGATACCATGTCAAAGGACTTTGGGATATACCACCTAAAAGCTAGGTCCAAAGGATGGGAGTGCCCAAAGACTTATAAACTCCACATTAATTATTCATCCAACCAATGTGACACTATATATCTTAACAGTTATTATTATCGTTACAAAAGCAGCCCTTTTAGGATGGTATCAAATAATATCTATAAGCCCACACATGACCATATAAATCATTCTCTAATTAGATCAAATCAATCGAAACTCAAGCAGAAGCTTCACAAGATTGATTCATAATTTGAGTTTAGCAATAATAAGCAGAGAGTCAACGATCCCACGTGTATTACAATATGTAAACAGTAAACATCTGTTCGCCTGATTTACATGACATAGCCCTGTTAAATATTAATTTTTTTGAATTATGACCTTGTTTTCGTCAAACTGTAATCGAAATTAAATGGGAATTAAATGTTTTCTGTCTTAAGTCCAACGCTGCAAAGCCTTGGGTGGTGTTATATATTATATTTCTTTTATGCTAATAATGGTGTCAAAGGTTCTAAATTGAATGTTTAGAATAACCAAAAAGAGCCTCAAGCTTGTAATCTTACGAAATAATTTGAAGTTTGAGCTATTAAATTTTCATGTTTTCTCCATCACACGATATGTTAAACACCAAATTATAAGGCCACAGACATCATAGAAGCAGCAAGGATTTTTTGATCACATGGATGCAAAATCCAAAAGTATTAATCGGATTGATGCAAAATTTATTAAAATAAAATAATGAGACACATAAAGGATCGTGCGCATTCAATTTGTACATTAAAAAGGTGCATAACTTGTGTGCGGCATGTTATATTTACAAATTTTTTTTTTACAAAATCTTTCAAATTATATTAAGTACGACCGGTCATACTTTAATCATAAAGTGCACAATCAGTCGTACTTAGTGTAATTTATAAAAAAAAAAAAATGTAAATGTATCATATCCCTAACCTGTGTGTACGTGCGAAAGCCTCGCTATCACTTGATATGGGCATTATGAGTTGGGCATGGGGTATTCATCGGTATACAAATTATATATTTTATTTAAGTTCCCTCGAATGTCTTATTATAGGACATTCTACAACTATTTTTAACTATATATTAAAGGTAATATATGGTTATAATATTAAAATTATTTTTTTCTCTCTTTCACATCAATAACTTTAATATTTTAACTATATATAACCTTAAAAAACATAAAATTAATATAAATATTAAAAAACAGATACAAAATGAAAAATTGATTTCTATAACATAATACTTATTTTGCTTTTATCTATGCGCCATTTGAATGCCTACAAGACCCTATGTGTCTTATTATATATTTTTTATTTAAATTTTGAATCAGTACCATAAAAACTTTCTCATTTTATATCAAATTGATAAAAAAAAGCCAAGAAGTAAAAAGTCTCTAAGAACTGACTAGTAAGACACCCAGTAAAAAAAGATTAGTAAGACAAAATTGAAACACTGTTCAGATGCGCAGAGCAGTTGAAAGCAGCCATGCATACGGAAAACCTGCGGCCATTAATAAACAACTGGAGGGACAGATATTCCCATGGATCTAGAATTTGAGGCCATAACTTTAGGTTGAACATTCAAATTCGAAGTTAGATATAAAATTTTACACCTAACTTTACTTAATTATAGCTTTTGCAGATGTTTTGTTAAGCTAGCAGACTGACAGCAGCACTTCCTTTGATTAAGATAAATTGTTTTTTGGGGACTGTTGGGAGAATTATATTAAAGCCTATTCTTTTATGATGAGACAAAGCAGTTAAATTATATAATGGAATTTAATTTTGATCCATAGATATTAAACTCTAGCTAGTAGTACTGTTGTAAAATTTGCTGAGGCCCAGCCCAATAGAGTGAACAGAGAAATAATAAATGAAGGAATTGAAGTATAGTAATTTATGAGAATCACGTGAGATCAGAAAAATCCTAAGAAAATCTAAAGGCATATCACGGCAGAAGAGAACGGAGGAGGGAGGACGTCCAACAGAAAAGAAAGTTGGTCACTGCCCCCCCTGGCCCCTGCAGTGATGGCTACCCTACTAGCTGTAAGCTGTTGTGGTTGTGGCCCTCTCTGCATTGTGCTCCCACTCTGCCACCATGTTTGGCTATTGCAATTCAAATGCCTCTCATGTCATGCAAATTGGTCTATAACACTATATGCTTAAGCTACTCTGCTAGTGCCTTCTTATATTTCACTCTCTCTCTCTCCTCATTAAGGCTCTTGCATGCAAAAAAACTGGGCCTTTTGTCACCACCAATCTCTCTTTTTCTCACAGCCCTGTGCTGAAATGTCAAAATCTAAGCTTCTATGTCCTGTCGCGATCACCTTAGATTCTCTCTCTCTCTCACGACTTATCAAGAGGAGAGGTTTTTTTTTGTTTTTCTCTTCTTCTTTTTTTTTTAATGAGGAGAGAGACGAAAAGCTCATAGACATGGCTAACAGCTAGATGCCCGCATTTGATCTTGTTGGATTCCCCCACTAACTTCCAATCCTTGTCACAAATGTCGCAATAAACTAACATAAATACAATTATGTGTGGGGACAAATTTTTAGTGCGACTGGATATATATATATTTTTATATTTGAAAAAAAATTCATAATTTTTGAAAGAGGAAGATTATACTTATAAATTTTTTTTTATAATATCTTACAACCATATCTTAATACCGTTGATTTCCACCAATTAACGGTTATCATTAATTGTGAATTAATAATTAATTAATGAGTTTAATTTTCGAAAATCATAACCGTTGATTGGTGGAAATCAACGATATTAAGATAGGGATGTAAGAGGTTATAAAAAAAAATTGTAAATTTAACCATTCTCTTTTTGAAATATTTTTTTTAGCCGTGTTGAAAAAGTTTCTTCAACATGAGAAAATCAAACCTCATTTTTTATTTGAAATTTTTTTCATAATTTTTGATATATTTTTTTAGCCACATTGAAAAAGTTCTTCTTTAGATAACTTACTACCTATTTTTTTTACAAACTCTTATCATCATTGTATCAAATAGAGATTAATGTTAAAAAAAATTAAACTTATTAATTAATTATTAATTCATAATAAATGATAACCGTTGATTGGTGGAAATCAATAATGATAAAATATGGTCGTAAGAAATTGTAAAAAAAAAAGTTTATAAATATAAGTTTCCTCTTACAACATATATTTGATACACACAAAATTTATTCGATGTGTGGAATCCCAAAAAGGTATTGAAACTCTAGGTAAATCAACAAAACCAACTGTATCCTCAGGCACCTCTCTGTAGTCTACAATTTTCTGAAAGATGGAAAAAGATATCAAACTTCATTCTTCGAAGTTGAAAGATGTAGGATTTCGAAATTCATATAGGTATATACGGATATCCTATCTTCCTTGAAGTGGGATTGGGCTCCTTGCTCAAAAAACAATCCATGCCCTTCTCCTTGTCATCACTATAGATACAACAAAGTATTTGACACTTTGATGCTTCCATTGTAACGTGTCGGGTTTTATCTATTGACTTCCGTTCTCGTCAGCTTGTTAATGGAACAAGACTATGAAAAGATGTTTCTTTTTATGGTATTATAGGTTTTTTTAGAGCAAGCATTTACAGACCTGCCAGGAATGTGATGAAAAAGAAAGCTAACCTCCCAAACGATTCCTATTAGACTTCCTTGGCATGATAGCATAGGCAAGCAGTGGGGAATCCCTCTATAACACAAAGGATATGACGTGTTTACTAGGCCATTACCCGCAATACAAAGAAAATTATTCAACCTCTCTCAAGTGGGGACCAGTGCACAATCGATTTTACAGTTAAATTCTCAATTTTTAAATTTATCATTTTAAAGTGTTAATTGCTCCCTATGCTTCAATCTCAACTAAAAAACATGTGTAAATAAACTTCACATTAGTTGCACATACAACCAACGTGAAATAAACTTACTATCCCCTCACACGAAAGCCATTGGGCTTCAATTTTTCATCTAGAGGCCCAACCTACCTGTGCAACATCACTATAAGACTATCCTAACTTTATGGTAGCAAACTCACCAACAACAATGCTTGTATCTCGTCATATATCTTCTTCTCAGCTTTGCTCCCTATGCTTCAATCTCAACTAAAAAACATGTGTAAAAGTCAAACGTTGAGCTCGAACCCACGTGAAAGAGACTTACTATAATGATGATCATCTTCAATTTTTCATCTAGACTCGAGTTACTCAACATCACTATAAGACTATCCTAGCTTTATGGTAGCAAACTCACCAACAACAATGCTTGTATCTCGTCATATATCTTCGTCTCAGCTTTAGACAGTTAATTCACAATATTTTGTAGGTGTTGAAGTGTTCGATTATACTCATGTCGTCCTTGCACCGCAACTTTACAAGTCGGCAAACCACACGTGTCTTGTTATTGGGAGTCTTCTTCTGAATACAGGTGATATAGCTACAACCTTCCTATGCAAGATTTCCCATTCCTTTTTAGTTTTCATCTGGGCCTCTCTTCACAGACGAACGATGAACTATATAGAAACTTTCTTCCATGTGAAGAAGTAAAAAATCAATAAAACACTATTCGAGAATCAAACCCCTATGAAAATAATGAGTACAAAATATCTAATTTTACCAATAATTGTGGTACACTCAAACCTCACATACAATAATGGTATCATCTCAAACTTCTCTAATTAGGTCTAATATTCAAGTTTCTCCCTAAATGTGCTATCAAAATTATCTCAAAATGTCTAACCCTAATCGCTCCCAAGTTTCTCTAATTACTTCAGTCTCACTCATCCACATTGGGCCTTGCACAATATTAAAGAGGAAAAACTCGTTTGGTTATAAGAATTGTTATATTAGAATACTTGTATCATGTATAAAAAAAGGAAAGAAAAGACTACTTGTATTATTGAATAACTTTTTCTAATATTAAATTTTTCAAGTCTAATTATTAAATTAAAATTTCTCTTTAGATATCTAAAGTTTGTAAAACTTTTTAAATTATCAAAACATCATTCAGTTATTGTATTTTAAGTAATAACATATTTTTTACATGAGAAAATGTTTTTAATAGATATGTGCATGTCAATTATTAAATAAGAAGCATATTAATCACGGACTCATCGCGGCAGACTTTTAAAAAAGAAAGTTATATAATTTTTATAAAATATTTTTTTTGGCTGCAAATATTAAATTTTCATTTTTTCAGCAAACTAAAATTCTATGTTAAACGTTATAATTTATAGTGCTTTAACTTAAAATAGTTATTAAAACGCCATAAACTATAATATAACTATATAAGTATATTTTTAAAAAATTACGTCCAACGAAACATATCAATGTGATTAATTATGGCATTAATTATGGAAAATTATTTTTCATGTTACCTATGTTATATTTTTTCATTTAATATAAAAATAAAATAAGTGAAACCTATTAAAGAAAAGAGAACATCTCACTTTTTTCTTATTTGTTGCATAAAATACATATATTTCTCTTAATTTATACTTTATGCAGTGATCTTATCTGGCTTTTTGACCCTTACGGCCCTTATTTAATAAATAATTACCAATTTGACCCTCATTTTAAACTAATACGAAAATTTAACCTCTCCCACAAACATAACACCAATCTGTCCCTGTTTGACCGTTGACCACACTTCCTACCCGGGTACACACTCACTTACCCGGGTAGATTTTGAAATTTCTTACCTACCCGGGTAGATAGGTGTGTACCCGGGTAGAGTTCTTCAAAACTGGACACACTTTGCATTACTTACCCGGGTACATGAGTGTGTACCCGGGTAACCAACCCCAAGCAAAACCAAGCATTGCGGTTAGTGGGTTCTATTCTAAGTGCATCAGACAGTAAGCTTCTTGCAGCAGGCGAAACCTTCGAATCCATTTTCTGAAGCAAAGCACCGGTCAAAATCTTGCTTGGAACATAGTTTGGTTCAAGTAGGACAGCATTAAGAGTAGCATCAAGAGCTTCTTGAATTTGCCCACGTCCCTCAAACAAAACACCTGGCAGAAGCATACAGGAAAATATAAAATGTTTCTCATAGAGTAGTCAACCCTGAAATATTATTCTTCCATGTTTAGATAACTATAGCTTTCATTTCTTGATATTATGGGATTTGCTAGGCCAAATCTGTGTATGGTATATGCCCTTAAATTGTAACCACCTTCATGGAAATAATAATATACAAAGAAAACCTATGCTCTGTTTTCTACAGGATAAGGTCAACATGCTAAAATAGAAAACTTCAAACAGCACACAAGTTTTGGACTAGCCTTCGGTGTGCATAATTTCCGCGGAGTACTCCTTCAATTCCCTGGGTCGACACTTACCCGGGTACACACTTATGTACCCGGGTAAGTAATGCAAAGTGTGCTCAGTTTTGAAGAACTCTACCCGGGTACACACTTATCTACCCGGGTAGGTAAGAAATTTCAAAATCTACCCGCGTAAATGAGTGTGTACCCGGGTAGGAAGTGTGGTCAACGGTCAAACATGGGCAGATTGGTGTTATGTTTGTGGGAGAGGTTAAATTTTCATATTAGTTTAAAATGAGGGTCAAATTAGTAATTATTTATTAAATAAGGGCCATAAGGGTCAAAAAGCCATCTTATCTACTGGCATGTGCTAATCCAAATTATCATAGCTATATGATTCAGCAATCAGGTGCGGTGTAGTTGATAGTACGTCTAAGGCATCAAATCAAAAATTTACTGTGATAGCCAGCACAGAAGAACTAAAGGTCAACCGTGAATAAAGATTTATTTGTCACAAAAAGAAAAAAGAAAAAAAAGAAGAAGAAGAAGAATCACGAAAGAATGAGAAATAAAAATAAATTTATAAAGTAAAAGTATTTATCCTTTTAAATGACACAATTTATATTCTTTCACTCTCACAGAGAGGTGAGACACAAATCTTTGTTTTCTTTTTTGTCAACTCTCTCCTACTTTATCTATCTCTTTCTCTCTTTCTTAAAATGAAATAAATTTACATCCTTTAAAATGACACGCACTTTATCCAATATATAAAACGAAATACAAAATTGACAAATATAGAATATAGAGTCTAGCCTGATTTGACACCGCAAGCAGAACTTAAAAATCTTTCCCGACGGCTAGCGACAGAGGGTACCAGAATTCCACAGCCTATTGCATGCATCCTATTCCAATCTTCTTAAGTGTTTTTTTGACTTTTAAGATATTAGACACTTGTTTTCTTAAAAAAAAAAAAAAAAACAAAAAACCAATATGTTGTCATTAATAACTTTCTAATTTATACATTTTATTATATTCTTTTTTGAAAAATATAAATGTTATTATGAACGTGTTCATTTTTAAAATTTTAAATTTATATTCTCTTTTGATCTTATTAGTTGTATCACCATATTAATTTAAACATTTTAATATATAAAATTATAAATTCTTCCTACTTAAAAAAAACTCAGTTTTTCCTCGTTAATTTCTATATTTTTTTTGTGGTACATTAATTAATTTCTATTTCAATATTCTTAACATATTTGTTAACATTTTTTTAATAAATATTATCATATTCTTGCACGATCTGCCAAATGGCCCAGCCTTGTTAACTTTTAACGGATAAAGACTAGCCAGCCCAACCAAGTCTAGCAGCCCAACCAACTCAATGCACGGATAAAGGCCTCCCCTCGTTCACCAAGAAAAAAAAAGCCTCCCCTCAAAAAGTTGTCTTATTTGACCTTTTCTATATTAAAAATAACATTATTCAACAGTTTCTTCGATAATTCTGCGTGCAAGAAGTTTTATAGAAGGCAAAAATATTTAGATTAAAATAAATAAATTTCAATAATAAGTTTACAAATTAAGACTAAAGTTAACAAAAGTTCCTTGTAATTATTCAAAATTTGTGACTTTTAAACAAACAGTCAAAATCATGAAATACTCAGACGAAGGTAAGATATAATTTTAAAGGGTTTTATAATTCTCAATTTTAAAACAAAATTAAAAGTAGGAAAATTTGAATTCTCATGTTGAATGAGAATTATAAAACCCAATTTTAAAACAAATAAAATTATACACTTTGAAAATAGGAAAATTTGAATTCTCATGTCAATTTGAGACAACTTGGTAAAGTTTTAAGAAGATGTGCAGGTTCAAACCCTACATTGCATTCTATTCTCTTTTCCTCTGCCCCCTTCTCCTTGGTTTCCTTAGGGCTTCTCTCAAAGCCCACCTCAGTGGTGGATCCTCTATTTAAAAAAAAAGTCCATACACATCCATATCATACTAGGGCAATTATCACTATTCATTAAAAAAAACAATCATGTAAATTTCAAAAGTAATCGTACCAGTTTCTCAACCAAAAGTATAGTTGAGTCTCTTTATTTCATTTTTAACTATTTGTTCTTTTAGATTTAAAACAATTATTTACTTTGCAAAGTCCATCTGCATTTGAAGTCCAAAGGTCCAAAAGCACGATGAACCCTATTAGGCTATTAACAATAAAATGCAACTGCTTTATTAACAGTTCTAATTAATCACCGGAATGAGAATCACCTCCTATCATGTCTAATATTAATATTAAGATGACCTGATCATTCGATAAATCTCAACCATTTAATTATAAGTCAATGGTCTACAATTAATTTGAACATTTCTACATTTTAATTTAAGAACTTTGTCATTAAAGTGACAATTTAGAGAATTCATTCCCATAAATGACGCCATTAATATGGAAAATTTGATTATAGAGAAGCAGTTGTCATGCATTTAAGAACTTTAGATAGGTAGACCAGATGTACAACTTCTGGCCACAAAAAATAACTAGCAACGAGTACCACAATACGTATCCCTCCTTTTTATATATTACTTACAACCTTTAGTCTACCAAATTGTGATTTTATAAAGGGATTTATTAATCTCGTATTACATAGAATAGTATTCTCATGTGAGTGACACAAATATGTGAGTCTACAATCTAAAAAGAAAAAGAAAACAAATGATTGGCACGAAATTCTATGTGTCTATGACATAAGATATCTTTCTTATGCAACATGATAGTATTATTTACCTTTTATTAGAGGGAAAACTTCAAAAAATTCCCTTTTATCTTTCTTAATTTTTGAATCATTTACCCCATTATTTTAATTTTTTTTTTTTTATCATTTACCCCGACTTTAAATTTTTTTATTGAATCATTTACCCTTTGAGTTAAAGTTTTTTTATCATTTACTTAGAGGGTAAATGATAAAAAAACTTTAACTCAGAGGGGTAAATGATTCAAAAGATTTTGAAGGAGATAAATGATTATGAGAAAAGTTATAGGAGGATTTTTGAAATTTTCCCTTTATTAAATAGTCTGTTTATTTTTATTTTTTTCCCGCTAGTTTCGACCAAAAGCAGTAATTTTAAATCAAACCAGTAACTTTAAATCAGGATGTCGAATTCGAACCAGTAATTTAAAATCAAATAATGGGCACAATGGCGGATCCAAAAAAATTTATATATGTCTACATACTTAATGAATGGGGATTGGGGGCTCTGCCCCCGAGTTTTTTTAAAAGCTTTCGCCATGTATAAGATCCATGGAAGGGTATACGATAAATAATCTTATCTTATATTTGCAACAGGTAATATATAAAAATAAAAAATATGACTTTTGGGAACATAACCACAGCACCAACCATTAAGACTAGAGAAAGTAATAATTTAGTAAATCTAAACTAAATCAGCTACAGCTCTTTAATAGAATAGAAAAGAAAAAAGTTACTGTATGCAAGTGCACACACAGGCAACAGTGCAGGTCCGCCGATGATTGGGCAACAAGTGCAGACATACGTAACTTAATACAAACTACTAAAACCGGTTACCACAAGACCAAACCTAATGGCTTTGAGCAGGCCTTCTCAACATTTACTAAGGTTAATGGTTTAGAAGGATCCAAATTAAAGAAGCATCATAATATTCCAAAATTAAGTACAGCAGTACAGTGTTTTTTTTTTTAGTAGATGGGAATACAGTTTTATCTGATGATAAAAATACGACAAATAAAACAAATAATATATTCCTTTAATATTAAAAACACACACTATTGTTTAAATTCATTGACCTTTCTTTTACCAAATAAAAAAAATTCATTGACCTTTCAAGTGTCAATATGCACCTTTAAAACAACCTCTTAAATAAATTTGAACAATACTGTAATATTTTAATTTAATAAAATCCAATTGTATACACTTTTCTTCGGAATTAGCACATCCCTTGATCCATTATCCACATCTGTAATTGTATAAACTCCAAATTAATAACTTAAGATAGTTCCAATAAGCTGGTAACCTGCATACTATGCAATTGACTTGCAATGATATTAAATAAATAATGCATGAATCTACTCGAGACAGCACACATTTGGCAACATAATTTTAGTTTTCATTTTTAATCAAAGACACCTAATTTACCATTTCTATAAGGACAATGCATTTCTATAATGTCAAAAGAAAATTTTCACTGTGGTTCAATTATTTTTAACTTTATAATCTGCACAGCAAACATATCACAATCCAACCTTGAATGGGGTAATAACTTGCTCTACCCATCCATGTTAACATCAAAGGTTTTACAACTATAATTTAACGCGAATTAACACCACACTTAACCCACATTGGACTAAAAGATCAATATGCCCTGATTGCATCTGCGAAACAAATAATAATCATTCTAACTTGCTAAAAGCCCAGCAAACAAAGGAAAATGCATTTCAATGATGTAAGGTGCAAGGAGCCCATGAAGGAACAGTATGTGATAGTGGAAGGGGAACAGAACTACTCCAAACAAGGCAAATAGCACCAACTGTGAAAAAGATTAAAGGAAGAATAAACAGAAAAGGATTTGCATGAAATTATTTTACAGATGCCTGAATCCTCTACTTATAAAGCTCCTTGACTAAACATGACAGTTTGCTAATCTACATATTTATGACACATAAAAAGGTATCTTCACAAATTAAAACTAACAAGAAAAAGAAAAGTGACTAGCTATCACAACATCTAGCAAAGAATATGCCAACCTTTCATAGCCCAGAAGTAGAAGTCAGGAAGTATTTACCAACATGAATTAAGGCCCAAAGACCCTTTTAGTCTGTTAAATAGAAATTTCACCATTGCTTCCATTCAAACTCGAAGAGTCAACATCCTGCTTTACACCTTGAGGTGATCTCACATTGCCTGGATAAAATCCATTGGCATTAAAAGGTTGATCAAATTTCAAATTTGTTGCAGACCCAAGAATGCCATTGTACCCCCAGGTTCCAGCACCATTACCTACTATTCCAACCCTACCACCCACATATCCAAAACTCGGTGAAGCATTGGGATAAGGCACGTGACATGTCTGAGGACCGGTTATCATGGGCCCATACCAGAAGTTCCTAGAAGCATCAGATGGAACTGCATATCCATTCCCCCCATACCCACCCATAGGGTACCAGCAACCATAGGTGTTTGTTTCGTACGCATATACCCCATCACTGCCATACCAAGGCATTGGAGCAAAGCCGGGGAGCATGTTCCTAGGAGTATACTGAGGAAAACTTTTAGAGACTCCTCTTTCACTCTTATATTTTAATTTATTTAAACCCTCATAAACATGGTTTCCCTCTTTTGGAACAGCCCTCTTGACCTCCACTTGTCTACCATTCAAGTCATGAAAGTTTTTCACCATAACGCTTTGAACGGATTCTTCTGAATCGAATGTGATGAACCCAAACCCCCTCGGCCTGTGAGTTACACTATCCTGCATCACCACTACATCAGTTATTCGACCGAACCTCTCAAAGTATTTCCTAAACTCCTCCTCAGATATACCAGCAGGTAAACCACCTACAAAAATCTTTTTAGTCCTAATGTTGTCACTGCTACAGTCATTACTAAAATAGTTACTTCCCCCTCTATTCTGTAATTGGTTTTGGTGTTGCTGTTCACTTCTGGGTATTGCTTTTTTCACTTCTACCTAAACACAAGCAAACAGAACTAACCATAAATCAAACAAACCCATCAAGAAAACATAGAGGGTTTGACTTTCCTCAAAATTTGTAAAATGTGTGTGGTGTGTTGAAAGTAAAATAATATTTTTCAAGTGAAACAAGATAAGAGGACAAACAGAGAAAAGTAACTAACTAACTAACTAACTAACCGTTCTTCCAAGTATAACATGGGAGTCTTGAAGGGCTTTATCAGCCGCAGAGAGATCAGAGAACGTGACGAAGCCAAAACCTCTAGGGCTTCGGGTGCTGCGGTCTATGGAAATGGTGGAAACCAAAACGGTGCCGTATTTGGCGAAGTGGTGCTTGAGAATAACTTCGTTGGTGTCCCGAGAAATTCCCCCTACAAACAGCTTCGCTCTATCAGAATCCATCTTCAAATTCATTTCTACTGTGTACTGTACACAATCCCTAAATCCCCAATTCAATCACAAACCCTTTCCTATTTCGTTCCCTCGTTTCTCCCACTCGTAAACTAACTCCCCATTAAATGGGATTTTGTTATTTGGGCCCAAGCAAGCCCATTTTACCTTTACTCCCCCCTTACACTAATTCTTGTCCACATTGTTTTCTGACATCTTACCCATCCGTGCTCAACTTTATGGCCCAAACTTCATCCGAGGAAACAATAAAAGCAATTAAATGTAAATATTCATCAAAATAATATATTAATTAGCAACAAACTAACTACTAATCAATTTTATTTTATTTTGTTTTTAAGAAATATAACCTCAAACATTTAAAAAAAAAAAAAATAGTTGGTAGACTGACACAATCCAACCTTCCTCAACCCAAGTAGGGTTTTCTAAACAGCTCATTTTTATAACATGGATTATCATATTTTATACAAAGCTCATTATTTTTTATGAGAATCATGGACTCGCACTGGCTAAAGATATATAAAGCTAGTCAGTATAGCAAATTAACGAGAGACTTTTCTTTAAAAAACAAAAACAAAAACAAAAATCTTGTAAGTTGGTGTTTAAAGTAAGGGTTTAGTGTTTGTCATTTAAAATGACACAAAATTATGTCATTTTTAATGAAATTATGTCGTTTTGGTACGTCATTTTGGTGTGTTTTGTTATTTTTTTTTCTAATTTATAAAATTAGAAATAAAAAGAAAATGGAGGAGAGAGAAAGACAAAATACACCAAAACGACGTAGTTTCATTAAAATTGACATAACTTTGTGCCATTTAAAATGACAAACACTTTTCTCTTGAAGTAAATAAACAATGGTGTTTCCCGTATTCGTTTAATTCATAAACCCAAAAAATAATCTAAAGGGGTGTTTGGTAGAGGAGAAAATTTTTTTATCCTAGAACCATAATTTTCAGAAATATGATGAAACATTTATTTTACGATAATATTCTAAAATAAAAAATTTAGAAATATTTAGTTTCCCGACAATCCTAAAAAATACCTTGTATCAAACGTCACCTAACGATAAATATCTTATTTTGTTAAAAGGCAGAGAGGATAATGTTTCCTTTTGGGTAAAATATCTCAATATAATAGTAACCGATTGAACAGAAAGAATAAGAGCACAACTTCAAGATCACTGGTCTCAAGCTACGGCTATGAATCAATGGATAGGCGGAAGGGCATAATTTGGCTGCGTGAGATGGGAATTTAACAAAGCAACAGAATGAGGAAATAAAAAATTTCACAACTATTACTATTAAACTAATCACAGTTGATTTTTGTCAATATATGTTATTATTTATTAAAAATTAATAATTAATTAATAAATTTATCCAATAAATTATAACCGTTAGATTGACGAAAATTAATGGTAATTAATTTAATAATAAAGTTTTAAAACTTTTTAGTATTAAATATAACCTCTCTCGTAATATAATTAAGACTTGTGTGATGATAAATATGATGTCTCCTTCTCAAGGATTATAACATTTATAATGAGGAGAACATTTCCTATCCTCACGAGTCAAAACCGTGATCCCACGATGGTGTGATGCAGCATGATAACTTACGATAAGATGGGCACGGTTGCTTCGGGGAAAAAAAAAAAGAGACAGTATGGTGTAAATATAACCTTAATTATTCAGTGAAGCTAGTAATTTGAGTGTCCGTGTAAAAATGGTTTTATATATCTCAAGCATCCAAAACATTAAGGTATTAAGTGATGGTTTTTTTAATACTTTTATTTTATTCTCTAACACACTCCCTCACGTAAGAGCCCTCCCATTATTAGTTATTTAGTTTGTCTTGTGTTGTATAAGTCCATTTTTTTTATCTTGAAGCGTGGATATGGCACAAGCCCATTATTAATCTGTCTTGTGTGTTGCACAAGTCCAATTTTTTTTGTCGTGCTTTTCTAATTCCATCAAAAATTTAAGCCGTTGGGTGAGGCTACATTAATGATTTTATATATCCCAACACGTTAAAAGAACCATTATTAAGTGATGATATTTTTAATGCTTTTGTTTAATTCTCTGACACTCTGAATGGATTTAATGTGCCCGATCCAAAACAATATCAAATTACACGATAGCATTTTAACAAGCACACATAATAAGAAAGCAAAGCTTGAATCCATGACTAAAAACAAAATATAAAACATTTCGCACATTTTGTTGGGGAATATCATATCCCCTTTTCCATGTGATATTATAAATAATAATAATCAAGGAAAAACACCAAACAAATCACATAATTAAACTCAATCGGGCCTAATATGCTTATATCTGCATAAAACATATTAAATTTACTAAAATAAATATTACAATACATTTTTTACTCAAATAAAGCTGCAAATCCTCTATAACTACTTTTGAAAGGATAAAAAAGGTATAACCCCTCCAATTCTACAACTCCTCCCACTCTATATTTTTGCACAAATAATATCATAAAACCACTTCAGATAACTTTTAAGATTCACAAAGTTGGGAACCTTTTATTAAGCTAAATTCCAAGAACAAAGTCAACTTTTGAAGACAAAGTTGCAAAATCATCACTGCAACATTACTTACAATTTATTCTCATGCCTCGAACAATTTCTAAATACCAGTATTTATAATTCATAAAAATTGACTTGACAAATGACCATATTCCTTACACACTCTTTATATTTTTCTTCATTTTTATTATATATCTCACATATCTTGTATATCTTTTTTTTTTGGTGAAGATATCTTGTATATCTTTTATATATATTAATATTTCACATATATTAATATTTATACTTTTATATTTTATATATGAGAATATACAACTTCTGAAGAAAAAATCCATGCACACGGATTGTAAGCTTTGCTTTTGATTGGCAGCCAATCTCAGCTCTATTTTTTTATAAATTATGTTACAATTTGATAGATCGAAATGTTCAATCGGATTGGTATTTTAATATTAAATCTGTTTGTCCTATCTCAGATACATATAAGGGAGGTATCATAGAGATCAGTGAATCATTGTGCAATATAATATAATGATATAGTTAAGGCGTGAGGTGTGTGTACAATGACAAGCTAAGATAGAGGATCTTGAGTGTGTAACTTATTGGCTTAACCCTTTATTTATAACTGGATTACATGATAAAAGTGGACTTATGGGCCTCTTAAGAGTATTGGGGATCTAATTTTTGATTTATTGCTATTGTAATAAGATTAATATAATTAAGAAATATTTTCTTAATTTTCTCTTGGGCAATGCTATTTGAACCTTCTAAAAATGTGAGCTATGTGAGGTCCATAACAAATTACATGTTATTAACCCAAGAACAGTTACCCTCCTCCTCCTAAGATCTCGATGCAGAATGTTGTCTGTCAACATCAGCACAAAAACTTTTCTTTTTACAATCCAACAAATTGGTAATAGCAAATAATCATATTCAAAAATTTCATGCTTGAAAAAGTTCCTTAGAGTATATTATACGTTTGTCCTATATAAGCAACCAACATCGGGACTCTCTCCGTTACATTATTTTATTCTCCAACTTTTAATAGGTGAAGTTATGAAAATAATTAAATAAATCAAGAAGAAAATCTTGCCACTCAACCATTTTTGTGAGTTACTTTAACCACACAAATATATTAATGTCTAAAATAGTGGAGGATGTGTGAACATGTAAATAATGGTGTTTGACTCGTTTGAGGAAGGGGAAACAGTTAAAAGAAGAAAGATAAAACCAACACAAAATTTATTCAGAGGTACACAATCCCAAGATTTCCTCACATGCTGGGTTGCAGCTCAAGGTTAATTAAAGCAAGAGGCATTTTATTAGTATAATAATATTCGGTTTAATGCGTGCGAATATTCGGCAATTGCACCTCCTTCCCCTTGCAAAAAGAATTATTAAATTTGAAGAATACGTGAAAATATAATAATCCACATTAAATCATTTATCTAATAAAACTTTTCCGATCCACTATTTTAGTTTAATTATCTTGCACGTGACGGAGGATTTGAATAACCCATGTTGTTGGATATTCAGGAGCGTCATGACTATTTCCGTAGAATCGTCTGTTAATAAGCCTTCTATCAATTTATTGTATGTAAAATAGTCCAATGTCAAAATAAGCCTTTATTACTAATTTTCTTCTTTTAAGTTTTACAATGGATGAATTTGACATTTCGTGGCTTCAAGAGCCCGCTTTTGTAATTAAATAAAGGGATTAATTATTTGGTAATGTGATTTGGAATATGGAAAACGGTGGCATGAGAAACATCCTTTAGGAGTTTACCAATTGAATTCGCCTAGGTTTTACCAATATTTATTTGAATAACTTATCTTAGCAAGACAATACACGTATATAATACTCAGAGCTCTGGCTACTTGATCTCCAAACAAGCATTTCTTTTCTTAGGGTTTTGGGTCGTTTTAAAAATAACGAAGGCAAAGCTAATGGATGCCATGAGTGCGGCTCGAAACCCAAATATTTATTTAATTATGTTTGAATGGCTAAAAAATAACTACTATTTGATTAATTAATAGAAATATATAAATATATTATAACTTCCAAGTTGTTGGGTTCAATAAACGTTCCATTTGTTGACTTCATTTTTTATTTTATTTTTGGACATGTAAGGAAAAAAATAACAAAATAAAAAAACTCCTACTAATTGGATTATAGAGAATGGGTATGGACAACAATGGGGTTGGCTCAAGTTCCTCTCTAGATATACATAAATTAGGTATCTGGGAGGAACTATGACCTTCAAGGTGTGTGTGTGATATCCAATGACTAGGGTTAGAAATTGTGTACCTTATTGCTCCACCTACCTGCCTTATGTAGCCCGGCTCTAGGGTTTGCTTGGGTTGGGCCGAGGTGTAGCGTGGGCTTGAGTCCAGCCCATAACAGAGACCAACGGGGTTGGCTCAAGTGGTAAGGTATTTGGGTTCGCTTAAGCAAGTACTCGAGTTCGAAATCTTGTGTATGCAGAAAATCCTCATTGGGAGACTCATCTGCCAATACTAGATAACCAATGCGGGTCGGACTGGACATAATCGGGGCGAAGCCGTGGAAACCGTGGAGCAATAAAAAAAAGATAATGGGTATGGAGACACCCATTGAGTCCCTATGCAACAGACTTATATAATTCGGAGGGAAGTGGCCAAAATTTCCACATTCCAATCTTCATTCGATTCCTTTTTTGCAATGTAGTCTGCAATAAAATTACATTCTCTAACAATATGAGACACATTTACCGTCCAGTTTTGCTTGATTAGTAATAAGGCCATTTACTAGAATGGCAAGGGGATGCTGATCAATACAACCCCTGTCAATAAAGTCGCCCCAAAACATTTCGAAATCATACCTCCAGGCTCCAGGCCAACTTCAAACCTAGTAAGGCACCCCAAAGCTCCGCGAGCAGGGGGTTGCTATCACCTAATTTCATAATCTTTGATTAGATGCTAAAATAATAATTCGGAAGGTTGGCCTAAAAAAAAAAAAAAAGGAATGTTTTTCGTGTTTATACCTTTGTAATTTATTTATTTTTTGAGTTTTTTTAAAATATCCCTGACTAATTAAGCCGAAAATTAATCATTTGTAATATATTTTGAACTAGATAGGCAAGTTTTTTTTCCTTTAATGAAATCTTTTTAAATAAGACTAATTTATTTTTATTTTTTTTGATAGACAGACTAATTCCTTATAACAGCAAATGCTTGGTTGGCCGGTTAGGTTTTTTTTTGTTACACGTAGACAATATTAATTATTTAATTTTATATTTTTAAATTAATTGGTTTGATAAATATTTCAATTTAACTAATACAATGAACCCATTGTAATCACGATGAATTCCGTAATAGATGAACTTACCAGACACATTATTAATTACTCTTATATTAGATACCCTCTGTATCTCATAATGATGGAGTTAAACTCTATGAGTTATCATGTTGCAATCACATCATGGTTACCATTTTTAGAATAAATCATGAAGAGAAAGATCATACACTTAGCCAATTGAACTTTAATAAAAAAACGTAAATCCAATAAGATTTTCAATAAATTAATATGTGAAGTCCTTTGTCACTTGTTACTTAGTTCTCACGAGGCATTTGGTAGTGGAGAAAAAAATTTACCAGGAAAATATAATTACTCGAAAAAAGGTGAGAAAGTAATTTTTCTGGAAAAGATAAAAAAAAAGTTATTTAATAGGCCGAAATATTACAGGAAAAATTTTGGTATAAAATTGCTACAAGTTTGAGTTTGCTGAGGAAATTAAAATACCACCATCAAGGTGATATTCCCAGATAGGCATTTTCCTTCATTTTTACAAAAAAATTCCCATCAAATTTTTTTTCCTAGGAAAATTTTTCCTACTCTATACCAAACATGATCATTTGTGAATCCTATATATCACTTTCCGAACATTCTAAAAAAAAAAATCACCTACCAAATACCCTATAGTGTGTAAAGAGACCAAAATTTCTTTCTCATAGTTAAATAGCCATAGTGTGGAAATATAGATACCCCCTGATAAGATGATGTGGAATGACATCAAATTGATTAAAGAAATGTAAGAAGAACACTTTGGGATGGTAGCTTAGTTGGTGTATGAAAACTAAGCAGATGAAGATAAAAACACGTATTCAATCTTTTCTAATATCATTTTTGAGAAAGAATTAAAATTTTAATTATGCACCTATTTCGAACTGAATTATCTCTTATAAAAAATAACTATGGTGTATTAAAAAAACAGAGAGAAAGAGAACGGCTTGGGAACTAGGAATTTGCAATGACACCCAAATTGATGCATGTAAAGACCACCACAAGTGAGGAAGAAGTGTAGTTAAAAGCATTGTGACTCGAGCACGTGGATGGGCGTGTTGGTTCAGCATCTCGTCACTTAAGCAAGTGATTAGGGTTCAAACCCCAACTCTTATGAATGGAAAGCATTCTGTGACCGTTCTTTACCGCTTTGAGCGCTGACCCGGGGCGAGGGATTAATCTCATGGCTATCGGCGGTAGGGATACCCGGATGTAATCCAAAAAAAAAAACATTGTGACTCTTTACTTCAACCGATTTTTAAAATTATTTTTATAAAATAAACCTTATCAAATAGATTTATTTTTTTATCTAAAAATTAAAAAATTATTTTAAAAATAGAATTCAAACAATTAAGATCTTGTTTTTTATTTTATTTTTTTTAGAATAATGAAGGGCCTATCCCAGACAAAACAAAAAAATTACAAATCAGAAACTCTAAGAGAAACATTTTTAGCATCATTATTAAAAGATAAATCAACTGATTTGGAGGTTTGTTAAATATCCTGAACTGAATAGTTTACCGGAAAAAAAATCCTGAATTGAAGGTTGTCATTCTGCCCAGTAATGAACACTCTTGTTGTTTTCTCTTCTCATGTGAGCAAGTTGAATAGTCCAATTTTCTTTAAGCCTCAAGCTCCTAGTCACTTGGAATTCTCTAGGATCTTCATATGTCTCCTTCAAAACTTGAATTGCATTGATAGAATTGAATTTCACCTCTACATTCTTTGCACCTATACCCAAGCCATGCCCTAGTAATCTCATCAAGGGGATTGCAATATCCTAAATTACAATAGAAACCTCCCAAGTAGGAACCATTATATATGGTCTCTAAATAAACCTCTGCAGCTAGCTCTTTTCATTCTATTAGATGAAGCTCCATCACAATTTACTTTAACCCACCCATGCCGAAGAGTTGAGTTGTCCATCTACTACTAGACGAAGATCTTGTTTTTTTATGTCCACATAGATTATTAATCGCTATTCTAGAATGCTAGTCAAATTTGTGATGTCCCACTACTTATAATAGACTAACACATGGTGAACTTGATGACAAGAAAAAAACGAAGGGAAAATCAATATATATTTTAAGGAAAATATATTACTCGGTACATTTTTCATTAAATATGGGGAAAAAAAAAATTTACACTGTCTTACCGTTATATATATATATATATATATATATATATATATATAGATAGGTAAACATTTCCACAAAAAATTTCCTACACACACAATTATTTTGTAATTTTAGGTGAATTAATGCCCGCAGTAAAATGTAAAAAAAAAAAATAAAATTACAATAATATTTCTCAAACACGCAAAAGTTCTATAACATAACACAATAGTTTTTCCTACGAAAACTATATATATATATATATATATATATATATATATATATCTATTTTTTTCCTTTTCGATAAAAATGTTCTACTCCCATTATACCGAAGATTTATTCATATTTTAAGATAGTGCATTTTCCGAAGCAGCATGCATTGTATAGCATACACAATGTCTTGGAAAAATAGTAATTTGTTCACTCACAAACTTTCCTAGACAGTAACATTTTGAAGTGCAATCACGTTGTCATCCAAACACAACTTCGCTCGAGGCATATGGTTAATTTTTTTATTTTTTTTTTTTTTATTGAAAGGAAGATATATATATATTTTCCTAGTTAAACCAAAATGGCACACCCCAGTTGGTCCCTTAATAGTAGACTATTACAATCGGAGGGAGGGGGAGTCAAGGATAACTAACTCCCATCCTACGTGGCTAAAGGAAGAAGCTAACCAATCAGCTATTATATTCCCTTCTATGTGGATATGCGCAATGGTTAATGCTTTAATAAGTCAATTATAGTATATTTTTTGAAAAATTTTGCAATATACAATAGGAAATTCATCCTCTCATGTCTAAAAAAAATATGATATGATCATATGGAACAATCATAACTGTACAAAGATAAATCAATGGTATAATTTAATACTTACCTATTTTAATTTTTTTTCTCTCATATTTTATTATCATTAATTATCCTTCGTATGGTTATGATTATCCATGCGATCATATCATATTTTTTTAAGATCTACTCCCTGTGCAATATAGTTTCTCATTTATAAACCCATTACTATATTAATCGGAAGAAAGCAAGAGGGACGTAGAAATTTAATTAGAATAGAGAAAAAGTAATAAGGTCATCATGTGAGCACCACGAGCTCAACCCAAAATCATTACGTTCGGTTAGGATTTACAGATGCAGCAAAACAGGTCCAGAAGTCTATAAATCTCTTAAAATTAACAATCACGACCTAATCCACCAGACTCCTCTAGTTACTTAATTTCATTTAATCGACTTGGTTCATTCAAGTTATGATTTACTTTTAACTCGGCCCTACAATCCAAATCCCCCACAAAATAAAATAAAATTCCTATGAATATGTAACCATTAATAAATACTTAGTTTAACAGCTTACCAAAAAAAAAAAAACTTAGATTAACAATTAACATATATAAATATGGGGTTTTGATTTTCTCATGCGGTAGGAGAAAATTCTCTCATATTATAGACACATCTTATGTAGGACCCACATCTATTAAAAAAATAAAAAATAAAAAGGAAATATTACACGAAAATCGAAGGGTTACTAATAGGAAAAAATAATTCTCCTACGACATGAGAAAATATTTTCCCATAAATATGTTTCCACAGTATACCAGAAATTATCAATTTAACTGATTATGATTATAATGTTACATGAGTGCCTATGATAAGATGCTTGATGGGAGAAATTTTTTCTTCTATAATATTGAGAATTGAGTATTACAATCATTCAAATCACAATGCATGAATTCAAGATTGCTTTAGTGTTATTATTCATTTTGAGTGCAAGTTCCCCTCCAGTATTTAAGTATTCGTGTAATACAATTTAAGTGGGAGTAAGTATTCAATACTCTCCTTTACTAGAAGTATTAATATAAGTACTCGTAGGATTATTATTTTTGGAAACTTCCAGTTGTGGAGTGTCACTGGGGATATTCCCTGATTTGGAATCAAATCAAGCTATAACTAAATTAGATATTTCCGACCACCTTATATATATATATATATATATATATATATATATATATATGGCAAGATTATCTTACACTGGTGTAAGAATAATAAGTCTTACACTGAATCTTAACCATTGATTTTCTGCATCTAACGGTTAAGATTTATTATGTCTCACTCATTAATTAATTCTTAATTCCCAATAATTCTCAACCATTCGATGCACGGAAATCAATGATTAAGATTTGGTGTAAGATTTATTATTCTTACATCGGTGTAAGTTGAACATATATATATATATATATATCTGTGTGTGCGTGAGATAGGATCCTTTGACACCGGTGTCAAATTTGAAGTTTGACACCTCATCTGAGAGTCGTTGATCAAAAAAGATCAACGGCTCTGATTTGTAAGCATGTGACACTGTTGATCTTTTCTGATCTAATTGCTCTCAGATGAGGTGTCAAACTTCAAATTTGACACCGGTGTCAAAGGATCCTATATATATATATATATATATATATATATATATATATATATATATATATATATATATAGAAAAAATATTTCTACAGCCACTTTAGATAAGCTTATCTATAGTTATAACACTAAAGTTGCATTTTTCTCTCTCCTCACGTCAGCAGACAGGTTCTAAAAAGTAAATGAGGAGAAATCTTATCTAAAATGGCTGTAGAAATGTTTACCCCTATATATATATATATATGGGGCAGGATATTCTTACACCGGTGTAAGAGTTAGAAGTCTTACACTCAATCTTAACCATTGATCCATTTAAATCCAATGTCTTACATTATTAAAAAAATTGAATCCTTAGATATAAGTGGGATCAACGGACAAGATTGAAAGTGTGTGTGAAAATTGGGTATCTAGTAATGTGATATAAAGTTTTGTCTACTCATCCGTTTTAATTATGTATTCCAAGAAGTACATAGTTATAATATTAATGTTATTTTTCTTTTTATCTCTTCATAAACTTTTCATATTCTTGTTGGCTGACATGACATGAGAGTAGAAGTCAACTTTAATATTATAACTATGTATTCCCTAGAGTACATAATTAAATGAGTGTGACTAGAAAAAACCTTATATCTTGTGACTAGACCACCAGATGAACCATATATATATATATATATATATATATGAATTTATTGTTTGTCTTGTGACTGGATATAAGGTTTGTGTTGGCAAAATGGGTCAACCCGGCCTAACCTGAAAAAAATGAGCCGGGTTAGGTTTGCTCGGAAAAAAAAATGAGCCAGAGAACCCAACCCTAATCCGACCCGTCGAGTTAGGGTTGGCTCGCGGGTTGGATCAAAAATATAACTCGTGGGTTGGCTTAAAAAAATAACTCTCGAGTTGGCTCAAAAATTGCTCGCGCATTGGCTCGTTTTCAGCCTATTTAAATGAACATGTAGTATTAATGCACCTGCTATGTGGCTTCCATCAGCTTAAACAAAGGGCTACAGAATGAAAGGTAAAACCAAAATGTTCTAATTTAGAATTTTCTTCACAACAAATTTGCACCAACATCAAGACATAATCAAAACCACTTATACAAAGTGGATAAGATATTTGAACCAAACTGAGTCATCACAGTCTAACAATTTAAAAATGACAAAGATGTGAGAAGATTATGGACTTAGGTTTAGAGAAGGAAGAAAGATGATGATAACATCTGTGGGTTTTGTCTATTCTTGTATATTATATCTTGTATTTTTTATAATAAAAAAAAAGCTCAACCCACGAGCTGGCCCGTTTGACCCGAGAGTTGGCTCATTTTTTTCCGAGCTAGCTCTGGTCTGGTTGGCAACTCATTTTTGCCAACCCAACCTGACTCATTTTTTACGGGTTACGAGCCAATCCGATGAGTGGGCTCATTTTTGCGAACCCTACTTATAACTATCTACTCCAAAGAGTACATAGTTATAATATTTTTTAAAAATTCTCTATTCATAATTTTTTCATAAACTTGTCGGCTAACGTGAAGAGCAATAAAAAATAATTTTAATATTATAACTATGTATTCTCTAGAGTACATAGTTATAATGGAGGTGACTCAACAAAACTTTATATCCTGTGACTGGACACCAGATGGACCCCATATTGGATATGATCATTTGACACTGGCCTCAAACTTCGAAATTTGACACCAAATCTTTACCGCTGATTGGCGAAAATCAACGTTTAGGATTTGATATCGACTTTTAAAGTTTGACACTGATGTCAAAGTATCCTGCCAACATATATATATATATATATATATATATATATATATATATATATATATATTTATGTACATGGTTAAGATCATTGTAAATCAGTATAAGTTGCACTCTCAATCTTAGTCATTGATTTTATTTATATCTACTATGTGTAATTTATTGGATATGTGAGTCCTTAGATATAAACAGGTCAATTATGAAGATAAAGTATAAGATTTCTTATTCCTTTGTTTATGGGAAGAAATTCCAATTGATTAATCGCTTAGCAACTAGTCCGATTCGGGCAGGTCCTGAGGTTAAGGCTTTGAACCCCTCTTAAAGACGGTATTGAGGATAATAGAATGTGTGTTCTCACCCTACATACTCAGTTTTTTTATGCCAACTGAACTACCATCATTTGATTAAGATTTCTTATTCTTATTTATTTATATATATATATATATATTTTCTCCTATTACACGAGAATTTTTTTTTCTCCTACAGACGCAATATAAAGATGGGTTCACTGAAAATAGGAAAGAGAACAAATAAAAGTGGGATCGACACCTTTGTATTGTGTCTGCACAAGAAAAAATTATTCTACTGTAATAGGAGAAATATATATATATATATATATATATATATATATGTGTGTGTGTGTGTGTATGCGTGTGTGTGTGCGCGATTAACGTTTCTCCCGTAACAGAAGACAAAATTATCTCCTGAAATCCTAAAATGACATAATTTTTGGATTAAAGATTAAAAATAAAGGGTATTTTAGTAAAATCATAATATAAAGAGAACTGCAAAATTTTCAAAATACTATCTGTTTTTTAATTATGAATATCAAAACGATGTTGTTTTGGACTTTCTGGACCGAAAAATGTAAACCCGATGAGTATTGCATAGCATATACAATCCTTTAAGTCTTCTTAGACACCAAACGAGTTGTTGCATCTCAGATTTTATATATAGTAGTAGCTAGGGGTGTGCATGGATCGGACTGAACTGAATTTTTGAAGAGCGGAAATGTTTCTTTACCCCAAACGAGTTTGGTTCGATTCAAAATTGGTTCGGTTTAGAACTTGATTGAGTCAAACTTATTCTGAAAAGAAAAGAAAAGAAAAACTTAAAGAATAAAGTAATAAAAAAAAAGATAAAAATAGAAGAAGTCACTAAATAAATAAATAAATAAAATAGAGAGAAAAAAGAGAAATGAAAAAAAATAAAAGGAACAAATAACTGGATTATTAACTAGATTTTGAACCAATTCATTTTTTGAAATGGTTCTAAAACCCACTTTGGTTATTAAATTGGTTGTTAAAAACAAATTTGGTTTATGAACTGATTTTTTAAAATCACTTATGTTAAGTGCTTCAGTTCATTTTAGTTTTTTGGTTCTTTTGCACATCCTCAATAGCTGCAAAACCCGTTTAGTGTCCACCGACCAGTCAGCTGTTGCAAGTGACGCAGTGAAACTCCAGCACGATGTCGTATGTAGGCTTAATACTTTTGGTATTTTTGGAAAAAATTGTTTTAATCTGACCCAATCTCTTTAAGATTGTGAATGAATCAATTTTTTTTAAAAAAAATTTTATCTTAGTAACAGAAATTGATGGAAAACTCATTTGGTAAAGGCAGTTTATTTTTTGTTCTCATGATGAACCGATTTATTTTTTATGTTGGGAAACAGAAAAAAGAATTAAAAAAATTCTACTTTTTTATTCTCAGGTACAAATGAGAAATACTTGTCTCTCTAAAGTATTAAAAAACATTAGGTTTATTTAAACTCATACAGCTATTAAATGTATAAAAAAATAAATTACTATGGTTAATTTAATAAAACATTAGAAATTTTCTTTTAAAAAAAAAAGTAAAAATCTCAAAAGCACCAATAAAAGCAAATAGAAAAATACAGCCGGGCACAAACTATATAGGTTATTACTCTAATCATTTTTGTATGATACTTGACAAGCATTTTATTAAGTGTTGATTATTTTTATAAAAATTAAAGTATCATTTATAAAATTCATGTAACTAAACACTTGCTAGTTGCTACTCATTACAATCATTTTTTTAATTATGTACTGGTGGAAATACATAATTAAAAGAAAGTAGCAATAATTTTTTTATATATTTCTGGAAGTACATAATTAAAAAAATAATTTTAATATCATAATTATGTATTTTCAAGAGTACACGTGAGAAAAAGAGGATATTTTTTTTTATATACGTATACCCATTACTATCCATTTCTGTTATGATACATAACAATTCTACAAACAATAGTATGGTGGTTGCATGCGGTATAGTATTCAGTTTCACTAATCTGTAACTGCCAGGGGATACTACCATTCGTCAGTGGTTGTCAGTGGTTGGAGTGGGTCAGAATAAAGAACGGTAGGGGTAACGTAAATCACTTTTGGGGGCTTACCCCTTTGACTTTGTTGATTCGCAAATCGCAATTTGAAGAGGACGGATAGGTGATAGGTGCTAACGGCCAACTTCTCGTTCTCGAGGAAGGAAGATAAGGCAAAATATTTACAGTAATGTACTGATTATTCGGTATATTTTTATTAAATTATAAAAAATAACATATTTATATTACTCTTATTCTTATGATTGTTTTTTTTATATCTTTATTTTTTGTTTTTTAATAAGAATATACCTATATTTGTTACACCCAAGATTTACTCGAAGATAAAAACCATGCTTATCGACCAATCAAATCCAATGGCGGAATGCACGATATGTCTTTGACTTTGTCTAATCAACTCGGTAAAGTCATCACTACCCTCTCCAATCAATTAATTTAAAGTACTTTGTAAACAATTACAAATAAAAATTAAATGTAATTAAGAATTTGCCAACATATATTTTTAAGGTGCAAAGTGCTGAATATTTGTAATAAAGTGACTATTTTCAAGTTATTTTTCATGAACAAATGAATATGGATTTTAAAAAATAAAGTAATTTCATTTATATATTTGTAATGTTAAACTAAGTGACTATTGCTGAATGTTAAATAAAAGTAATTATAAGAATAATTGTTAAATGTCAACTTCACTTAAAAAGAAAAATAAAAAGCTTATTTTCCATGCCGTTCATAAAAAAATTGTAAACACATTGTATACTTTTAGATTTTATAATATTATTTTAATTTCATTGAGACACATAAAAATATTTGTTAATTCAATTGAATAAATGTAATTGTTCAAAACCTATTAATAATAATAGTAGTCCAAAATTAACTCACTACCTCAATGCTATTGTAGATTTTCTCTTTTTTCAAAAACATTCTCTCTCTTTGCATCTGTATGCATTATAATTTTGCGCGTAGTTCAAAATTAACCTGCTTGTAGAGGCACATTCGTTGCATCTGTATGCATTGGGATCCCTACAATTGCACTGAGTTGCCAAGTTGAGCCGAGCCGAACTTTGGTCTTAAAAAATTAAGTTTGTGTTTAAATGTGTTAGCCTAACATAGTCTATTACTTGTTATGAATATAATTATTGGCCTGTGACCTGACTTATTTACAAATAGTTAAAGCTTGGTTTAACCTGTTTGAAAAATAAATAAAACAATAAAATTTATTCAAACAAAATATATGATCCACAACACTAATAATTTCACAAAGATTCACAAATTCAATGTATATCCAAAAAATATAATATAGAACAAAATCATTCAGATTCTATTTACATAATAAAATGGGATGAAATGGGTTGAGGAGAGAAAGATGACTATTATGAATAGTATAAAAAATATAAAATAAGAATTAAAATTAATATACAAGGCCAGCCTGATAGGATCTAAGGCCGAGCTTTTGAATTGAAGACTGAAACCTTTTTATTAAACGAGCTTTTATATAAGTTCAAGCCTGGTTCCAACAACCAATTTTATACATGTACACCAGGCCTTTACGAGCCGAGCCGAAGGCCCCTGGATCATTTAGCACCCCTAATTGCCTGACAGACATTCCAACATGGGCCACCAAATTAAGTGCCCTACGTTGGGATATGCTTATTCTCCCTTTTCATGCACAAAAACAGTTGCAGTGCTAACAAGGCTGCAAAATGTTTTTCCCTTCAAGGCCGGACTGATTTGACTCTTTCCCATACCAGTTGACTTAATACACTAACCCACAAAGGTGGAGTCTAACCCTAAGTGTATATACCTCCTCCTTATTCACTACAAACACACACGATACAACACTTATATGAGTTGTTACAGTACCAACTTGAAGAGTCATGACTGTCGTTCTACACATCCCTCATTGCCACACGTAACACCTAAAAACACTTTACATAGCCATAGTCTATACCATTATTACTGTCACGAATACCCTTACGATGATATATTACACCACTTGTGGTAGTGGTGGATAGGGGTGTAAATGGGCCAGACTGCCCGTCAGGGACCTATGGCCTGAACTACTTTTGACTTGGTCTGGCCCAGTCTACTTACAAAACGGGACACACTTGGGCTAATTATAAAAACTCTTTTAAAATCATGCCACAGGCCTATTTTGTAAAGTCTGGACCATGCTGGCCTATATTTTTAAACAATTTTTTTTAATAAAATGTATTTTATATAATGGAGTTTAGGACTGCGATCTTTTCTTCCATTTTGCTATTTTTGGTCCACCTAAGTTGTGATGTTGTTTGTTCCCCATCTCCAACATGTTGGGTCTGTGACTTTTATTAAAGTCATGGAAGTTGGGACCCATGGTTTTGAAATTTCAAAAAGCAAAAGAAAAGAAAGAAAGAAAGAGAGCGTGAGAGATAACAGAATAAGAAAAAAGATAAAGAAAAAAGGAGAGACGAGACAGAAGCGTCGCGCAGAGGAGAAGAAGAAGGGAAGAGGCTCCGGTGGGGTGCAGTGATACTTCATCGGAATAAGCTCAAATCTTAGGGGAGTGTTCGTGGTGTGTATTAGCTCGTACTCACCGGTCATTTTGTGGTTTGAAACTCTCTAGAGCACGGATCTGATTTCTCCTTTTTAGAGCTTATTTGGTGACATTTCTCTTTACCCTTTCTCTTGATTTCTATCTTGTTGATGATGTTGTAGGATTCCTCTAAATATAGAAAGAATATCTACAAGATGACTTGTGGCAGGCCAGAGGTCAGGCCAGGCTTCCTGATTTAAAAAACAGGCCAGGCTCAGGCCAATACGTTAGCGTGTGGCAGGCTGAGAAGCTGGGCCAGGCTTAAAATATTATATATGGGCCTAGCCTATTTATGCTAAAGTCTGGCTTGACCTGCTCCATTTACACCCCTAGTGATGGATCCACTTGCTAGCTAACTAGTGTCTTGTCACCAGTTGTCTTTCAAAAATACTACATATTTCTTTAAAAATCACGATATAGTCTTTATATTGGTTAGGTTTTTAAAAATAATACAACATTGACACTAGCTGAATTTTACCTAATTGAACTTTTTGGCATTAACTGAGTCTTTTTCCTGACTCCACTGTTGCCTTGGGATTACATACGTGGCTCTCACTTCACTAACAGTTCATTCGTCAAATTACAAAAAGAAAAGAAAATTATAATAATATCGTAGAGTACTACATAAAATAATGGGTTTATCATCTATCATTTAACATGACCAGAAAAACTTTCCTACACTCACAACATTTTGTGGGGCCCGCAGCAAAAAAAAAAACTCTGGCAAGCAAAACGAATCTCTATAACATTACACACTCACTTTTTCTACAACATAACTCTTATAAAACCCTAAAATAATATAGTTATACAATATATCCATATAATATAAAAGTTCTATATATTAATTAATTTCCTGTCTTAATAGATTATAGTTAGTATCTGCACGAAAATTCTCTAAATTCTAAGTAAAAAGTCATTTTGAATAAGATTTTGATCTTTATAAGTTCTACTTATTTTAATTTTGATTCTTAATTATAGTATACTTTAGTATGTTAATCTTCATATTTTTTACTTTTTTCATTTTATTTTTTTAAAATAATACCTTGAACAAATTATGACAAGTACTAATATTTCACAAAACGTAGGATCAAATATTTGAAGGAGTGGCAATTATAAAAATTAAAATTAAAATATGTAAAAGATATAAAAACTACCTTAACAATAGAGTCCCATACTCAAGTAAAGAGAACAAAAAAATAAAAAATAAAATAAGAAAAATATGTCATGAACAAAAATATTTTTTTATTTAAAATTGTATTATATTATTTTTATTTCAATGTATTTTGTGGGGTGGAAATTTTAATCTCATTTCTATTTCTTTATGTGCATCTTCCGACTAATTGGCCATTTTGCCACTATTTTAAGAAAATTTTATGGCGTTGTTCTCCTTCGCTATATACCAATATGTCCATATTTTAAAATTATATATCAATCTACTTTTATTTGATCAAAGTTTGATCGACACTTACTCGAGTGAACAAATAATTTATTTGAGTAAATGACTTATCAAGAATTGTGATTTGGTCAAATTTTGATAAAATAAGAAAAGATTGATATATTTTGAAATGAGAGATAAATTAGTATATAATTTAAGAAGATGGACAAAATGGTATAATATTTTTAAAGTAGGAATAAAATAGTTAATTAATCTCATTTTTCCAAAATTAATTGTGTTACAATCAATGGTAGAGACATGAAAAGGTTAAGATGGGCGATCGTCCCATCATTTTCATCAAACTTTTGTCTTTGATTATATTTAGACTTAAAAATGATAATATATTATGTTTCTTCCCCCTTATTCTTATTATTTATCGTGTACAAATAAAACTTCAAGAACTCTTCAAATTTGGTTACTTATTGAATTAGTGTAAATTTTAAATTGCTCGCCCCCAATGGGATATAAATAGGTTGGGTTGGGCTAGACTTTGAGTTAAATAAATTAGTTTTGTGTAAAAAATATTGGGTATGGCCTAGCCTATTAGCTTGTGTAGGCCCCAAATTACAAGTCTGATATGATCTATATTTAAAAAATAAAAACCTTGCCCTAGGCCCGATAGCCTGTTTAAGCTTATTAAGCATTCAACAATTAAAAGAATAACTAAAATAATATTATTTTATAATTCAAAATTATTAAAATAATAATTTTATTTATTATAATTTTAAAAAATAATAGGATACAGACCGGCATGTAGGCTTATAGGCCAGACATGTACAAAAGAAACCTATAGCTTATTTTCTGAATAAATATTTTTAAAAACCTAGGCCTATTCTATTTTATTATTTTTAATAAGTCAAGTCTAACCTAATATAAACTAGGCTATACGCCCCTATAGACCGGCCTAATTCATTTATTACCTACAATAATCTCTTCATATGACAAATGTAAATTTCTTGTAATGAGAAAAAAATAAGCATTTATTATACTGATATTTTTTATTTTTTATTATTATTATTTTTTTAAGTTAACCGAGCCCGGATGACAAGAAAAATGTCAAGTGGGAGATGAGGAGCCCAATAGATAGCCATTACAATGACAGTTTTAGCCACGTGATACAAAAGATGACGCGCTATCATAAAGGATAAGTGGGGTCCAATCAAAAACATGCATGGCCAAGGGGAGACGCTGAGGAAAATTTCAGTATTCCACACACACTATTCTGGTACTCAAATCGCTAAAATTAGAAATATACAACTCACTCGTATTAAAAATAAAAAAGTTTGAGAATTAAATATAGTTACGTAGTCATGTTTTTAAGTTTCAAATAATTAAAATTTATCCATTCTATCTATCACTTTTAATTTCATTTCAATCTTATTTTAATTTGGTTAGTTTGTTTGTATGAAATTCTTTATTAATTTATGATTGTTAAATATATATTTATAGATAAAATGAAAAGATATAAGAGGATAATATTTTGTAGTTTTTTGGGGATTAAATGAATGTAATAGAAAAAATTGTGTGTACCCAATCGTATATTTACATGATTTTTTTTATTCATTTATACGTATTTTATTTACTTTTTCTTGATGTTATTCTAACAAAAAATTAGCATTTAATCTTTTTATTAAACAGTATTAAGCAAAGCAGAGAAAGTGATAGTTAATTACTTTAAAAAAAAACTCTTCTAAAATAAATAAGCACGTGTCCGTGATTAATTTATTTTTAACGTTTTTGTTAACAAGAAAACATTTAATAACTCTTGAAATCAATTGTTAACTTCAATAATTAAATTAAAACATTACGAACTATTTCGTAATTTCCCTCAATTAAAACATTATTAAAACACTTTTTTTAGGGAAAACTTCAAAAAAATTCCTTACAAGTTTGCTCAAAATCACTTAACCCTCTCTCCGAAGTTTTTAATCATTTATCACTCTACTTAATTTTTTTTTTAATCACTTTCCCCTAATTTGATTTTTCATCCAAAATTTTGTTTACAGAGTTAAATTTTTAAAAAAAATACCAAAATCACCCTTAATAGAAAAAAGAAAAACATAATTTTCTCACAAACGCAGTTTTAGACAAACTCGCAAAATGTTTTCTTTAAGGTAGCCTTGTTAGAATTAGCAGTGGCGGACCCAGAAAATTATACAAAGGGAGGCGAAAATTTTAACAAATCCAACTTACAGAATTTTAAATAAAATATAATTTAACAAGTATACTAAATTGACAAATTTAATATAGATTATTTCATTGTCATGTGTCATGTCAACAATAAAAAGTAGATGAATTACAATCTAAAACCAAATAACGGTCTCAAGAGATGCGCCTATTAAATAATTTCAATAACAAATATAATTACATAATTAAAATAAATCTAAAAAGAGGGGGAAGCTCGTAGAACCCAAATTAGGCAAGCACCTAAAACTAACATCATAAAGCTCCATAATGCTCACATCACTACAAACCCATTTACTTTAATTATTAAGCACCATAAAGCTAAACAAATAAATTCTAAAAATTATTGCAAACTATAATTATATCATGGGTAAAGTGTTTGTCATTTTATTTTATTTTAAATTAAATTAAAAAAACTCTCATTTTCTCTCCCATGATTTTCATTTCTTGCGTCTATCTCTCTCCTAGAATGACAAACATCGAACCCTTGTTTTATTCCCATTTTTTTCTCTCACTTTATGTTGGTTTTTGAGCATTCGAAGAGCATAAAACTCCAAAAAGATCAAAACTTTACAAAGAGAAAGCGAAAATACTCAGAAGAGGGAAATGGGTATCAAACTTCTTTCTCGTGCTAACAGATCTTGGATATCAAATGAAGTAAAAGAAGGAGACTCAGAAAGTGAAATCGAAAGCTTTGAACAAAAATAATGTACCGATCATCAAATAGATGAAATCAATACAACTCATTTCAGATTCAAAGGGCACACAATGCTAGTTTTGTTAAAGTAACCCACCAGTTATGAAAAATGAAATATACTATGTATTTTTTGGGATGTAGAGATGTTTTTCAGATTTTAGAACGCCCCCCATGTAGGTCCGCCCTTGAGAATTATTAATTATTAAAATTGTTTCCTGCAAATCACATTGCTATTAAACACCGTGCTCACAATTGTTAGTGTCGTTGTTCAAATAAAATGATTAAAGATGCATCATCTCAACAGGTTTAAATCTTCCCTTTTCTGCTATTATATGACCAACAAATAGTAGGTTTAGATCTTCTTTGTTCTGTTATAAGCTTTTTTGCTATTATATGACCAACAAATCTGACTTTATAAATTTATTCAGAGCCGCACTTTATTTTACTCGCACTGAAAAACTTTACGTTCTGTGCGTCATATATGCCTTGTTTTTTCCATTAATTATATGATATTACCAAACATACATCTAGGAGGTGCTATTTCGTTGTTTTCAGTGTCATTAAGAGTATAGGGAGAATTCAATCATTGATTTACATTCATGTCTTACTTATGTGAGTTTGTCTAAAACTGCGTTGGTGAGGAAATTATGTTTTTTTTTCTTCCATTAAAGGTGATTTTGATACCTTTTAAAAAAAATTAACAAAATTTTGGATAGAAAATCAAATTTGGGGGGTAAGTGATAAACTTTTTTTAAGGTGGTAAATGATAAAATTTTTTGGGAGGAAGTTAAGTGATTTTGAGAAATTTATAGGGGATTTTTTGAAGTTTATTTATTTATTTATTGAAACACCTCTAGCTTCAGCAAATAATAATAATAATAAATACATATTTGGTTGAATGAAATAAAAAATAAAATGACTAATGAGACAATGGGTCATCTCATTTACACATCTTAGATAACAGAATGAGAATGAGCATTCTTAATAAAATTATGTTTTATATAGTTTATTATGAAAAAACTAGTAGAAATATCATTCAATTTTACTAAAATATAGGTATGAGAAATAGCACAGCCCATCCAATTGGACAAAAAAATTTAAACATTGTTTTTTTAATAAATAATTACGTAAATGTAGTTATTTTGAGATTATTTACGCAGATATAGCAGTGAAACACGTCCACATGGGGCGTGACCAGGAGACAGAGACACCCAACATGGACGTGACCTCCCTGGTCTATATAAACCTCATTTTTCACTTTTTCATCATTTCATCCTTTATATCCTCTCTCTAAAACCACTCCTCCAACTTCTCTCTACAATTTTTCTGCAGCGTTTTTTATTAACAGCAATAAATATATGATAGTTAGTGACTTAGATAATTGTTAGTACCTTGGAAAAATATTAGTGACCTAGGTAAGAGAATGATTAGTGACTTAGGAATTAGTTAGGGACTTAGAGATTAGTTAGTTACTTGTATATTAGTACCTTGCTCATGCGTGCAACATTTTATGCTCAACTTCGTAGGCGTGCTCTCCACCACAATTGCTTCTTGATGCTCCTTCATGAGGTTGCCCTTGATTGCCATCTAAGCATCTTTTTTGGATGTAAATTGGTGGTTAACAAACAACTTTCCCCCCAATTACCATGGACTATGGATTGAACCCGAACTCTGGGTAGATGATTCTTGTTCACTCGGATGATCCCAATCAATACATGTGCAATGTGGAATTTCAGACCAAAAAAGAGCAACAACATCATCGCCTGTGCGTATTACGTAATAATAATAATAAACAGGAATTAATTACATCGACAAAATCGCATTGCGCAAATATGAATAGTTGTTACATAACATACCTTCAGGATGTTCTGGTACTTGACTCGATGTTGAGTCATGATGTACTACGATACGAGACTCCCCCAAATCATGCCATGGTTGAATTTGAGTACTGGACTTGCCACTTTCTTTGTCATTGTCCGATGCACCCGCATCCTCTGCAAGAAGATGAGCCTCCATTGCGATATTTTCCTCATCATCATCCTCAGAGTCCTCATCCATAACCCAGTAGGGTCATGTTCATCTTCCTCTGCATGTTAACAGCTGGAGCAGCATATGAGGATGCATTATGAGGAGAATTAAAAGTATCTGCCCTCATTGGTAGCACAACATCCTTCGTTGTGGTAGTATCCACGTACAACTCTAAGAAATCATTTATACACTAGTTTAAGAACTATTTCATTACAATATCGATGTCTTCGTCATCGACCACTTGCAAACTAATGTATTGTTCACATTGCCATAATCCTGCCTGACAAGAGTGATCGATTGGTTGTCTTGATAATAATTTTTGGCGTATTTTCTTATGCAGCTTCGAAACCGTTAAGTTCTGCTTAATACGTGATGGCCTTTTCTCCCATACAAAAACACCACCACAATGACCTTCATCTTTGTTACTGTTATAATACAGAAAAACACGAATAGATTCAGAATTCAAACTCATTCTTAAAAATAAAAAAAAATAACATAAAACCAAATATGAATAAACAAGTGCAAATGAATGTTGGAGTTTAAGAATAATGAGTGAAAAGAGTTGTGAAGAGTGTATAGAGGATAGATGTGTAAATAGGCTGCATTTGGGTCACTCACGTCATGATTGGGCATAATCTTCAGGTGGAACACGCCCTATATGGGCGTGTCTCTTTCAATTGAGTCACGCCTTATGGGAGCGTGTTTCACTATTATACCTACGTAAATACTTTCAAAACACCTATATTTATATAATTATTGATTTAAAAAAATTATATTTAATTTTTTTTCCCGAGTTCACCTACTGAGGCCAACTCAGGCATGTCATTGTCCAATATTTCAACTGGACCAAAATTTTTTAAGCCTATTTTGTTTAACCCAAAATGTAATAAATAAATTGAACTGTGTTTTTGTATATATCACTTATAACTCGCCGAAAAATAGAATAAAATCATAATTCTATTCATACTTATATAAATAGAATACAAAATACTTTAATTCAAAAAATGTAAAAATCATTATATAAATAAATTTTTAAAATAAAAACCGCTAAAAAGTATAACTTATGTTTTTTTTTTCCAAAATTCTTTATTGTAATTTTAAATTAAAATAAACGTACACTTTTTTAAATGAAAATGGATCCTCTTATGTGTAACTTAACATGATCATGTAATGTGGGAATCTTAACCATTAATAATTAAATCGACGGTGATGATTGTATAACTTCTCATCTTTATATTTATTCTCTCTCCTCCTTTATCACAGTTCATTCAACCATGTACGATTATGATTATCCCACATGACATGATCATGTTAATTAACACACGAGAAGATCCACTATCTTTTTAAATAGAGATTTTATTTTAACAGTAATAATTGTAGTGTTAAGGAGAAATTTTAATTCATTTATTATTTATGCAAAATTAACTAACATAACCATGCAGTACATACATTATGAATATTTTAGAGGAGAAAGTGACAAAGAAAGTCCACGAAGTACAATAGCCGGTAATTTATATGGATTATAGGGTTTCATAGCTTCGAGCTTTGGAGGTCTAGTGTGAACTGTGAAGTGTGACTATATGGTAGGGACCAGGGAGAATAATTAGCCTACACTGGCGCTAGCTGGGCTACCCGTACGCTTTGGCTGTATTTCTTGCATTCAATTTTGACATGGATGCATCATCCCGAGTTTTCTTAAAATAAGACTTTTTTGTTTTATATAAAAAAAGAAGAAGCATTTTTCATGTGTAAATATCATTTTCACTCTTCGACAAATTTTACGATAGTCGATTTAGTCGCTAGCAAATAAAAAAATTATTCATGGTCTGTATGAAATTCAAAGTGAACTAAATTTAATCAATTCGAGGACTAATGTGAATTTTTTTTTAAATTTGTGAGGAACCACGATTTCAATTAAATGTGTCTATTTTGAATTTGTTAGAACCACAAATACTCTTTTATTTGCTAGGAACTAAATCGATCGTCATAAAATGTGAGATCAAAAAATGTATTTACTTTTTTTTTATTATTGTTTAAATTAAAACGAAAAGCATACCAACCTATCAGAGGGACTTGTCCGATAGTTAAGTGTGGCGAAGACTTATTTTAATTGATACTGAGTTAGGTGAAATTTATATCAGTTAAAAAATTTATAAATTTAATGCCGTAAATTTTTTTAGATTAAAATATGATATTGAACTCTTATTTAATATGATTGAAATAACTTAACTCATTAATGAGTTACGTGACTCGACTCTTCAAAGAATCGTCCATAGTTAGGAGCAATGAGAGAATCAAAACATGTTGGACGACCCAACGAAAATTCTCATACAGTCACAATCGGTCAGTCCAGAAAAGAATAAAAAAAATTAACCAATTCATTTTCGAGCGTATGCTATATCATATTCAATTCCCATGCATACATATAAATTACGGGGCGTTTGGTTAACGAGAAATTTTTATGAATCATGAGAAAATGTGATTAGTAGGAAAATAGTAGGAAGTAGGTTTGGTAAGAAAATGTAAAAAAAGTTGTTTGGTAGGAAAAAAAATTACTGGGGAAATTATGTAACTTTTGTAAAATCTATTTTTGGCTTTTGATAGAATATAGATGAGAAAAAATGTGATATTACAAAAATATCTTTGTTACATGATAAGGTACGAGCGTGACTTAAGGTACGACACTTTTTTTACTTTCGCAAAAGTAGGGGTACGCCGGTAATGTCCTGATTACATGATAAAGTGATTTGGTAGCTTCTACATAATACTATATATCACGTGAGAAAAAGATAGCTATTGGATGAAATTGATGTCGAAACACATTTATCCGGCAATCACATTTACATAGGCATATTCAGAAAACACTACCTCCAAGACATGGTTATATGAGAAACACACATATCACTTGCCTATCAAACTCATCAAAATCCCTAAACCAAACACCCAAAGAAAAAAATACAATACTGGCATTTCAAATCTAATTTATATTTTGTACACAAAAAAATGTAATTTATATTTTTTATGTCCTAAATAATTAAATATATCAAAATATTAGGTTGCATGAAAAAAACTAAAAATTAATTATTTTTAAAAAAATGTATAAGAATATATTCATTCTTAAATTTTAAAGAATTAAAATTATATTATATTTTAAATAAATAAATGATAAATATACCTAAGAGGTGAAAGATTTTTTCCTTTTTTATCCATACTATTTTTCTTCTTTCCCATTTTTATCATCTCATTTACATTAAGGGACCACTCAAAAAATGGTGGTCCCAGAGCAATATTCTTTAGAGATGGCAAAATGGGCTGCCTTCCCCATCTCGTCTGGTCATTAACTCGCAACAAATGAGTCGGTATGCCTTACCCTGTTTTTTAGAGTGAGCTAAAAAGTTCGGCCCACTGACCCGAAACTGTTTTACACCAACACATACTGTCTCGCCCATCCCCACTATCAATTTACTAAAATATGAGCCAGCCCACCTCACCTGTCTTTTGAAAGTGGGTTATAAAATTCAGTATGTCCGGCTCCATTTGGCGGGAGGGCAGACTATCGAACCTAGCCTGTTTTACCGGCCATAAATATACCTGAGTAGTGGGGTTAAGAAGTGCTTTAGGCTTTAGTCTACTGTCCCTTGTCTCCCTCGGCAAAGACATTAGGTTTTCTTCACTTTCTTATTCATTAGCGGGCCCAGTGCTGCCTTCATAGTCCTTCCTCCCTTTGTTGTTAATTTTGTAAAGAAATCGACCTAAAATTTAAGTTGCTGGGTGAATATTTTTTTTATGATTTATATTATTCTCTAATACACTCATAACACAACAGTCCTTTAGCCTTGAAGTGTAGATATTACACAGACCTAATTTTTTTATTTATCTTTTGTGATTTTATTTAATTCCACTAGAAAGTGAAAAATAGTTAGGATCGAACTTATAACTTTTTGATCACTGGAACTCTCTGATACCATGTAAAGAATCATTTCAACTCAAAATTTTAAATTTCGATCCACGCTTCAAAAAGAGCACCAAAAAGTGCCACCATAATGACTTTTGTTCCACGACAACAAATGTGTTAATGTCTTGGGTGATAATTTTCAGCACGATTCAATGATGGGAAAAATATGTGTCATTTTAAAGGATGTAAAATTGTATCATTTTAAGAGAGAGAAAGAGATAGATAAAGGAGGAGAGAGTTGACAAAAAAATAAAGACGTGGATCCTACCTCTTTATGAGAATGAAAGGATATAAGTTGTGTTATTTAAAAGAATAAACATTTTTCACTTCAATGATATGACATAAACACATAAAAAGAAATCGTATTTGGATAAACTCATTTTCAAATTTGTGTCATGTTGAGGATGATGAAATTTCACCCGAAATTTTTTTTTGTTATATCTCGTGTTAACCCATGAAAGCGAAATCAACCTGCATTAATTTTCTTACAAGTTATTTATGTTGTGTCATAAAAAGATTATTCGTGTCTTATCATGTCGTGTCCACCTATATAATAAGTAATATAATTTGTGATTGATATGTTATTCGTATTATGTTATATCGTGTCAAGTCGCATAATAATCAATACACTATGAGTTTAAAAATTATACATATCAATGTCAGATTATGTTCATATCAAAAGTTGTAACCCAAATTTAAATTCAGGTCATATTTTTGTGAAGTGCATTCATCTTCCTATTAGATTGTGTTGACCCGAATTGTTAGCTTTTTTTACGCCTAAAAAGAACAGAATAATGCTTCAGATAATAGATGGGCTTTGGCCTTTGCTTCTCCATCATGCTTTATTATCATTAGGGGACGTTTGGTATTGGAGAAATTTTTTTGTATCCTGGAATCACGATTACCTGAAATATGGTAGGAACAAAAATTGTCTGGGAATTTTACAAAAAGGTGTTTGGTAGGATAAAATATTACCGGGAATATTTGTCATTTTTCCTGAGTGCATGTTTGGTTAATGACAAAATATTGCTGGGAATATAAAATGAAATAACGAAAATAACCTCATAATAATGTATGTATTTTAAAGAAAATGAAAAAACACCACTGAGCTAAGAACGACATAATGACTCGGTCAACTCTTCTAGCATTGTACCCATGTTCTTCTTGAATCATTTTTTTTTTTTTGTATTAACTCCCATCCTCCTGGTACGCAACCATATCCTCCATCGTCTATTTCCTTTCCAAGCTTATTTCATGGATATGGAGTGACTAATTGTGTTACAGTGCCATTTAGCAAAAAGAAGTGAACGAACAAATCTCCCATATTTTTGCTAATCGCTTAACTGGCAGCTCTGAAAAGGAATTCAACAAAACGAAATATTATGTGAACCAGAGAAATGAAGTGAGCAAACAAATTCAGGAAAACCAGCAAACGAACTTGTAACATGAGAGCTTAGGAGGGTATTTTCGGCAGAGACTAATGTCAATGCTTTTCCAACTACCGGGAATAAACAAATAACATGTTCAAGTTGGTATTCTGATTTTGGATTTGGTAGTGTAAAAAAAAATGCAGAGAATAAATTATTCCCAGATAAATTTTAATTTTACTTGTACCAAATGTAGGAATCAAAGTTTCCCAATAACAATTTCCCAGGCAACCAAAATAATCCATTGTACCAAATAGCCCCTTAGTGTCCTGCGCTGTTGCATCTGAGCAACACGATGCTACAACTTTTTAAAAAATAAATATAAAATATAATGTTTTCACCAAAAAAATAAAAAATAAAATATAATGTGATAAATGATTATCATTTATATTGATAGGTACCTAAAAGTAGTGAATAACTAGTAAAAAATCATCGTTGTTAGAGAATATAATATAAATCATTAAAAAAAGATTTTCACCCATTGCTTAAATTTTTGAGTTGAATTAATTCTTTACATGGTATAATAAATATATGTATAGTGTAAGTAGTTATATAGTAATTATGGGATTTTATTATGTCTTATTTTTGTTTCATCAATCACATCAACGATGAACTAGATATGAGAAGATTTTTTATGGGACGAGATCATGGTAGTCCCTCTCAAAAATTGAAAGAAAGTAAGGACGGAGGAGAAAAAATCAAAAAAGAAAAGGGTAGAAATGTAAGGAAAATTTCTATTTATAGAAAAGGAATCACTGAATAAATGGTGGACCTGGAATATATTAATTTTTTTTGATAAAGACTCCTACAATGCATGTAGTTGATTACGACGACAAAGTTGAACAGAACTATAAATGTGTTTTTTTTCTTCATATTTAATAAAAAATATACCATGTAATCATTATATCGTAGTACCTAAAATATTTTACAGAATCACACCCCGACGAGAAAGTGGCGGTACACATATATTAATGACAGCATGAAAGCACTTTAATGCGTTGGTTTATTTTTTTATAACTATGATTTTTTTACATGAATAATTAATATATTTTTTTATGCGAGAGAATCAATTTCCATATGAAAATTCTTTCTCAAATGTGTGTACTCCCGCGAAACATTCTCGATACATAGGATTTGCGGTTATATATTTGTTACAATAAATAAAAATTGATTGGAGATTTGTGATTTGTTATACGAAAATAATGTTTATCCTTTTAAATGACACAACTTATATCTTTTTACTCTCATAAAGAGGTGGGATCTACATTTTTATTTTTTTGTCAACTCCCTCCTCTTTTATCTATCTCTTTCTCGATTTTAAAATGATACAACTTTACATACTTTAAAATGACACACACTTTCATTAGATTATAATTACACTTTGTGCAACTAAATTTGTAAATCTAAAATTTTCATTTTCTGTTATAAAAAAAAAAAATTCATTTTCCTCTTACACCGCGGAGATTGTCCCTGCTCCATATTAATCATTAATTAATTAAGGGTTTTTGTTTTGTCATTTAATATAACACAACAAAATTTCCTACACATACAATATTTTGTGGGGTCCACATTTTAAAAAAAAATTAATAAATAAAAATTAAGGCACGTAAAATGAATCTCTATAACATTATACAATCACTTTTTGTACAATATAACTCTTATAAAACCCATTAATTAATATAGGATTTTATGTTTATTATGTTATAGGAAAAGTGATTGTGTAATGTTATAGAGATTCCTTTTTGCGTGCCCTATTTTTTTCTTTTTTATTTTTGTTTTAAAATGTGTGAGCCCATAAAATATTGTGTGTGTAAGAAAATTTATTGTGCTATGTTAAAGGAGGAAATGAAAATCCATTAATATATGCCCAATTAGAATACGTTATTCCTGGTTTATCTATTCTTCATACATGAATATTTGTGTTTGCGTATATTAATTTTTGGGCAAGCACTTTGTGACTGTACCTACCATTTCCAAGCTGATGCGGTCCTTTATGTTAATAGGGTAAAGTGTGTATCATTTTAAAAGATGTAAAATTATATCATTTTAAGAGAGAGAAAGAGATAGATAAAAGAGAAAAAAGAGTTGATAAAAAAATAAAAATGTGGGTTCCACCTCTTTATGAGAGTAAAAGGATATAAGTTATGTCATTTAGAAGGATAAACACTTTTCTCCTTAATGAATCGAGATCTTACTTTTGGGTAGGAAAATTGAAGGAAGCAAATATCTGTTCCCTAGAGTGTGTTCATTGGACCATCGAGGGTCTAAGTAGTCGAATGAAATAGGAATAGTGATCAAAATATCATTCTTTCCTATTTTTTTTCTTAAATGTCACATTAATATAGTATTAATTTTCAATATGCACGTGAACAAGTTTGTTGGGCACCGTAACAAACTCAGTTTGTTGATTTATCATGTTCTTAGTGGACACCAAGTTCACTAGTAATGAACTTGGTTACAATTAATGTACCTACACAATGACAGACATGCAACGAAGTTCGTTACCTGCATGTCTGCCACGTGGCGTGACAGGTGAAAATGTGTAGGTACATTAATTGCAACTAAATTCACTACCTAAGATAATAAACTTGATCACGTGACATATTTCAGGGAAAAAAAAAATTTGGGGAACGGGAACATTTTGATCAATGTTCCGGTGAAATATTGGTCTGTCACATAGGTTAGCGTACTAGCTCTCGGCCCTGCACGTTAGCAAAAAAACATATATTAATGGGAGCGCTGCTGTTACAGCTATAGCATTTATAATTACGTGTTCTATTCCTTCTGTCTTGACTCTTGAGAATCATTTGGAATTCGGAACAATAAAGTGAAGAGGAAAAAATAGCAAAATGAAATAAGCTTTGCTTATCCAACAGACATGCACCTCTCCTCCAAAATCTCAACTGTTTCTAAGTTTGATTGGTGGGTGTGTTTTACAGACATGTTCCATATATGGATAACGGATGCTGAGGATACTATGCAATTTTCATCCTTCGTACGTGTTCATTTAATTAACAGAAAGACCTACTCTTACTTGGTTCTCTGGCGAGTAATAATGCATTTGCCCATAAAATAAAGGACACAAGAAAGCAATGTCACCTCCGGACATTTTAAACATTTAATATCTTCTGCCTCCCTTGTCTTTCTCCCCTTTTATATATTGGGTGTTTGAAAGTTCATGAAAAAGGAAAATTGTCTCCTTTTAAATTTATTTTTGGCACAAAACAAGAGTTTACAAAGATAATATATATGTTCTATTAATAAAGGAAAACCAATAAAAAACAAATCATTTTTTATATTATTTGTCTGAAATTTTAAACAAAAAGAGAGATTAATTCCACTAAAAATATGTTTTAAGTGCTCTCTTTTAATACGGGATAGGAAAAAAATGAAGGGAGGAGTAAGATAAATGAACCATCAGAGACTGTTTTGATTTATATTGATTCCTCACGTGTCTTAAACATGCTATGGCATTGATGTGTATGTATTGGTCAATTCGACTTTTAAAAAATCGGAGATTGAAGCTTGCTATTAAAAGAAAATTCATAGAAGATGACAAAAAGCACGATATGTATTTTACATAGGATGGTCATATATATATATATATATATATATATATATGATAAGATCATTTAACACCGGTGTCAAATTTAAAATTTGACACCTCATCTGAGAGCCGTAAGATAAAAAAAGATCAACGACTCTGATTTGTAAGCATGTGATACCTTTGATCTTTTTTGATCTAACGGTTCTCAGATGATGTGCCAAACTTTAAATTTGACACCGGTATCAAAGGATCCTGCCCCTATATATATATATATATATATATATATATATATATATATATATATATATATATATATATATGTGGAGAGAGAGCGCTAGGAGGTCATGTGATCCGTATTTCCGTTCTATATTATTATTACTAATACGGATTGTTGAAGAAAAGATTTAATTTGTTAATAGAATTTAGGTTGTTGAATTATTGATGTAAATTGGATAGGATTGGTTTGTTTAGTTGTTTAGATTTATAGAGTTTGTTATCTTTTTTTAAGTCAATATTGTTTGTGATACTTGTATAAATACCTCAGTTAAAGAGGAGAATATCAATAAAGTGATGTATATTTTCAGGATTAGAATTTTAACATGGTATCAGATGAATTTTCTCTTCTAATCCTCGAAAGCACTATTCCAAATTAATAGTGTGTTTCTTCATATCCATATCCATTTTTCTTTCATTTGCTATCTAAACAACCCGTATCCCATTTTCTTTTATTCCTACCCGTATTCCAAAATAAAACAATTTGCTTTCCTTCAAAAAAAATCTGAACCCGTATTCCATTTCTTTTCTTTTTTTCTTTTTTCATACCCATTTTCCAAGATAAAGCAATTTGCTTTCCTTCAAACAGATTTGGACCCGTAACCATCTTCTTTCTTCAATTTCTAATCCCTAAATCCAAAGTTGTTTCAACCTGCAACTTTGACTATCCATCTTATTCAACTATTTTTTTTTAAATCCCTAATCCACAAATTCTTCAACCCGTATCTCTTCTCCTTTCGCTGCCATGGAAACACCAGAAACCACACCCGCCACTTTGGGATGACAGCCATCTTCAACGGATTCTTCCGCCTTGCTGTCACACGTGTCCCGTCCCTCTCCTGCACTTCTGTCATCTGGTGCTGAACCCTCCTCCTCTCCTCATGCAAATGCAATTTATGAAGGCATATTAGGTAATTCCCTTACTCTTTCTACTCACTCTAGAAATTTGTCTTGGATAATTGATACTGGTGCATCAAACCATATGATTCATGATGCCTCTGTTTTGACTGAATTTTTGCCTTGTGATAAGTCCTCTGTTACTACTGCAAATGGTAGTTGTGCTTCTATTACAGGTCAGGGAACCCTTATTTTATCACCCACTATCACCCTGCATTCTGTATTGGTTGTCCCATCCCTTGAATTTAATCTATTGTCTGTGAGCAAATTGACTTCTGAATTAAATTGTGAAGTTTTTTTTTATCCGAATTTCTGTGTGTTTCAGGACCTCCAAACCAAAGTGATTCTTGGCTATGGTGTTAGAAAGAACAACCTCTATTTTTTTGAAGCCCCTCATAATGCATCGGACATAAATTATAAGGCAGCAATAGTTCATAGTTCTAAAAAAAATAATCCTACACTCTGGCTTTGGCATAGGAGATTAGGACACCCTTCTTTTCCATATCTGAATAAATTATTTCCCCATTTATTTTCGAATTGTAATCCTTCTGATTTTCACTGTTCAACTTATGAAATGGCTAAAAGCCATCATATGCCTTTTTATCCAAGTTCAAATAAAAGTGAAATCCCCTTTCAAGTTATTCATTCTGATGTATGGGGACCAGCTCGTGTGTCTTCTTTTTCAAATGCCTATTATTATGTTTCCTTTATTGATGAATGCATTAGGATGATGTGGATCTCCTTACTGAAAAACAAAAATGAGGTGTTTTCTGTATTTCAAAATTTTCATAATATGATTGCAACTCAATTTAAAACCTCAATTCAAATTCTGCAATCTGACAATGGACTTGAATATAAAAATAAAGCATTTTCTGATTTTTTAAACTCTAAAGGCATCAAACATCAAACCTCATGCACATATACACCGCAGCAAAATGGCTTGGCTGAGAGAAAAAATCGACAACTGTTAGAAGTCACTAGAGCCTTGTTATTTGAAATGCATGTACCTTCTCACTATTGGGGAGAAGCTGTTCTTTCTGCAGCTTATGTTCTCAATCGGACCCCCTCTAGTTCCTTGAAGTTTCTAACTCCTCAACAGAAACTTGAAACTTTTTTTTCAATTCCTCATGTTATGAATCTAGAACCCAAAGTGTTTGGTTGCACTGCATTTGTGCATATTCCCAAGGTTCTACGCACTAAACTAGATCCTTGTGCTAAGAAATGTATATTTGTGGGCTACTCTGACTCCCAAAAGGCTATCGTTGTTTTGATCCAAAAACCCACAAGATGTATGTCACACTTGAAGTCTCATTTAATGAATCTGAAGGTTACTATTCAGGGGGAGTTTCTTCTTCTTCTTCTCAGGGGGATGCCTAATACTCGAGAAGAAGAATTCTGGCCTACTACTTCTATTCATATTCCTTCCTCTACAGATACTAATTCTCTTCAAAATCCTCCTCTACCTGAAATACCAAATATACCTCACATACCTGCTACCCCGTCCTTAGAAGCATCTGAAACACATTCTGAATCTCCTGCCACTGAAACCACTTCTGCCCAAAATACAGATCATCCAATCCCACCTGCTGTTGAAGTCATTTCTGCCGAGAATACAGACCCTTTACCTTCGGATAATACACACATTAGACGATCAGAGAGGGCAAACAAAGGCATTCCAAAGACTACTTATGAACCGAATCTGAAAGTGAAAGGGAAATATCCCATTAGCAATTACGTGTCATCCCATAAGCTATCTGAATCATATGCTTTAACAATTGATCAATTATCTACTGTACAAATTCCTAATAATGTGCAGGAAGCATTGGAAGATCCTAAATGGAAGCAAGCCATGAGCACTGAAATGGAAGCACTTCAGAAAAATAACACTTGGAGTCTGACATCTTTACTGGAAGGACCCAATTCATTAGAGTCACACAGTCAAGGACCCAAGAATGTGGCCCATTCCATTCCGTTTTATTTGTCCGTCTAACACGGACAAAACTTTGGTACAACTAAAATATTTAAGTATGTTATAAAAAAAAATATTTAAGTAGGTATTTTCTTTTTTCATATTTTAATTTTTAATTTTTTTTACTGCCATATTGAAAATTTTTTATTTTGAAAAAAAAAAAAAGTTGGATATATTCTATGCGTACAAATATTTTTCCTCTAACACCAAAACAATTGGTATCTATCTGTCCTTAGGTTGTCTTCTTCTTCCCTAATAATTATGTTAGAATACGAAGCTAGCCCGTCGGGGCAGCAAAGAAAATCGTACCGTAGCCCTTTAATTTTGTGAATACGAAGGACGACTTTCTCAATGAAGCGGTTATTTAATTACGAATATACGGTCAACAAAAAGTGGATAGGGAAGGTATTCATAAATAAAAAGCCAGAATTAACTTATTTTAGAAATAAAAAAGATATTGTAGACTATAAATGAGAATAAAATAGTATTGGACTGTTATATCTTTGCCTTCAAGTTCTGCCATTGGCCGGTGAAGAAAGTAGACGAAAAGAAAGATCTTATGTACATATACACGTACATATCATGATGTAACGGAACGGTACATAGTATATATATACCATAACATATAGATGTATAAAATAACAAAAAAATAGAACTGAATTATGAATCGAACCGGTTTTTAGAATCATATTAAGAACCGAACCATTTCTGAACCGATCGATCCGAATAGATTTCGAACCGAATTGAATTATTTCCAGCCGAATCAAACCAGTTTTGAATCGAACCTAATCATTTTCGAACCAAATAATTTAAACCAATATAATCAATTTTTCAAAATATTCAGTTGCATTCGACTCATTCATATCTCTGTCATGATCCTCTTACGAATATTTATTGTCCTGGACCGAGAGAGAAGCTGTTCTCGTATATGGCTCAGAAATGATAACTGAGATGAGAATAGGACAGAGATGAGGTAGGGTTATTTTTAGAGTGGCGACTGTGTCACATGGCGGTGCATCTTTGATCATGCAGCCAATCATAGCATTTTGGCCTTCTAACTTTAATAAGAGGGAGAAGTCCCTCTGAAATTTAATCCATTATTATTATTATTACTACTATATTATTAAAATTGTTTTAAGAATACTACTACTACTATTATTACTAATTTAATACCGACTCTTCTTTTAATATTCCTATCCACCTCTTTTAATGTATCAAATTTTATTCCATTGTAAGGTAGGAATCTCAAGTATAATATTTTTTATTCTTATAGTTAAAAATGAAAAATAAGAATTTGAGCCCCAACAAAAAAATTTGTCCAACGACGAACTTCTGGTAACTAGGCATTTTCTTAAAATGATATTCCCGTCCTTCGGAGCCCGGCTACGTTTCAAGGTTTTCTTATGTAGGTTTCCATAAATGCCCTTTGAAAAATTCAAGCCAGAAATTAGAGTAGACTGACCCAAAACAAAGCCCCTTCTAATAAATCCACTACTCACAAATCGAAAAGGAAAAAAGAAAAAAAAGAGAGAATAAATATCATGATTTACCTTGATTCACGTAATTTAGGCTACGTTCAGTTTATCTGTATTATATTCATCTCATCGCCACTCGTTACAAGTCACTAAGTTTACAAGACAAATATAAATAGAATTAGAAAACTCTAACAACAGTTATCCATGGGCCAAAGCCCAAACTGCTAAGGAAATTAAAATAAATCAGAGGCCCGACAACTAGGACCATCATCAATATGCAAAGTATGAGCCATACCCAACATTAATATATTTATCAAAAAAATATTTATGTAATTAATGTAGATAAGTTATTTGCATTTATTTTCAAAACGACGTCATTTTGAGATTAAAAGAATGAAATATTATAATTATAAAGATTATAATAACACAAAAATAAATTAAAATTTTAAAAATACCATGATTTTCGCCCTAAAATGACGTCGCATTGGGCTTACTGCAGAAAAATGAACCCATATATTTATCGTGTTATTTGAGATACATTTTTTTTTCATAAAATAATAAGTGAGACTTATTTTTTTAAGGGAAATAATACTCTCATGTCACATGAGGTACTCCCATTTTTCTACACAAATTCGTTTTTCGTGCCAAATAATTTTTTTTTCTTTTTTAATATAAAATATGGGACCCACATTTAACTTCTCTCTATTTTTTTATCTCCTATAATCCTACAACATAAGAAAAGTTAAACCTTTTTTTAATATCTTTTTTTAGTGAGTCTCTTTCACTCAATTGTATTTACATGTTACATAAGATAAAATTATCTCAAATAAAAGAAACATATTTCTCATGTAATAATATACTAAAGAAAGCCAATCAATTTAGTTTAGTGGTGAAAAATTTAAATAAATTATAGGGTTTTATGTTTGTTATGTTAGATGATGTAACATAATTTTCCCACACACAATTTTATGTGGTCCCATCTCTTGATTTTTCTTTCTCATTTATTCTCTCTCCTCTCTCTTCTCAATTGTATGTGTAGGAGAATTATATCATATCATGTAATATAACAAACATAAAACCCATTATATTATAGTGTTTTATAAGAGTTATGTTGTAGGAAAAATGATTGTGTTATGTTATAGAGATTAGTTTTGCGTCTAAGAAATTTTTTTTTTGCTGCGGGCCCCACAAAATGTTGAGTGTAAGAAATTTTTTGTGGTCATGTTAAATGATAGATGATAAACCCTATATTATATCATGTGTTTAACTCTCATTTATATAAAAAAAGAGTTTTATAAGAGTTATGTTGTAGGAAAAATGATTGTGTTATGTTATAGTGATTCATTTTGCGTGACAGAGTTTTTTTTTTTTGCCACGGGCCCAACAAAATGTTGTGTGTGTAGGAAAATTTTTGTGATCATGCTAAAATGATAGATAATAAACCCATAAAAAAATATACTAAATTATAATGTCATGAATTTGCCAATATACATAAAAATTGAATATTTTTGCTAGTACGCCCGATATATAAACTTTGTCCGGTCAGTTTCTTTCCCCACCAGTTTCTCTCCCCAATTATTTTATCTTTGTCAAGACATCTACTCTCAAAACAAAACCAGTCCGGTTTCCAGTTTCAGCTGAGCGTTAAGGTGTCATGCATATCAGCTATTTCTATTTCAATAACTCCCTATGATGCGCCTCCCTTATCCAACGGGAGCTCGTGTACTCTTTCTGTCCCATAAATAAATACCCCATTTCGCCACCTTAATGCTACTCTAGTTCTTTGTGGCCATTTTCTTTTTATTTTCTTTATGGATCTTGGGGCGGTGGGTTTGGATAAGTTGGTAGGTTCAGACACTGGATTTGTTTCTCTTGCTACAGATCCTGAAGCAAAGCACAAGTGGTACGGATATGGATTCCTTAAGCAGGAAAGATCTGGCACCACTGAAGATGACTGGAGGAGCTCCAAACTGGCTAAGACTGATGATATCTCTGCTTCCAAAGCAATGTTGTTTCATCACAGAAACTCTTTACTGAGATCTAATGATATTCTCTTTTCTGATGGTCAACCCCAACAGCAAATGCTGAGCTTCTCTTCTCCAAAATCAGAACCTTTGTTAGTGGACAAGACCTCTCCGAATGCAACATTTCCATATTCTTTCCACCCATTATCTAGTTACAACAAGAATACAGGTATATATAGCAATAGCATTTTCAGCTCGTTTGTTTTTTGAGGGAAGATATGGGTAATAATAATAAAGCACAGTTTTTTAACAGAAAAGAGAGAAAAAAGGGGACATTGGAGGAGTTAACTGAAACCTGGGGTGTTGGGTTTGGATTATTGGGTTGCTAAGTTTTGGATTACGTTGAATGTTTGTTTGTGGGTTTTGGAAAACGGCATCCGTTGTTGCGGTCTTATTCTACAGGACCGCTAGAGGGTCTTTTCATGGAAATATACTAGGTGTCTCTGTTTTTGAGTCATGTCAAGAGAAAAAGTGAAAAAAAAATTTCCTTCCAAAATATCTGTGTTTCCGTTTTGCACAGTGAACTAGGGGATACCAAAGGAGAAAAATATATGAAACCAGCATAGAGCTATTGGAGCTAGAAAAAGCTCCAAATTTTGATCGGTCCTGCACTATATTTCTCTAAAACCTTTCTTGCCTTTTCCATCTTCGCAAAGTTGACTGTTATTTGTTCAATCAAAGGAAGGAAAAATCATGTTATTATTGTAGTCTTAAATGTTCCACGCCATTGATTTACGCCGGCGTCTTCTGCCAGGCTCTTTTCGCTGTTCCTCCCTTATTTTCTTTTAAGCTCAGAAGAATTAACATTTTTTTTTTAGTTTAAATTTGCATTCCGTTATGAAATGGCTTTATATATATATATATATATATATATATATATATATATATATATATAGGGTTTTATAAGAGTTATGTTGTAGGAAAAGTGATTGTGTTATGTTATAGAGATTTGTTTTGCGTGCCGGATTGTTTTTTTTCTGCGTGCGCCACAATATGTTGTGTGTAGGAAATTTCATAAGTTCATGGTAAATGAGAGATAATAAACTCACATATATATATATATTTATATATATATATGTATATATATATATGTATATATATATAAATATATAAATATATATATATATATACATATGTAAATTATCACTAGCGCAATAAAGCGGTTGCAGAAAAAATGCGAAAAAATAAAACCAATCCATATATATGGAATATGTTATTTTATTTATTATTTTTTTCTATTTATTTTTGTCTACTAAAATACGTTTAGATTAAAATTTTAATTAATATTTATCTTTTTCTCTTTCTGATTTAACGGTGATAGTTAAAGATAGGCTGAAAAAATGATAACTAATGTGATAGGTTATTCTAGCTAATATTTTTCCTTCCCTACTTTTACTTATCATTCTAAAATACCATTAAATTTGAATATGAATTTACATTTATCTTTCTTTCTTTAAGACTATGATCTAAGAGTGTTGTAATGTGGTGTTGGAGGGAGAGTGATAGGCAAAAAATTTTTTGTATATATATCCTATCCTATATCCTGTAGGCAAAGTAGGCAAAAAAATTATAGGTAGAATAACCTATCCTATGTCCTGTATATATATGTTTAATATAAGGAGATATGTAGGAATATATTTTTTTTTTTAATCTCACACATTTTTGTTTAGATGGTGAATATTCATTTTTTTTTTTTTCACTATCAATCCATTATTTTTTTAATTACCGTTGGATTATTATCTTTTTTCTGAATATTTTTTGAAAAAAAAATAGTAATATTAATAATATAATTATATATTCTCATTTGCTAGTATGAATATCTTACATGTTATCTGCTACAAAAACGTCAAACCCTGTCTCTATATATAATTTTTTTTTATATGTTTCCATTTCTTACCGAGTTGGACCTTATCTTGTGGGTTATCTACAGGTTACAGTTCTGGAAGCATGCATGGGGTTTTAGCGGGGACAAGAGGGCCATTCACTCCATCCCAGTGGATGGAGCTAGAACAGCAGGCGCTGATCTACAAGTACTTAACATCAAATATTCCCGTACCATCTCATCTTCTCACCCCCATCAAGAAAGCGCTTGAATCTGCCGGATTCTGTAACTTTTCAAACGGTCTTTTGAGACCCAATGCCGGTAAGTTCCTATATGGCTGGCCTAATAATAAAGCCGGAGTCTTTAGATTCACAAGATTACATTTTCAATGTGCATGAAGTGAATTTTAAAAAGGAAAAAAATGTTGTTGATTTCTACTTTTTGTTACAAGTTGTTGATTACTATGAAACTTTTAAGGAAACAAGTTTAAAAAAACATATATATTTGGATGTTTGGTTATGTTATGTTGCAGTGGGATGGGGAGGTTTCCATCTGGGGTTGTCGAACAACACCGATCCTGAGCCAGGAAGGTGTAGGAGAACAGATGGGAAGAAATGGCGGTGCTCGAGAGATGCCGTTGTGGATCAGAAGTATTGCGAGCGGCACATGAACAGAGGACGTCATCGTTCAAGAAAGCCTGTGGAAACTCCTACAAATGCCACCACCACCACCGCTTCAAACCTCATCATGCCTAGTAACAATGCTTCCTCCCTAGTGGTGCCCGGAAGCACTGCATCCAACAGCCTCAACTTTTCACAACAGGAACCCAAGAATATTCACCCTCTTGCGTCTGATACTTCTGCGCCTAACAACATCAACAGGTGACAAAGAAAAAAAAGAAAGAAAAAAAAGTTCTTTAGCTTATTGATATCATTTTTAAGGACTAGTAGTGACTGGTCATTAATAATATTAGTTGAGATTCCTTTTAGGAAAAGATGGTCTTAGGCGTGTCAAAAAATTCGTTGCTTTCTCTCTGTGAAAGGGAAAGGGTGTAAACCCACTAGCTTAGCTCATTTGGCAAATGAGTTCCTAACGGTTTGTTTGGGTCAGGGGTCCAAACCCTGCCCGAAGGACGTGCCTTTCTTCTCGAATGTTGAATGAGGATACCTTCCGCTTATACCAAAAAAGAAAAGAAAAGGAAAAGGGTGTTATAAATTAGGAAATGTACTTGTTGTTATGTGTTAGTCATTCCATGCCAGCTCCATTTAAATGGTAATTTTTCCTTGCTTGGTGCAGGATGTTTATGAATAACAAGGATAATGGGAGCGAGAGAATAGCAGACACTGATGCCCTTCCAATGGTCCTCCCAAAGGAAAACCCTTTCATAATTCATAAGCAGCAAATTCGATATGAAGAATCCTCAAGGAATGAGTTTGGGCTTGTCCCTTCTGATTCCCTACTTAACCCTTCACAGAAAAGTTCCACCTTGCTAAGCAGCAGAAGCTTTGGTTCCTCACAAAACCAAACTAACCAAGAAGCTGGTTCTCAACAATCCCTTAGGCATTTCATTGATGACTGGCCCAAAACTCAGTCTAATGATCGCTCAGGTGTTTCATGGCCTGAGCTTGACATGCAATCAGAGAGGACCGAATTATCAATTTCAATCCCAATGATTTCCACAGACTTCATGTCATCTACTTCCTCTCCCACCAATGATAAAGTCACATTGTCGCCTCTTCGGCTATCAAGGGAGTTAGACCCAATTCAAATGGGTTTGGGTGTTGGAAATGCTATCAACGAGTCAAACAGTAGACATGCTAATTGGATTCCAATTTCTTGGGGGAGTTCTATGGGTGGTGGTCCTCTTGGAGAGGTTCTGAATCTTAGCAATAACAATGCAAGTGACCATTGTCTCAATAACTCCTTTGCTCTCAACCTCATGACTGATGGATGGGACAATCGCCCTTCATTAAGGTCTTCTCCCACTGGGGTTTTGCAAAAGACAGCATTTGCATCTCTATCCAATAGCAGTGCTGGGAGTAGTCCAAGGGCAGAGAATAAGACTCAAGAATGAGCTAGCTTGTGCAATAACCTCCTCAGTTCAACTCTATAGAAGCTCCTTCCCCTTTAATGATGAAGCCCGTGGAGTTGAAGGAGAAACAACTTTTTCTGTGCTGACTTTATTTATATCAATTATATGTTCAGTTTTTGTTGCTGCCCCTAATATGGTAATCTTAAAGAGTTTGGAAAATTCTGTTCATGATCTTACCCTCATAATTTGGTTGTGTAGGTTTTGCTTGACGTGTGCCTTTTGGCAAATTTGTATTCATGGTACTGAATTTGGTTGGTCTGTGGTCTTGGATTTTTTAGGAGATGGTAGGTTTGGGTCATGTTGGGACTCTGATTGCGTGACGTAGCGGTAGATATTAATGAGTGTTACCAAATTGTAGGACAGCACGCATATAGAAACATTATGTGCAATTAACACAAATTTTGTCGTTTTTTTGTATTTAATGCTGATTCCTTTTTCCTTTGAACTAGTCGTTCTTGTTCTTCCTTAGTTAAACCAATTCTCAACTATCTTTGGGAAAGAATTGGCAATTTTTGGAACACTACTCTTAGTTTTATTTTTTGAATTTATTACATTTATAGTTGTGTCACTATGGTCTTAATTTAATTTGAACTTTTAAAACATCCTTAATTAAATTTTTGTAACTTGTTTTTGAATGACATTATATATTAACTAGGTTTTTTTATTTATTATGATATCTAATATTTATAGAATTATTTATGCTTCTTATGTCAATATTATTAGTTTAAATGAATCAAATTTGTATTTCTAATGAATATATACATAAATTTAATAGAATTATAATAAAGAATGACCCACAACAAAAGTGGGCCTTAGGAAAATCCATAAGAAGGAGGGCAGATAATGAAAAAGGATAGGCTACTTTGTGACCCGTTTGTCGGCAGTGCACTCATATGTTTATGGGCTTTGCGGCATATTTTTTTATTAAGTTTTTAAAAAATATATATATATATATATAGGTAGGCCCCATAAATATTGTGTCAATGACATGATGCAACATTTATCCCGTGACATGATCCTTCTATTACCCTATGTTTATTAGTTCTCAATCAGTAAAATTTATTCAAATGTTACTATCATTCAAACTCAGGATTGAAGTTAAAATAAAGGTTTTTTTTCCTCATGTTCTAGGAGAATTTTTCCTTTTATTGGTGAGACATCAAATTGTGTGTCACAATTTTTCTTTTTCTTTTTTATGAATGATAGGATTGATAAATATTTTTATAATAATAATACTAATTATACATTATTATTATTGTTAATGGATAGTACAATTGTTTATTCTATAGGATATAGTGTGGTAATAAATACAAATGGTAGAACTTTCAGTTGGTAGCAAGGAATAAGTGAAAAGAAACTCCGAATTTAAATATCTTTATCCCTAATCCGTTCTACACTTCGAATTAGTCCATAATTGACTTCAAGAGCCGAAACTTTGAGAATAACATCAGAGCCAACTCATGCTAAAGAAGTAATTTATTGTAATTTCATTCATTTTATTATCTCTTTTTTTTTTTTGGGTAGAGATTATCTCTTTATTATTTTGTTACTGTGTCAAATTACAAGCGTTTTTTTATAAATTATGCCAATAATACTCACATTTAAATGTACTAATGGCAATTGATTGATACATGTGAAACCAAAGCTTTTGAAAGTTAGTATTAGAGAGATAAATTTCTGGTTCTAAACCAAATGGTTTAAGGCATGATGCAGTTATAATAAAACCAAACCATACTTCCAGACAAAGTGATATAAAAAATATCAGATATATAATAAAATCATACATTTTTCTCAATAACTCAAACTCTTTTTTTGACAATAATATCAATCTAAATTAGACTAGAAAACATGTCAGGTCAAATTTTTATAGTCCAACCGAGCGTAAATAACTTAGTCCGACAAAGTCTACCCTTAACTATAAGCCAGGAATTCTATGCTGGAATAAGATGCTATACTTCGTCAATGACTTAGCCAGATTAGTTTGTAAGGTCAAAATTCGGAAATCCGTGAAATTCAGGGCGATCACTCACCCACTCCCCACCCTGAATCCGCCGCGGAATTCGTTTCTGTTTCGGGAGCTTGAATACCATTGTTTATATTAATCTCATTGCTGATCTAAAATTATTAAGGAAATATAAGAGTTTTCAAGACGTGCTCACATTGCTTAACTGATCCTTGATATTAGTGTTTCGGTCTTTCAGGATGCATTTACGGCAACTAATTGCTAGAACGTTTGGGGCCAAACAAATGTGATTCAATCAAAAAGTTCCATCTGCATAAAACATTACTCAATATGTTCCGATAAAGAGTGAAGTGATTAAACTGAATATGAATAAGGAGCAATTCCATTTACCGATAGTTCTCAAATTAGAGGGGGTGAGCAAAACCATTTCATATAGGTCGCTGATATGTTTAAACTTGATCAACAGAATATTAAACTAATTCCCCGTTAGAAAACAATGTCCGAGTATTTCGTATAGGATGTAGCGGTGTGCGTAACCCCAAACTCATTGAATTTGGGTCAGGGCTTTAAACACCGCTCAATCAATCTGAGGAGTTAGCTAATCACAAAGCACTCATGATATCAAAAGAATGCTCTGCAAATTATGGATCAACTCCCTTTTTAACTTTCCACGCGCGACAAAACGCAATGCCAAAAAAATCGATGGAAAACCTTAAATCACAAAAAAGAAAAAGAAAATTGTAAAAGGGGGCGATGAATGCTCATATTCTATGGGTGTAAACGTGTCTGTCATGCCATGGCAATAGCATTCAGTACGAGGAATTATTTTATAATCATCGCAAACACCCCCCTTTTCTCTAAAGAAAAAAACAGTGAACAAACAACGCAAGCATCGAAAAGAGATCTGAAACTTCTAATTCAACTGCACATATCGCTAAAGATGAAAGACAAGAGATGTAAATATGAAATTAGAGGAAGAGAAGAAATGGAACAAGGGAATCATCAATGGAATCGAACGCCGCCTTCGTGTCGTAGATGGCTTGCGGGATTAAAATGAAAAAGAGGAGGGTCCTATTTAAAGCTGATTGACACTCCTCGCGGCTCGAAACGCTTAACCCTAATCCGCGAGTCACTTCAGTTCGGCCTAGCAACACAGAATCCGAATACTAAGATACGTACTCGATTCTACGTTTTTGTGGCCTTGGGCTTCTCCCTTTTGGACCCAGGCAAATTTAACACCCAAATCCTGAAAATACTAACTCAACTATTATTCTTCAGCCAAAAATAATTATTCAAAGAAAACTTTTTATTTCATATTATTAAGTTTTTGGTGTAATTTATAATATCAGATAATTTATCAAAAAAATTGAAATTTCAGGTAAGGTATAAAAGAGTGTAGCTTTTTTTTTTCACAACATCAGGGTGGAGACTAGGGATTGACCCTACTTGGGCCTAGACATCCTTGAGCCCAAGTATGGGCACGAATTCCCAGTGAAGCCCAAGGATTGGAACGGAAGATTGGGGGAGTGTAAGTAATGAGATTTAAACAGAGTCCCTTTAGCACAAGGAACAATGACACACTGTTGCAACCAAGCGGTCTAATGGGTATTGCTTTACTAAATTACTTAATTACTATCTAGAGTTTGAGTTATTTATTGTTTGAATACATATTTAAGCATAGTATAGATCATTAAGAAATTCTCGGTACATAGTATCAAGATAAAGCTTCGTATCAAGTTCGATCCTTACCACCTCCACTTTCTTTTGTAGAATTTATTAGCACAGATATGTTGGACCTTATACATCATCCTTCCTTCAAATCCAATGAACTCTCGTGTGAGGGAGCGTGTTAAAAAATAGTATAAACCATTAAAAATCACTCACCCATCAACTTAAGTTTTTGGGTTAAATTATTTCTTTACAAAACCAATTAAGAGTTAAACTAAGGACTATAGTGTATATTTAAATATTTAAATTAACTTATTTTATATTTCAAATAATTTATAATTAAAATATTTTTAAAAAATAAAAAAAATCCTAAAATGTAATCAAAACGAAAGATGCAGTAAATAAGCCTACTACAAGGTCTCTAATAATTTTTTTTATTAATTATTATGTTTTAAAAATATACGTGGTTTAATATAATACATAAGGATTGGGATTTATTAATAGTCTAGCTTACCAAAAAAAAAGAAATTTATTAATAGTCTTAATTTCAATAAAATATAATTACATTTAATTAAATTATTTTTTTTGTTAAATATTTATTTATTGTATTAATGTTTTTTATTTTGTTATAATAAAGTTACAAATAAGTAATGATAAAATTAAAAAATATATATATGATTAAAACTTCCCAAAGCAATATATATTTATATTGGATTTTGGTATCCTCTGCTCCAGTGGCAAACGCGAAACTATTGTATTGTCTCTAATTTAAATTTATGCCGTACTCATAAATAAGTTTGCGTTAACAAATATTTTTAATATGATAATTTATAGATTAATTGGTAAATGGTTGTTGCAGGTTAACTAATGATTTGAGTCCAAATTTTGGATATGCAGTTGTGTTAAAATATTGATAGAATTTTTTTTTCTGTTATTGTTATCATACGAGGCTTGAACCGGATTATTTAAGTAACTCTCGGAGAAATTCAAAAGATATGAAAGCTTGTACCAGGAAGCTAGAATTCAAGCTTTGCATAGCCATCCTCATAAGAAGAAAGTACTCGCAATCCATTGTTTCAAATGGCTATACATGGATATGTACATTTGCGAGGAGCTTTGTTTTCTAGTTGAAGTATCTAGGATTGGTTCTGAACAATGCCTTGTATTTTCATGCTCAATATCAAATCAATTGTATTTTCAGGTCAAAACATGTATGTATTATTACTAGTATTCTCATAAGCATTATTATAAAATTAATTATGCAAAATGGTCGCAACTAGTTATTAACCCAGAAGTCCGTTATTCGAAAGTTCGAATTTGATTGTTCTCTTATAAGAATAACTTATCATTGGGTCAAACTTTATTAAATTAATCATTGCAACATCAACATCAACATCACCTTTATCCCAAATTAATTGGGGTCGGTGGTAGATGAACCCACATGAAAGATATAAAATTATATATATATATATATATATATATATATATATATGCATATATATATATATGCATATATAAATATATAAAAGTGAAAAAGAAAGGGACAAGAAGAAGTGGGGGAAATGAAGGGGAAAAGGACTAAAAAGGGACCATCTGGAACATAGGAATAACCGCGGGTCTAACCCTCCACCATACTTATAGCTTTTCTTCATTCCGTTCTAAGACACACCGTCCGCCAATCTATATCCCACTCCATTAAATCTTGTTTTACTACCTTCCCCCAAGTAAGTTTCGGCCGACCTCTGCCTCTTTTTGTGTTGAGCTCTTGGTAACAAACTTCTGTTCTTACGGGAGCATCCAGGGGCCTTCTCATCACGTGCCCAAACCACCTCAATCTATGTTCTCTCATCTTCTCGGCAACCGGTACTACTCCGACCTTTCGCCGAATATCTTCATTTCTTATCTTATCCATCTTTGTGTAACCACACATCCACCTTAACATCCTCATCTCTGCTACTCCCATCTTATGCTCATGTTGTCTATGTGCTGGCCAGCATTCCGCTCCATATAGCATTGCCGGTCTTACTGCCGTTTTATAGAATTTTTCTTTTAACTTAAGGGGGATTTTGCGGTCACACAAAAACCCAGATGCACTGCACCATTTCATCCACCCTGCTCTGATTCTATGATTTACATCCTCATCAATCTCTCCACCTTTTTGTAAAATGGAGCCCAAGTATTTAAAAGCATCTTTTTTGGGTACCTCTTGACCAATTAAATGCACAGGCTCTTGGTCCCCATCTCGTACCAGAGAAAACTCACACTTCAGATACTCAGTCTTGCTTCGACTTAATGTGAATCCTTTGGATTCCAATGTGCTTCTCCACAATTCAAGTTTTCTATTAACACCCTCCTTGCTCTCATCAATAAGCACAATATCGTCTGCAAAAAGCATACACCATGGCACTTCCTCTTGAATATCTTTTGTTAGTTCATCCATAACTAAGGCAAAAAGATAAGGACTTAGAGCCGACCCTTGGTGTACACCAACCGTGATAGGAAAATAACTTGATGTTCCATTACAAGCTTTTACACATGTAATAGCCCCATCATACATATCCTCGATTGCCTTTACATACTTTGATGGAACCTTTTTTCTTCTCCAGAACCCACCATAAAACTTTTCTTGGAACCCTATCGTATGCTTTCTCAAGGTCTATGAACACCATATGCAAGTCCTTCTTCTTTTCTCGGTATCTTTCCATAAGTTGTCGCATCAAGAAAATGGCTTCCATGGTACATCTTCCTGGCATAAATCCAAATTGATAGAAAACTTTATTAAATTAATAATATACTAGCTTAATTATATAGACTTCTTAAGGTTTTAACTCTGTTTTCAGAAGAACGCGTGATTGATATGAGGTCGAATTTAAAAATAGAACCATTTACATAAAAAAATAAAATAAAAATAGAAGTTAAAAAGAAGAAGTGAGACATCAATATTGCCCTATAAAGGAAGAAGCAAAATATTAATATCAGACCGAATATATAAAAGAAAAGTCCATGATCTGTATTATTAGTTTTCAGCAGGGGCCCAAAGTTTATTTGTCCTGAAAGTTTATATCAGTGGCATATTTATCTGAATGTAAAATTTCAGCAATAATAAATTAAAAAGAAAAAACAACTCAATCTATTCCTTGCGAGCAAGCTATAAACTTGGGCAATGGGCAACGTACCAAACGTATATATATATTATAGTAGAAAGCCCAAAATCGATTGCTTTTGTCAACATTATTATTTGAATCAGAGTTTTTTTTTTCTACTAAAAAAAATTAGAGTTGTGTTTTTGGTTCGTGAATCAAAGTAGTTGAACATTATATTGACAGTTACGGCATACCATACATATTTGTGATGGAAAATACCAATATTAAATTTTATAATATCGTCATAACGTTTCTTGATGAAGCAAATATATATATATATATATTACAACTTCTATCTCTAAAAAAAAAGGGTACAACTTCGATTATTTTAATATCAAAAATATTTTTGACCAACGTTGCAAGCACTTAAGAAAATCAAGATCCAGCAGCCTTTTTCTAACTATGTAAGAAAGGTATGAATGTTATTTAATGTCATGAATATTATTTGTTGGTTTTTACGTGCTTCACCGTTCTACGTAACCTTCTTTTTCTTGACATTAATATCATCGAAGTACCTGACTACTCGCTAGTTGTTAATTACCCCATAAGTAAAAGAAAGTTTTCATGGCATGTAATTTTTTTTTTTTGAATTTTTGAAGAGTTATGTCGTAAGAATAGTGATTGTTTAATATTATAGAGATTTGTTTTGTGTGCTTTAATTTTTTTTTTGCTTTAAAAAGTGCGGGCTCCACAAAATGTTGCGTGTGTAGAAATTTTTTTTACGTCATGTTAAAGGACAAATTAAAACCCAAATTTTTTGTATGTATATAATAATTTTACTAATCAATGTTGCGTGTGTAGAAACTTTTTTTATGTCATATTAAAGGACAAACTAAAACCCCAATTCTTTTTATGTATATAATAATTTTACTAACGAATGTTGCGTGTGTAGAAATTTTTTTTTATCTCACGGACAAACTAAATTCCCAAATTCTTTTATGTATATAATAATTTTACTAACCTGTGAACTCGACATATTTATAAGAGCAAATGACTTTGTGATTTTTATAGGTATACGGTACATCTATACCTACTCCAAATCATTGGTTCATTCATTGTCAAAAGGGGGGAAAAGTGTAATCCAAATCGAATTAACACGATTTTGGTTGGTTTGATTTTGTTAAAGTCGAGTGATTTTTTTTATTTCGCAGATTTAATTCAATTTAACCTGAACTCAAATAATTAGTTTGAGTTTGTTTTTTTTTTTTTTTAAATATTCCAATTAAGATTTTAAACCCTCCTACTTAATTATGTGGCGCCAAATGAGTTATGATCAGGTTAACTCATTTTTTGTGAATATAGGGAAAATATTTTTTCATGTTGCATGAGAATTCAACTCTTATGTTAGTGATTCTTTGATTTGCGTACAAAATTTATCTTTTTTTTTTTTTTTTAATAAATATGGGGTCCACCACTAGTTGAGTAGAATTTAACATGAGAAAATTAAATCCCGAAATGGAATTTGATTATAAAATAAAAAAAATGAAACAGAAGAGAATGAGCTGGCTATACTTTTGGGAAATATGATGTATTTTGCTTTCGGCCCATATATCTGGCGTGAAGCTATCACGTTTCATACTTGTGGGTTTGTCTTCTCCCCTGAGAATTAATCTACAAGCTAACTCTCTCCAACAGAATTTGGATTATTTTAGCTGATAATAATGAAGAAACTCGTGATATAACCCCTTATATTTCACAAGAACCTAAAGAGAAATGAGAATTACACATCACTGATAGCGAGCAGCAACTCATCCATAACATGGAGAACACCAAGAACAGCTTCAGCAACTATACCTATAATGATGTTTATTGTGAAGAAATAGTAAGCGTTCCCTTCTCATGGGAATACAAACCTGGTCTCTCCAAAGTACTCACTCATCATCAGCTATCTAACAATGACACAAGACGCAGTAATTTAGTGCTACGGCCTCCACCATGCTCATCATCAAGGAGTGGAGCTGATAAACTTCGCGTTGAGGACACAGAGAGTCCTTTTATTCTATGTGCAGTTCAACCTTCTTCACGGAGAATCAGTTCGTTTGGAATGGAAAGTCAGAAAGAAGACCCTTTTTTTGAAGCTTACAAGAAATGCACCAAAAGCCCCTTTATGCTCAAACGGTCCCGTAAGAGTAATTCGAACAATGGATCTTGGCCTAACATAATGAAGTACATGCATAGATTTTCCTGCAAGTATTCCAGCGATGTTATGAGCATGGTTTAGTTGTAATCTCTTTATTTTTTATTGTCTTAATTGGGGGATTATTTTGTTTGTTTATCAATTGCAATGGATTATTGTGATCGGTTTATTATTTATGTTCGTACCAAATTAATGACAGTCCGAGACTGTAAGTACTGTAAACCGTTTATAAAATCTATTTAAGAAAGTCCTAGAATGTCTGTCGTTTTGGAGAGGGAAAAAAAGGGACGGGGAACAAGAAAAGGAAAGAAGATAAAAAATAACGTTTTTTTTTTTGGTAAGCAAAAAATAACGTTTTAATTTTGTCCAACGTGTCTCCAAAATAGATTGTCTTATCTTATATCTTCTTAATAACTAGTTTAATTACCGCAGCCTCCAATAAACGGTGATTCTTGTCTTTGCATGCCTCCAAATACATGGTCCTTTTTTCCTTATTCTTAAAACCGCCGGCTATGACCATTTGTATGTGTTTTGATTCTGGTAGAGCTAATTAATAGGAACATTAATTATATTCTCTATATCATAATGGTTGAGGAGCATAACTGAAGATTCGCCAAATAAATTTGACAACAGGGAAAACAAAATTAGAAGAAATCAAATGCTAATTTGACATCTCATCTGAGAGCCGCTGGATCAAAAAAGATTAATGGTGTCACATGCTTGCAAATCATTATCGTTGATCTTTTTTGATATAATGACTCTCAAATGAAGTATCAAATTTAAAATTTGACACTGATGTGAAAGAATCTTACCTCTTCCTATAATATATTCAAAATCAGGGTTTGGTTTTGATTGCGATTTCCTAATAACCCTCAAGTTGAAGCACGAATATCTTTAATGCCTTCCAGGTGAGATTGAGGAATTGACCACAACTAAGAGACTTGGATAAGATATATTTGCCAGTAGAATGTAGTATGTAGTGAACAGGGTTTATTTCTACCTTCCTATTTTGTTCTTTCATGTAATCGAAATTTCTACCTTCAAGTTTTGTTCTTTCATGAAATAGAAATTGGGTGCAATACATATAATATATATGTGGAGCCATTAGTTTTTTTTTCGGTTTCACGTGAGAATTATCAACGAAAATATTAATCCTTTTTTATCACAAAAACAAAAATTCTAGAGAACGAAAAAAAAAAAAAATCAGATGCGCGCAGGACAAGAGCAGATTACCTCTTATACCACTACAAAAAGAAGAAACAAAAAATCTTATTTGTAATGATTGGAAGCTAGAGTCCCTGTATGCATATGTTAAAAGAAATGTAATATAAAAAAAGGTTTTATAATTCTCATTTAACATGAGAATTGCAATCTTCCTACACATCATTCGATTTCCGTGTTGATGGGGTCCCACACATAATTTTTTTCTAACATATGGGTCCCACATGTTTTTTATCTTTACAACATGAGATTTCAATTCTCATGTTACATGAGAATTATAAAACCCATAAAAAAAAATATTGACCGCCTTCACATAATTGGAAATTTAGCCTTTTAGGTGAGAACGTGAGATCGTTACTTTAGATGGTAGAAAAGCCTCGATAACTATGGCACAGGGTACACAACAATATCCAAATTATGATTTTATATTTTGCCTAAGAAAAATCGTATTATATTTTTTTGAAATTATAAATTTTATGTCAAATGTTACAGAATAAGGAATAAAAATTATAAACTTATAAAAAAATTACAAATTCAGTAATAAAAATAACAGACCATAAAAGTTACAGTTTTTTTTTTTTTTTTGAAAATAAAGTTACAGATTTTTATTTCTCAGTTTGTAACTTTAATTAATTTATTACGTACTCAATTTATAACATTTAAACAGAAAATATGATACTCTATTTTTTTCCAAAGAGTATCAAAATTAACATAATTTAGGATTTAGAATACTATTCCAGTACTCCTAAAGTTTAGGAATAATTTAGGACTTAGAATACTATTCCAGTATTCCTAAAGTTTAGGAATACAAAAGCCTCCTATATATAATAACTTTTAAAAGTCGTGGGTTTGATTTTGACAATGATCTCCTAGTACTAATAAAAAAAATAGTTACATAAGAATTTTAATAATAAAGATGATAAAATAGCTAATTGATTCAACATTTCGTTTCGGTAGGCTTTCTTTCCTACCGAAATTGATTCAACATTGCTTCGTCTTGGTCGTATTAATATAAGCATGATTTTAGGGGGAAATATCATTTTCTTTAGGATAACATTTCGGTGTGACTTTTACGGTTGATATGAGTACTACTAAGAGAATTGAGATTTTTTTTCTGGGAATAATTATAATTTGATTTTTCTAAAGTTAGGGACGCATTTTAGAAAAAAATCACACAATTATATCGGTTGATTGAAAAAATGGTGAGGGTGTTACAAGCTACAACCATTTCGTTGATTTTTCAATTAACTTAAAATTCTACATTTTTTTTCTCCAAAAGTGCATTCCTTATTTTTAGAGGAATTTTAAAAATATAGTAGACTTATTTGGATTTTTTTTTTCTTTCAAAAAAATTGTTTCTGAATTTTTTTTGTTAAATAATCTAATAAAAAATAAAAGCTATTTATGTTTGGATGAAATATTGGAGAACTTTTTTTTTCATAGCTTTTCCTTGTTATGAAAAACTCTTATTTCATAAGAAAAGCTTAATTATTTTAGTCCTTTAATTTAATTTAAGAAAAGCTAATTCATTAATTTAATTTAAGAAAAGCTAATTCAAACCCTAAAATATGGTAATTTTTTTCATCAAGAAATTACATCTATATACAAACAGTATATAAACCAAGTTAACCATCTAAAGTTTGTTTTATATCCATCTAACGCTTCATTTTTTGTCTTGTTTGAGTGATGCAGACCGTGTGAACTTGGTCTTCTCTTTTTTTTTTCCAACTCCTCCATCTTTTCTTTGCAATTTCGTTTCAAAGCCAAAAACAAATTGTCTATATATATGCTCACGTTTTATGTGCTTGTCCCATAGGATGTGGTGTTAATTAAGAACAACCTAGTGGAACAAATATATAAAAGTCTTGTACAATCAAGCTTAATCACCACCTCAATAATCATATATTGATATATAGGAATTGTCCTTTCTCCTTTACAATGAGTCAACCATCAATGGGAAAGATACCCTTCTCATGGGAAAGAAAGCCTGGAATCTCCAAGGTAACAATAGCTGAAAGTTTCCAAAGAGAACACAAATTTGTGCCCAGGCTTCAACCCCCTCCGTGCACAATAGAAGCTGCTAGGAATTCTGTTCGTGATTTCCAAATTCCACTTCCTCCAGCTTGCGCTTTTCAGCCTCCTTATTATGGAACGCTTTCCAAGAAAGACCTGATATGGATGCAAGACCATGATCCTTTTTTTGCTGCTTACAAAGAATGCACCAAGAGTACCAAAAGCGCTGAGACTGAGAGGAACAATAAGTTACTCAAAAATGGTATCGAAACCAAGTTACGGAATAGCATGTCTTTTTTCTCTTGCAAGCGATCCTGCGCTGTTCGTGACAATAATTTTGCCAGGATCACTTACTTACCACACAACCTAGATAAAGATTGATTGATCGATGTGTTTATCTAGCTTTATGATTTATTTTGTGTTGGGGACATCCTCTTTCCAAGTCAAATTATTGTGATATCAGTTTGTCAATAAATACATAAACAAAAAATTATTGTGGATCAGCACTCCACGCTCTTATATTCTTCAAAGGGCAATTATTCCCCTAATTGTTATAGTTACTGGTAGTAGGCATCGATCAATATCAAATTCCAATTTGATTAAATTTTAGAAATTCCAAGTTATATGAATAATATATTACTGCTTCATATTTACATGAAATAATATCTCTGGGATTTGTTATCTAGTGAATGTATGGATTCGCTTATTTAAAAAATGATTATCCTTTCATTTTGATTATAAGTTGTTTTGAATACAAAATAAACTAATCTGATCACACATTCTTATTGATGGTGAAATTTGATTCTCTAATCAATTGTTCCTCTAATTAATTGTATTACGGTTACATTCACCGGAGGTGAAATGCTGAATCTGTCATGGAAGGCGGTTCAATAGCCAAAGGTCTCGTTCGTGGCTTTTGCTTTATGATCAGGTTCTTAGTGTGACAATTGCGAGTGGATCCTCTCATGTGAAATAGTGATCATGTTATTATTTGATCACAATCACTCATTTAACAATTATATACTTTTCCCTCTCTTATATCATTTAACATGTCTTTTGATATTACCACATTCAACTTCAATTATGAAGTGTTTGTCAGAATATCAAACGTACTGAGTTCTAACTCAAATATTTGCCAACTCTTCATCTAATATATATATGTCACAAATACACACACTTCATAGAGTCGATTTAAAGGCAATTGTAGAAAACATAGATAAATAATAATCTAGACGCAACAGTAAGAACTTTTTGTGTGGATAAATATAAAAACTTATTACATGCTGATATAAAATGTTGACGTTAGAGGTGGCAAAATGAGCTCGGCCCGGCAACACGAACCTGTCGTGCCGGCCAACACGTTAGAGGTGCCTGATAGTATTATGTCATCGACATATACTAAGAGGACAGTGAATGACTAAGAGTTGGCCAAGATAAACGTTGAATGATCGGATTGGCTTGTGTGTATCAGAGTGATAACAAAGTGGAGGAAAGCTTCGCATACAATTGTTGACTTGCCTGTTTCAGGCCATAAAGTGACTTTTGATGCTTGCTAAGAGACATTGGGGCAGCTTCATATACACATCTTTCTGGAGATCACCATGCAAGAATGCATTATTCACGCCCAATTGCTCAAGGTGCCAACCTTTTATAGCAACAATCGCAAGCAAGGTTCTAACAGATGTAAGCTTCGCAACAAGGGAAAATGTATCAAAATAATCTACTCCTTCTTATTCGATAAACCCCTTTGCAACTAAACGAGCTTTGTAACACTCAATAAAACCATCGGAGTGATACTTGAAGCTGCATGAAACATGAAAGCTTATCATTGCTGCTTTATGATTCACTATTTGGGTTGCTTTTGTTCTATTCTCAACTTGGGCTTGGACTTGAGAATTATTGTTGGGCTTCCCATAATAGTCAGAGCTAGGCGTGTTAATGGGCCGAGATTTGATCTTAAAAGACTAAGCCTATATTTAAATATGTCAATCTATCCTAGCCTGTTACCTGTTATGAATATAATTATCGGCATGTGACTTGATTTATTTACAAAAAATTAAAACCTGGTTTAGCCAGAAAGAAAAAAAAATAGGACAACAAAAATTTATCCAAACAAAATATACGATCAACAACATTAATAATTCCACAAAGATTCATAAATTCAATGTATATCCAAACAATATAATATATAACAAAATCGTTAAAAATGTATGTTTAACCAATAAAGTGGAGTGAAATGAGTTAAGGAGAGAGAGGGAGCTATTATGAGTAATATAAAAAAAATAAAATAAAACAAAAAAAAAAAGTTATATATTAGTTCAACCTGAGAGGTTCTAAGATCAAGCTCTTAAATTGAAGACTATGACATTTTTATTAAACGAGCTTTTATATAAATTGAAACTTAATTCCAATAATCAATTTTAAATATGTAAGTTTAGGTCTTCAAAAGCCCCATTAAAGGCACCTAATTCGTTTAAGAGCCTAATGAGAGCGCAACATAGTTAGAGAGGATTTGGATTTTTAAAAGGAATAGGAATTTGACCGCAGGAAGTCCAAAAATTCTACATGATATTTCTGCATCTTTATTTAGTAAACTCTTTTGAGTCCAAAATTACGTTTTAAAATATTTCTGCAGCTCCATGAAGATGGAGAGATACAATAGTTCGTTGCTAACCTTTTGCATATTAGTAGATAAAAGAATTTCACCCGCATCTTAGGAAGAATGTTAATTTTGTTTATCAAATATAATTTAATTATTTTCGCTCCTATTTGCACTGAACTCGTCTGTAAATCTAGGATAATGGACTGTAAAAAGAAATATTTGATATTTTTGTTCTCTTGTTAAAGTTTTAGGAAAATTTCAAAAATTCCCCTATAATTATTCTAATTATTATTTATTCCCTTCTCAAAATTTTGAATCATTTATCTCCTGACTTAAAGTTTTTTTATCATTTATCTCATTACTTAAAGTTTTTTTATGACTTAAAGTTTTTTTATCATTTATCCCCCTAAGTAAATGGGTAAGTGATAAAAAACTTTAAGTCAGGGGGTAGTGATAAAAAAATCTAAATAAAAATGTAAATTATTCAAAAAAATAAGGGATAAGTGATAATTAAGAAAACTCATATTTTTTTTTTTTAGTTTTCCCAAAGTTTTATTATCAATTACTGTATTTACTTTTGTCTTATATGTGGGGTATTATATTTATTTTGTGACGAGTGCAGTATATATGCAAATTCAAAATTTTGTCATAAAAGAAATCCTATGTTCACAGTTGCAGATTTCGTGCAGATAAATGTACCTCAGATTACTTAGGCAGTAAAGAAGCACGGTAAAAGTTAGTTTTAAGGAATGCCCAAGACCTTATAAACTCCACATTAATTATTCATCAAATCAATGTAAGATTATATATTGCATCCTTGTTTAAGTGCGGCGTAGTGCCAACATGGAGGCAAAACGGCATCTTTAATGGAAAGTATAATAGCTGAATGACAGCGGCGATAGTGGGTAGAGACATCATCACTGTGTCCCCACAGTGTAATGTTTGAAGTATAATAGTGATATCGATGGGCCTCTGGAACCGCGCTTGCAACTTTCACTTTAAATGCTTGGAGATAAGGGTGGAACACCCTCGCGTATGGGGTGTCTTTTAGTAGTTTAAATGTCTACATCCTATAGACTTATGTTTTAATGTTTCTCATGTAAAAGCATGGTCCTTTTAAGTGAAATTAGTGTATTTTTTTAAATTTTAAATTGTAAAATTTTCCTTTCACTCTCTCCCATAATTTATTTTTTTATCTCTCTTAAAGGATGTAAATGTGTATCCTTTCAAAGAACACACTTTTCCCATATACTTATGTTTTTTTCGGCTGCATTTCTAATAACGTTGTATACATACATATACTATGAAATACTGACACTTCAAAAATCCTGACGTGTCGTGTCCAACACTTTCTGACACTCTCGGACTCTCCGACACTCCCCGATACTTCAACACGCGTTATAGAAACTCAAAAAAGATTTAAAGGTTGGATTGCGTTGAATTTTTAGTTCCAACTATTAGATTCGTTGGATTACGATTACCATTTTATTGAGTTTAATATAAATATTTGGGATATTTTATGTTTCTTTGCGAAATTTACAAATATTATAAGTTTAGATTTATTTTTTTATTAAATTATTAAATATTAAATTAATATACACTACATAAATTAAAAATATTATTTAATATCAAAACGTATCCTAACGTGTCAAAATCTAACATTTTTTAGAATTTACGTGTCGGAATGTCGTATCGTATCGTGTCACGTGTCCCGTGTCGGTATCGGTACTATATAGTACATACATGCTGGCATCATATTTCACAATTCACATTGTGCAGTTTTTGTTACTTAATTATTTCACATGTATTTGATATAAGGTGCACCCATAAATAAGATATATATCAAGTATTATTATTATTATTAAGCTTTGCTTTTCAAGAACTTGAGCATCTACAGTCATTAATGGCTATAAGAATTGAATTCATATATCAACCCAGAAAATGAAAAATGCAACATTCATGATGGTTCAATCAAAGGAAATAGTATGTTTACCTTCTATAACACGGCAAATTAATTTCAGAGTTAACAATGGGGCTAAGCACAAGAATTATTATTTGGTAATCAAGGCATAAAATAATCATATTGATGAAGAAGAAAAAAAGTTGGTTATCTGACGGACGGATGAATTAAATTTTGTTCACGGCAAAAACGATGACATCACTGATTCACTATTCAAGTCAACAAAAAACGCAAATTATGAAATCATCAAAATGAAAATTCCAATTCGAGGATCGTGGGCATGTTTGATGTTTCAATTCGAAAATGATAGGGCAACAAGACACGTCATTTAAGAAGGAAGGGTCAGAAATGGCCTGGAGATTTTAGAATCGAAAATCAAGTTGTTATATGGTTGGTGGCAAAAGTTCAATCATCTCTGATACAATCTCACTGTTCACGCGATCCAAAATTGCATCGGCGATCTGAACGCTAATATCTTTCACTTGCCGCTTGAATTTACTCCATTCATTGATGGAATCCAAGTAATCCAATGTCAATAAGTATGTCAGATTTGTCTCATCCGCAGCATGTTGACCCCATTCTTTTGTTCTCTTCCATAACACCTTTCCGAGCTCTTCAGGTCCCAGGATTTGTTTGTAAACTTGTTGTTTATCATCTTTTTTGGGAAGATTCATCGCAATTTCTCTGACACAATCAAATAGTAGCTGCTTTGTCTTGTGCAATACCCTTGAAGATTTCAACACCTGGGAAACATTAGGCCCAAGGAGATCTTTCAATTCCATAGTATAATTCTCTCTCTTTGATGACTGAATAAGTGAACTCCAAAGAGCAGCTGATAATAGTGAATCCTCCGTGATTTTCTTAGGCATAAGGACACCACAACATCCCGAAACATCCTTTTTCAGTGTTTCATGTGTCGCACAAACTGTTTCATCATTAAATATAGTTAAACATATGATTATAATAACCGAAGAAACACACTATTTTGAGATTGTAGAACAGGACTACCTTCTATGCATCTATGTCTCTGCTTTCCATTGTTGGTAGCCTGCTGGCTTTGTTCGTAAGAGTAACAAAACTAATTAATAATTTTCTTTTTATATTCAGCTTCTCAAATATAAATGGGTTTATCATCTATCATTTAACATCATCACAAAAAATTTCCTATACACGCAACATTTTATGGGGCTTAAAGCAAAAAAAAAACTTCGGCACGCAAAACGAATCTCTATAACATAACACAATCATTTTTTCCTACAACATAACTCTTATAAAACCCAATATAAATTGAGGTTTATACAAATAGTTTTCGAGTAAAGATATTCCCACTACCAAAATTTTCCACTACCAACTTACTATCCATCTAATCACTCTTGGATCAATATTTTCTCTCTCTTCAGAAATTTTGTAACATTCTCACTCTTTGATGCAAAGGTAATTAGATGAGTAGTAAATTAATAGTGGAAAATTTTGATACTAATATCTTCCCTTATAGTTTTCAAGCTAAAGATTTGAGGGTAAATCAGAATTTGAGTTCATACCTCTGTACTCCAATATTGCAGGTGTTTGGAGAAAACAAATGTTTATCTTTATGTGACGACAACGAAGTTCCATCTTCATCAATATCTGAGCATGAATTGAACAAGGTTGAGCTGCTAGCGGTTGAGAACCGATCTGTTTCCACAACTGTTTGATCAATACAATCAGCTTCGTGAGGGACACTAACATTAACACGTTTTTTTCTATTATCAATGTCACTGATTAGAGTGCTGCTTTGGTTGTGAAAAGCAAGCTTCTTATGCAGAGCTGTTAGAACTTTGGAAAATGGCAAGAGAGCTTTTTTCTTTTTGATTAAACCAGAACTTGCCGATTTCTCCAAGCTCTTGCCTGAATCACCATTTGAGCTCCATTTTTTGGAGCACCCTCTTTCTAACAGGTAAACCTCTAAGGTGAAAGGTTCTTGTTGCTCCTTTAGAAATTCTTCTAGTCTTTTCTGTGGTTTGGCTGTTGCGGAAGCCATAGAAGGGGACTCAATTGAAGGGTTCGAAATTCGAGTAGTTGAAGTAGGAATATAAAGATGTGGCAGTGAAATGGGGGCGTGATAAGGAACAGAGCAATAAATTTGGATAGAATAAATAGCTGACAGTTTGGGACACCCCACTGTAATGGCAGAGATATATGGATGCTTTGAAGTTTGTGATTTATGTGACACAGTATCTAGTTTTTAACTACTTCCTCTGCTGCCATGAACCTGAAAACCCGTACCCGTATCTAGACGATTTCTGAATCTCTCTCTCTCTTTTTTTTGGTAAACTAATTTCTGAATCATTTGAATTTGAATTGTTTGAATTGTAGGTGTAATACTGTAATGTTCGTAAGAGAGACATTATACGTTTGTCTCGTTAAATAATTAAAACTCGCCTTCTATTTAATAAGAGGGAATTTTTTTTTTAATAAATTCAAAGATATCCTCCTATCGTGACCGAAGAGCACTGTCGGACCCAAAAACGACTCTCCCAAATCTTTTTTTTTTTTCATTCCCAGGGCTCGAACCCGAGATCTCTAGTTAAAGGGCCAGACTCCTTACCATCTGTGTCAAAGGAATTTGGTATAAAAGGGAAATCATATTCTCTTGCAATAAGAGAGAGCAAAAAATTTTCCTACAAAAATTCCATGCCAATTAATTATTATTTTTCTTTTCTAATATAAAATGTGGGACCCACATTTAATTTGTGTCTCCTTTTATTCTCTTATGTTTTCATACGTAAGATAAGAAAACATGGGCGCTTAATAAAACTCAGATAATAATTAAATAATACATTACTGATTTTTATTTTCTTGACATAAGTAGTCATCTGTCATAAATTTTCAATTTCTTTCATCAATGCAGATAATTTAAATTTCAAACGCGGAATATCTAATCAAATAAAAAGATTATATTATTAATATAAATATAGGGTTTTATATTTCTCATTCAACATGAGAATTGAATTCTGATGTTGTAGAGACAAAAAGTAGGTGGGAACCGTATGTTTGAAAAAATTATGTGTAGGACCTACGTTAGCACGGAAATCGAAGGATGTATAAGAAAATTCAATGTTGAATGAGAATTATAAAATCCATAAATATATCCACTCCCATTATTGTGAGATTTGCAAATACACCCATGATTAATATTACATTAATCTTTTGCATTTTAAGTCTTTAAAGGTAAAATAATACGTAAGTTCAGCCTTAGTCAAAAGTATCAAACATTGATAATTCCCTTGTTAACAAGGGAACTGAGTAAATGATAAGGAAAGAGCTTCTATTAGATTCTCACATGTCATCTTTGATAAGGATTTAAATATATTCACTCTTGATCTGCCTCATATTCCAGATTAGTCGTATAGTTAATTCAAAGAGTTGAAGCTGGTGGAAATACAATATGGGAAAATCAACTCACCCCAAAAAGATAATTTGGGCTGTGTTAACTAAAAAAAAAAAGTATAAAATGAATTTTCCTAAAAAAAGGATTTTTTTGTGTACTACAAGTCAGATATGAGATGCTTTTTACACGACTTACACGAATTATTGGTATACCACTCAATGTTCATGGTGATTGATAGGGGAACATAAAAGCAACGCATCTACTGTGTGTGAATGATATATTATAGTGGGAAAAAATTGCAATCGTTCTAATCCCGCATCATTGAGGAGAGATAACGGTATATCGTCCATAATATAATTGATTAAAGGTCGAGATGGGAACATAGAATGCTGATGAAAAGTGTTCACATAAAACGACATTTTAGTTAAACAACTCTCGCTTACGTTTTTGTTTTATTAGCTTAAGGAGGACGAGATTGGATTTGATTTGATTAAAAATGACACCATGATTAAAGGCAACGCAATTATAAAGGATCTCCAATAATTTTTTTCGAAACACAGTTACGACCACTAATTTTGTATTGCTTGCATGCACGATGCACTCTAATACTAGCCTGTGATTATGTTGTGTCACGGTCACGGACATGACTGCATTTGTTGTGGGGTTGTAATCTTGACTTTATTCGGGAAAAAAATATGGGAACACGATATTAATTTATTTGCTGTTGTTAAATCAACTCAACAACTTCGGACGTCATTAATATAAAGTAGATCGGAATTCACATAATTAAGAGTAAACACATATCTACTTTGCTTGATCAATGAAACATACAAACCATAATATTTTCTTCGCGAAATTCATATATTTATGCAATTTAGCATTCGTACTATTACAATGTATGAGTATCCCGAAAAAGAAAATGAAACTTTAGCAAGTGTGTGAAGGGGGCGGAACCGGGTTAAGGGTTGGCTCTCCTAAATTTTATGGCCATAAACATTTTTCATTTGATCGGTGAAGAAGTTATGGCATCAAAATTGCTCGAATTTCTAATAAATACATGATATGTCTGTTCTCAAAACTAAGTAAGTATTATAAGCACTATAAAGATATTCTTAAATTCAAATAAAATTTAAAAATTAAGTTAAAATAGAGATATGAATAATTATTTAAGATAAAATTTAAAAAATAAAAATCTAAAAAGAAGTAATTTAAAAGGTTAAATTACTCCATAAAGCCCTGTAGTTTTATCAAAGGTTTATTTATGTCCCTGCAATTTAATTTTTTTAAGCAATTCCTTATAATTTTAAAATTTTGTGACCAAGTCCTTAATAACGTTTAAATTCCCCTAAGGCGTTTGGTACAGGAAATTTTTTTACTTTTCCGGGAATCTCAATTTTTGAAAATATGATTTTTACATTCAGTTTACGATAATATCCATAAATTAAAATTTTAGAAAAATTCAATTTGCCGGGAATCCTCGAGAAAGCTGCATACCAAACGCCCCCTAAGTGTTACTGACATAACTTTTTCTGATGTAGCAACCTTACGTATTTATTTTCCTTCACCCTCATCTTACTTTCATTTTTTGGGAAAATTTCATTTTCAGCCACTGTGATTTTGTAATTTATCATTTGACCCCATGTGATTTTAAATTTATCAGTTAGACCCACTGTGTTGAGATATTTTGTCATTCAACCTCATGTCGTTTCAAATTTTCACATAGACCCTTTGTGGTTACAAAAAATTTCACTTTGACACCTTGTGGTTAAAAAATAAATATTTAAAAACAAATGTTCTCTTTTTTTATATCCTCACCTAATGCATTTAGGTTTTAAAAAATAATTTTTTTTTTTAAATTCACTTATTTTTATCAAGAAAGTAAATTCAAATCAAGTATTACTTTATTTTATCTATTTTTTTCGTTATAAAATTATTTAAAGAATGCAAATATATTATTTTGATAATATATATTTAATTTATCTTAAATATTTTTTTTAATTTCAAATATATTTTTAAAAAATTAAGATTATTTATAAATTAATTTCAGAATAAATAACTTGAAATTTTTTTTAAACCATAAATGCATTCATTACATGAGGATATAAAATAAAAAAGAAAGAAAATTTCTTTTAAATATTTATTTTTTAAAATATTTATTATTGTAACCACAAGGTGTCAAAGTGAATTTTTTTGTAACCACAATTGAAACCACAGGGGGTTGATTGACAAAATATCTCAGCACAGTGAGTCTAACTGATAAATTTAAAAACACATGGGGTCAAATGATAAATCACAAAACCACAGTGGGTGAAAATGAAGTTTTCCCTTTATTTTTCACCATTTTAGTTTTACTACTTTTACTATCTAATTGGTTATCGTTGGATCAATTTGAAATCAATGATTAAAAAATGGAAAAAAATTAACTACCATTGGTTTCAAATTGAACCAATAGTACCAGATAGTAAAAATAAGGGAAAACTTTACTTTTATGCATTGTGGTTTGTGCGTGTATCATTTAACACCCCGTGGTTTAAAAATTATCACCTTTACCCATTGTGATTTCACTATGTGTCGTCTAACTTCCTAAATGAATAAGATACCCTGATAATATAAAATATCAAAATACTCTTAATAAATAAAATATTAAATTGAAAATAAAATATCAAAATTATCCCTAATTAAAATTAAAATCCTAATACCCTTTCTCTTTTCTATTCTTATTTGTGGCCAAATTTTTTGTTCCCTGCAATGATAATTTTTGTTTTAAAATTTCTTAGTTACCAAAGCCAAGATATGTGTTGAGGCACACATGCATCACTTTGATAAATTGAGTGCAAGGCCTAGTATCTATATGATTACCTCATCAGCATATACTTGATGATTGGAGAAAATAAAGTAACATGTATGAATGGCCTTATCAATATTTTGGATCTGGATAGTTAATATCATGCATGAATGACCATGGTCCTTTCTTCACATTTGCCTTGTCACAACAAGGAGCTCTTCCCATTTCTCGCTCTATGGATAACTCATTTCTCGCTCTATGGATAACTCTGAACTCTCTGAGTATTGGAATTTTGAACTCTCACTCTCTAAAATGAAACTTTGGTGGTGTTGTGCCTTATAAAAACAAATATGGTTTTTAAACAGTTAATAAATTGTTATTTTATTATTTCAGAGTGAGGGAGAGATGAAATACTGAAATAAAAGCATGGATAGGACGTCTAAACACAATTTAATTTAATTAGAGTTTTAATTTTAATTAGGGATAATTTTGATATATTTTTAATTTAATATTTAGTTTATTAAGGGTATTTTTGATATTTTATATTATGAGGGTATTTTAGTCATTCGAGGGGTTAAATGACACATAGTGCCACCACAAGGGATATAAGTGATGATTTTTAAATCACGGGGTGCTGGATGATACACACATAAACCACAATGGGTGAAAGTAAAGTTTTCCCTAAAAATAATAATAAATATAACAACCCTTTTTACGGTACTTTTTTTTTTGGTACATACCCTTTTTACAGTACTTTATTTCTCCAAAACTATTTGTCTCCGTACACATCCATGAAAACTTCCAACAATCCATTTTAGTTTCTTTTCTGCAAGATTTTACAACATAATTATGTATAATATCTAAGGGTTTATCATCTATCATTTAACATGACCATAAAAAATCTCCTATACATAAAATATTTTGTGGGGCCCGCAGCAAAAAAAAAAATCATGCACACAAAACGAATCTCTATAATATAACACAATCACTTTTTCTACAACATAACTCTTATAAAACCCAATATATAAACTTATGTAATTTGTTTGAATACCGGGTCAATTCGATCCTATTTCATTCATCAAACAAACCATTATCAGGTTAGGTTTGGGTCTAGCAAATTGGCCCAATCAAAATATGAAGTCAATATCAATCCTAATTATACCGAACTTAACCCCACACACACATAGTTGTATCCAATTAAATAAAAAGATTACATTTTATTACCTTGAGATTTGTTAAAATAATAGTAAAGTTCAAATTACACTATATCTTATTTCACAACCTTGACCAATGGTCGACTTAACACCACTAATATCTCAAAATGAAATGAAAAAAATAAAAAAAATATTTGTTGTTGACTATATCAAACATTTTTGAAGTTTGATTTTACGATTTCTCATTATTTATAAAAATTAAATTGGATTTTATTAAAAATGAAAGGTATATAAATGGACATAGCAGTATAATTTATAATACATTTAATTTATTTCATAAAATATTTTATATATTTTATATGGTTTTTATGTAAAATCAAAGAAGTCCTAAAAAATTTGGTGCAACTTAAATTAACTTATTTTACATCAAAACAGATTATATTCAAAATCTTTAAAAAATTAAAAAAGTATATTTTTTCCAAATAAATTCAAACATGCTATAGCCCTAAAATTTGCATTCTAGTTTCACTCGATCAAAACTGAAACATTAATTGTTAGCTCATGAACTTTATTAACTAATGACTGATACCCGACATTGTTGACGGAAATAGCATTATTTAGTCCTTTTGGGCCTGACCCAAAGGATGGCTTGGGTACAAGGCCTGTCTCGTAGCCTGACGAGCCTACTGATTTTGGACTTGTTTTGCATGTCAGAAATGGGCCTGACATTTTAGGATTTAACATGAATGCATAGGCAGGAGTAATTACAAAAAATGATTTACATTGGACAAGAACAATTGGGCCACGTAAATTCCAAATAGGCCTGTTTGTTTTTTTTTTTCTTTTTTCTTAGGGCAATGAAAGGTAATTGATTTTCAGTTGCTTACATACAAGGTTTTTACTTTGATAAGTTTAAATTATATTTTCTGAGAATTAGAGGTACATAAGAATTACCTAACATACTTGTTTAAAAGAGTGACAGTTGTGAAATATGAGCTTTAGGTTTCTAAAAATTTTTGTTTAGGGTTTCAAAAAAAAATTTGTTTCAAAAAAGAAAAAAAAAAGGTTTCTAAAATTTCTTAGACGAGTTTAGTTGTATAAAATCACACAAAAAAATCTGGATGCACAAAATTCCCCTACTTGCGACGTAATTTTACCCTTGCATTCTTTTCTAAAATCACACATACGAAAAAAATAAAATGGTGATTGGTAATACATAGTGAATAAAGTCTACCATTATAAATATATGGAGGTTAGTAATACATACAACAAAAGAAAGGCTAGTAGACCACAGATTAATAATGCACAATGCCACAATAATGGATTGATATCGGATAATATTGATTTGATGATACTTTTCAAGAATTAAAGTTATCTTACAAATCATTGTCAGTGTTTCTAATCCGCGTTATTAGGTCAAAAGATAACACCCCCTTTCTCTAAACTTAATGCATAAAAAATGTCTGGTTAGCTCCAAGAACTTGGTTGTGAAGAAAGAGGAAGAAACATAAGGCAACCTTGAATGTTTGTTTTTATATGATATCTATTTTAATGTTTGTTTTTCCTTTTAAAAAAATTTTCTGAGATGATTCTTTGTGGATTTCATGGGGGCTACAAATCTGAAATTCAAATATTCCTTGAACTTGAAAGAAAAAAACAACTCGTTCATGATAAAGAGATTGTAACTTTGTAAGGAAAACAAAGACTGTCCATTACTTCAGTGTGCAAATCCATCTTTATTCGTTCGTCAACGATTTTCTTTATATGTTTTGATGTATCAAGGTCTCGCCGCGTGTATTTGTTTTTATTGAAAAAATTAATGTCAAGAATTATTAAAAGTATTATTTAATCGTAATAAAAAAAGTTAAAATTATTAAAAAAGAACCAATTAAATTTTTATCACAGGAAAAAGGGGTGTGATCATTTTTCCCATAATTAAATTTTTATTATTTCAATTTTTTTTTTCTGGAAACAGAAATGGATAGAAAAAATGTTTGACAAAATCGATTTAAATTTATAAAGGTGTGGGTCACACCTCTTTGACCGCCACCATAAAATGACATAAGTTATGTCATTTAAAAAGACAAACACTTTTTCCTTTATATTTTTATTAGAGTGAAAGAGAATCTACTTCCGTCTAAAGTAAAAATTTCCCTTTATCAAAATTTAAAGATCTTTATTTCGAAATTCAACTATTTTAAAATATTTTTATTATAGACTAATTTTAAACCATTTTAATTAGCCAATGTAGAATCTATTGTTGCTTTTATACAATGTTCATTTATATATGCATGCGATAATTATTTTATATATTTTTAATAGGATAAATATTTTTTTTGCAAGTTGGAGGAGATTATTTTATCTACCGCACTCATATGAAAGTATATTAGACTCATTTTTTTATCTTTCTCTCTCCTCTCCGCATAGGACTTCACATACTCTTATATTTGTGTATGAGATAAAATTATCTTGTATTGGTAGACGAAACATCAAATCCTTTTTGAATTGCAATTGGGTGATATTTCTAGGTAATTTGTTTACATTAATTAAATTACATATCTAGATGTAGCCAAAAGTATTGCGACATGAAATTTGACTAAAATTGATAGAATTGTGGCTGGAACATGTGACAAACTTACAATATTTTGATTAGGGGTGTTCGCGGTATGGATTTGATCGGTCTTGGAAGCAAAAATCATCCGATCTAATCTTTTCGATTTGATCATATAATCATCCATTCGGTTTGAATTTTTTTCACATCCAATCCGATCCAATCCATTTTTTTTTAGATTGGATCGGTTTTCGATTTTTTTAAGATCCTAAAATTTATTTCATGATTAATGTACGTGCAAATAACATCTTTTGTATATATTGATTTTTTTTTGTTTTTTTTAATACAAAAGCATTAGTAAACTATAATATAGTTTTTTTTTTCGGGCAATAATATATGAAGCTCTACAAAGATAAAATTTTGTTGATGAGATGTGACTAAATTTTTTCCTGGGTTTAGTTGATGGGTTAATGGGTCTTGGGTTTAGAAATTCTTGGGCTATGATTAATTGCAATTGGGGAAATTAATATATTCTCGGTAATTTATCGATTTTCATCAACCCATCCAAAAACTGATCCAATCCAATTAAAATATGCGGGTTTTTTTTTCAGTTTTCGATTTTTCAGTTTTCGATTTATTCAGTTATCGGTTTTTCGATTCGGTTACCGCGGTTTGAATCGATTTGGTGACAAACTTAACAATAATTTTGATATACTCATTTTCGTAGTTAGGACTCAGGAAGATCCTTATGGTTTACATATTTTTTATTTAAAAAAAAAAAAATCTTATATTTTTGGAATGTGAAATTAATTGTTGTTCAAAATATTAAAATTATCTTCTTTCCCAATCATCTTTTTTGAGCTCAAACCCTTCTACATTTTTTAGTATATAAAAATGTAATTTATAATCAAATAAATTCCTATCTTTAATAGTATTTAATAGGGGAAACATTAAAGAAATAATTATTAAAAAAAGGCAGATAATATGGAGAACCATTGAATCATGTGAGTTCGAGTTTATGTAAAAAAAAAAAAAAAACTCTGATATAAATAACAGTATAACCTTAACCGAAAAAAGAAAAGAAAAGAAAAAACAGTATAACACATACACCTATGCATAGATAAATATAGTGGTGTAAAATTATGTATAATATAATTCATTTAACAACATATACATAAATTATATATAATCCTCTTAATATGTGCAAAGTCATTACATGGTGTAACGCTAAAATTTTATAGTAAAATTAATATAGAAGTGGATGTTTATTTACTTATTTATTTTAGCGTAACGCATTTATCATGTTATTGGAGAGGAGGAAAGTTTCCAACACACTCAAATTCATAGTAGGGTCCACATATAAAAAAGAAAGAAAACAAAAAAAAATTATTGCACGCAAAACGAACTCTCACTCACATGAGAAAGGGTTCTCCTACGACGTGAGAACTCTTTTTCCCTTTATTTTATGACACACGTCATGTTACTGCCACAAAAAGCAATTTCCGTCACCTGATGAGAAAGATCATTCATGCGTAGGTCCCCGTGTGACCTCACTACTAATTTTGGCCACTTGTTTCTATGTTCTTTTTAAAGAAAAGCAAGAAGGGGTCCGCCAATTAATGCATACCCTTTTAAACCGATCGAGGCCTTAGTCAAGTCTATGAAGTTGTAGTATTGAAGATTATCCAATAGACACAAAAAGGAGAAAAAATATGCATTCCTTGTTTGGGCCATATAGCTGGCATATTTACATTGCATGGATATGAGATTACCTTGATACCAATAGAATATATTCCATGGAGATGCCGATCGAGTCTCAAACAACACTTACTAGAATTAATTGCACGCCAGCTCTACTTGGCTTCACCACTCACTAATGTTTTATAAAATTTTACAAAAGCTACCAAAAGATAAAGGTTACAAAACATGATAAAAAAGTAGACCCTGAAAATCCCTACATCGTACTTCCAATAACGCGGGGCTTCTCTAAGCCACTACAATGCATGCAAGCATATTCTCCTTTCCTACCTAGAAATTAAGAAAAAAGAAAAGAAAAGAAAAAAAAGAGAGATAAGGAAGTAGCTTCTAGCAAGCTAGCATTACTATAATTCCACACCTTGGTTCAGTAAATGTAGCTAGTTTCTTAATTCAGAGAATTTTATTATATAGTAACATAGCTAGTAAACCAAACGACATATATGAGCATAATTTGATATAGGATCAATATATATATATATATATATATATATATATATATATATGAAATTTTTGTAAGTTACCACTCTAATCACCATTGATATCAAAAGTTTAATTTTTTTATAATGTCTCTCTTCATTTAACTTTTTCTTGAGTATAAGACTTATAATTCTTATATCGTGTGTAAGAATATCTTGACCCTATATATATATATATATATATATATATATATAGTCTCATTACTTTGTTACTACTGTTTGGTTTAAACTCGAGCAGTGCTCAAGGGCTATTGTGAAAGCATGGTGCCTAAAATCCCATATAGATCCGAAAGTGTGGCCAAAAGGGCAACAGATTCCGATCTTAGTTGATCATTCTGTAGGGATAGTAGGAGATGCTGATGCATGGTGTAGGCTAGTCGGTTTTTCAGTTCTCGGTTTTCAATTCTCAACCGGTTCACTTGGTTCGTGAGGTTCTCTAAATGCTTCTTCTTTCTGTAGCGGGACCGTCTGGCCGAATCCCGGTTCAACTGCATGCGCCTGAGCTTTCTTTCCTCTGTCGAGTAAACCACCCGGTTTGATCCTTGTGAACCGGAGCTTGGGCTGGCCGGGTCTCCAGATTCATTAATGAGGGAAAACAGGTATTGTATTTCACTTTCTGTCAGCATGGTCTCGAGAACCGGAGGGCTTGGGAACTGGACCGCTTCGTCGTCGTGGAAGGACATGGTTGGCTTAACTGCAGCAGCAAGTAAGTAAGAAAGAAAGAAAAAAACCGGGAAATTCAAGAGTGAACCGGAGAGAGGAAGGAAGGGGAAAAGGGAGGAAATGAAGTAGAGGGGAGGGGTATTTGAAGGAGGAAGTGGGGAGACACGTGGGGTCCACTAGAGCATGGGTTTTGGAAAACAAAGGGCATATTCGTCCGAAAAAGAAAAAAATAAAAAGTAGGATTCAGATGTTCTACATTGTACGAGTGCCTTATTGATTTGCGCTTTATTAATTTCATCGAATATGAGAGAAACTTATAAAAAAAGAAAAAAATCATGTGTGGACCCATCATTTATAAAAAAATAAAATAAAAAATTAACACGAAAATTGATGTATGTGTAGGAGAAAAAAACACTCTCCTACAACATAAGAGTATATTCTCCCTTTTCATTTTAACAAAAACAAATGCTGCACTGCACACCACCAAATTCCATGCAAACTTTAATGTCAGGTGGCATGGTGGTGGTGGGGATTTAGATGGGGTAAGCTTTTTGGTTATGGTAAGAGAATTGGAGTCTTTGGGAAGATTAGGTTTAACTTAATGACGAAGGATCAAACAAAAACATATAAACAACAAACTGGATAAGAAAGTTGCCAGAAACCACAACTATTGTGCGCCGAAGTCATTTTGGAAACGCACGTTTGAGGTGAAAAAGTCAGTGAAAGTTGCCCCAACAAAAATTAAAGAGAATAAAACATTAAAATAAAGTGGAACTAACTAACCACTGCTTAGTACGTGAAAATTTGTCACTCGTTAGCCCCACCCCCATGCATCCACGCGTTAGTTAAAAGCTTCAATCATTTGGTGATTTTACACAAACCAATTAAAAGTCCAGAGATTTTCAAGGTTACTTGATCACAAATAATTAAGATTTTTTCTTATTTTTTGGGTTATACATGCATATTCAGTAAACTTTTCTCATTTGGGTGGAAGCATTGTATACTTTTTTTTTTTTATAACCCGAAGGTATCCCCATTCAACCTCCTCCAGTCACCTTGCCCTCGGGGTACGGCCCTGTAGGTTAGCCCCTCATTGGAACAACGGGTGCATTGAGTTTCGCTACCGGAGGAAGGATGAGACTAATCCCCCAACCGAGAAGGAGACATTTTCCTCTTCTGACCCCCAAAGATTTTTCAAGAATTTGAAAGATTTGAACCCATGACTCAAGCCCTTGGAGCAAAAAATTTAATTGTACAGTTTTAACAATTTGATTCTTCCTATCTATCAAAAAGTTGCTGATTAATGAAAAAGAAAGAAACGTAACTGACACTTCATCATGATAAAAATATATTTAATTTTGGTCGATTGACTATACAAATAATTTTCGGTCATCAGTAAAGTATATTGTGTCATCTGTTGAATTTTTTTCTTTAATATAAGTAAAAAGCTTTAGTTATCATAATAATATGATACGTTCTTGTTTAATAATTAAATAGAGAAAGGGCTCCTCAGATATTGCAAGCATAAATTGTCTAAATGGCCAATGGAAGTCTCTAGCAAAATTTACTAATATATATACACACATATATATATATATATATCAAGTAGCTAAATTAGATGAAAGGTATATGTATGAACAAATATACAAAAGTTACTGGCTAATTCAAAGTCTGTGGATATGAATATATTAAAAAAAATAGATAAACAGAAACAGCAAAATTCAAGATCTATCAAGCTATCAAATGTGGACGAAGACATAGAAGCATGCATACATCTATCTGTCTTGATTTATACATATCAAGTGTATTGTTTATCTACTAGTTTTTCCAAATTGATATGAATTGGTCTAACGATGGCAAAGACAGGGATATGTAAAATAACCAAAAAACTGAACCGAACCGAACCGCTCCTTAAAATAATCGGTTTTTAAAAATCAGTTCATCAACCGAACCGGTTTTTAAAGAATCAGTTTATGAACCGAACAGGATTGTAGAACCAATTTAAGAACCGAATCGGTTTTTAGAACCAGTTTAAGAACCGAATTGAATCGTTTCCGAACCGAACCGAACCGTTTTCAAACCGAATCGAATTGGATTTTATAACTTTATTTTTTAAATTTTAATTTTTTTTCTTTTCAAAAGAGGGTTGACTCAAACAACAGGTTCTGAACCGAACCGAACCGTTTCCAACCGAACCGAACTATTTAAACCAATTCAATTCGGTTTTTAAAAAAATCGAGTTCAGTTCGACACTTACAGACATTGCTAAATCTGACGTATGACCTTCAATTTATTTATTACGGAACAGAAAGGAATATTCTAGACTAGTTTTTTCTTGTTGAGCACTCTTTTGGGGCAGTTTTGTTTTGGTCGGCAGTTGTTTCCCCTGGACTGTTTGCAAATATTAAAGCAACTGCATGTGAATGGAGGATAACATGCAATCACTTCTATTGCCATTTTAGTTAACCTTGATTAATCCAATGATGCAAAAATATAATTTAACTATCACTTCTTTAAGCGTGCTAAAGTAGTAGGTTGCATGTGCTGCAAGTAAATTTAATGGAAAGAAGAATAGTACCATTTGGGTGCTTCTACTTTATCTGCTGTGTTCACTATATATGCATGGCTTGTCCCTTTAGCCACTGCTCTGTTTCCTTTGCTTTTACCTTCGCACCCTTGAGGCCGTGATAACATTACAATTTCATGATGCAATTTGTCCCCAAATTCTTTTTTTCGTTTGTTGGCCTCTCTTCGCAAACCATTACAATTTTGAAGAAACAGCTGGACGAACTCAGTGTAGAATTGCAAATATTTTTTTGAATCTTCATCCGAAATTTCCACTCTCTTATAAGTGTGAGTCTAATCTAGTATAGATAGGATTAAATATATTTGGTCATTGGTAAAGGGTGCAAAGTTATTTGACCCAGAAAATCAGTACAATTAATTATCCATAGCACTAACAATTAAGAAAAGTAGCTGTAACGTGTGTATGATTACAAAAGGAAGGGCTTACAATGTAGCATGTGATACCGAAAACAAACTACACTGCTAAACTAAATTGTTAAAAAAAATAAAAATTCTGTTCTTATAATTGTGTACTGTGGAGAGTACATACTTATAATATAAAAATTGATTTTATCCACATCAATGACAAATTTTTGAAAAGAGAAAAAAAAAATTAACTTTAATATTATAACTATATATTCTCCATAATATATAATTATGAAGAGGTGAACGGACTTAAACTTATATCCTTTAAAAGCACCAATAGTTTTCCCAATACAAAAAAAAATAGATTCTCGAGGATTATACACTTGAAACATGTGATACTGTAATCAAAATTCATGTATTCCATGTAATATATCAAATACCTAGAACAAATGGTATGCTTGGTCATTACATAACCGGACTCAGTGCGGATTGGTTCATTTTGCCAATCAGGAATCCTATTCCTAGGTGTAATGTCAATTGCCTCACCAGTCTCCAAGAGACAAGAAAATTAAAGAATCCCTTTCGGACATGCAGAAAGAAACTGCTCCTCACGTCTAGAGGAGCTTGTCATTAATGGGGGTAAATAGGCAGCTGGTTTAGTGCGGGAATTACGCTCAGGCCAGATCTTACTAGTATCTTTTTTCAGGTTTAGCATAATTTTTTTTACAAAAAAAAAAAAAAAACAGATTATAGGCCAACCTTGGCCAATAAATCTACCGGTTCATTTTTTCTGCAGTAAATGCAAATAAGTTATGTGCAATAAGTCCAATACAATATTATTTTGGGATGAAAATCATGATATTTTTTTAATTTTAATTTATTACAGAGATATTATAGTCTTTATAATTATAATTTTTTAATCCCAAAACGACGTCGTTTTGGAAGTAAATACAGATTACTTATGTGCAGTAACTGCAGAAATATTTTTTTGTAAATCTATATATCGATATATTATATATTATTTTTTATTTAAAAATAAATAGTTATTATTTAAATAATTTTAATTAATAAATATATATTATTTAAATTATTCTTTAATTCTTGCTAAGTTTAAAAGGTCTAATCTAATTTATCTTATGTCAAATTAATAGACCTGACCATTTCAGGCTAAAACGTAACCTATTTATATCCCTTATTTTTTATTTTTTGGTAAGCATTTGTATCCCTTATTTGTCATTGTTAAACTTGTTCAAGTGATTATCTATTTTGATCGTTATTCAACTAATTATTTTCCAGTTAATTTCTTTTTGTTTTAGCAGAAGAAATAGCAATTCATGAATCATCTGCATGAACTAATGTAAAATGGTAATTTTGAAAGATGCCATAAAAATTTACTTATTTCCCATCATTAGATGCTTGCAAATAAAATAAAATAAAAACACAATGCCTATTGATTTTCTCAAAAGCTACTGATATAATATTTGGTAGTAATATTATTACTCTAAGTAGAATAACTTGCATGGAAGAACCGCTGCATTATAGAGCAAGACAATCCTAATAATTAAGCAAACAAGTAATATAAACTTTTGTTATCCAAAAGATAAAACATTTGAATAGCAACATAAAATAATAAAATAAAAATATATGGATCAACCAACGAAGGTTGGCAGAGCTGAATATACCTTCCACCCACATTAGCTATGGCTTGGATTTAAGTCAACAGGACCAGGAGCAATGGATGATGCTAATTATAAAGATTAACACTAAAAAAAGTGATTATATACCTTTTTAATAAATAAATTCATCTACCTGTCCTCCCTATTAAAAGTCCCATTTTCTAGTGGCAAGCGCTGCCCGCGTGTAGTTCAGCTTCTTTGACCCAAAACTAATTTCTTTTGCATTATCCTCCCGTAAGAATTGGCTAGTAGGGACAAACAAATTTCTTTTTTATTTTTTATTTAAAAAAAAAAAAACTTACCTTAACACGAACCTGGTAAGTGGTAGTGTGGCAATTACAATAATCCAACATATATACCTACTAATATGTATTTATCAACATTTATAACCAGATTCAACAAACTACCCTGGGGTACGGGGCCCAATACCAAATATGCACACTTCTGCGCATGCACGTGCAGCATGTACCAAAGACCACTGTCAGAATAGAAACGAATTTCATAACTCAGACATTGTGTGCTCACAGATATCATCTCCATTTTGATTTTCATTGCGCCCACAGATACATTGGTCACATGTTCACTGGAGGAGCTCCCTATATATGCCAATCACATGATCATAATCAGTACCCGTCAAGTGAAAAGTATCAGTGAAATAAAATCAAAACAGTAGCAACAAAGAAATGAGAATAAAAACATGTCCCTCAGCCATTTCAGTTAGGTATGCTATTTAATTAATTCGTAATGTGATGATGTTAGAGCAACATTCCAAAACCATCGTAATGTGATGATGTTAGAGCAACATTCCAAAACCATGCAAATTGTCAAGTCCAAATGCAAATAAACATTTTAACACAGAATAATTTAAGATTATTTGCGTTACTTTTAATCTATGAATTTTATAGTAATTATGTTATTTAGGATATTCAGATATTTTCTTATTTTTAGGGATTTTATCTGTAATAAGATATTTAAGGAAATTTATATTTTATTAAGATTTTGTATCTAATTAGGATTTTTCCAAGATTATTATTATCTGTGCATTATAAATACCTTTTAGGTGTGATGGAACCCATATATTCAACAGCATTTAAACAGAAATACACAAGCAAAATAGAGAAATAACACTGATTGTATTGAAATAAAACGATGACAGATTGCCTAATTACTGATTCAAATTGAATCCACTCCAACCTATCACACTGTGTTAGTGTTACAATTCAGCAACTACAGACTCCAAAGGAATTACAATGAAATCAAAAGTAAAACACCAAAAGACCTCACTCATTCTCAAGCCAAAATACCTAGGCCAAAGAGATCCCAAGAGATCCTTTCCCACAACCCCATTCCAAATTCTCTGAATACCCCATATCACACTACACACACTCCTTTTATTCTAACGCAGAACATTCTAGGGTAGTGTTTGGTTGGGGAGAAGTGAAGATTTTGCTGGCTAAGTGCATGTGGGTATCTGATGAAACCACGTTTGGTTGAAGGTTTTCAGTAGATTTTCCCATCAAAGAGCTTTGCCTAGCAAATCAGGAAGATGACCAAAAAACGGGTATCTGCACTGTTGAGAAAGCCGTTTGAAGATGTGGAATTGCTCTTCAAAATCGGATAAGTGAAAAGGTGATGAAAGGCATGACAAGTTTACCCCTGCTTCTTATCCACACGTGAGCTTGTGATATTGGTTCTAATTTTGCTAGAGTGATTTGGGTTCTGAATTCTGATCCATTTGGTGATCTGGGTTTTGTTGAACCTCTCTTGGGTTTTTGAATCTTCACTTTTGGTTTTTGATTTTTAATTTACTTGATTGTGGGCTATCTTGAATTATTATTGTTCAGCTTTGTATCACTGAGCTTGTGTTTTGAGCTGAACTAATTACTTCAAAGTTTGAATCTTTTATTCAACATGAAAAATGGGTGTGTTTTGTTTTTGACAGAGTTGTTAAGCTGATTTGAAATTTTCAAAATAAAAGAAAATGACGAGCGGAAGTCCTGCACCTAAGGAAGGGAAGACAAAGTCAAGAAAGAACAAGATAGTTGTTGATGAGAATATGCCTTTGCTACCTAAGACTCAAGAGAGTGATGTTAAGTTTGATGATTTTAATGGAGCTTCATTTTCTGGGGCTGTTTTCAACTTGTCCACAACAATTATTGGTGCTGGAAGGATGTAATAAAACCGAGGTGTTTTTACGAGGATAGTTTTGTAATTTCATTAAGTTTTCCCATCAATATTTTATCTTCAACCAAACACATTCAGAAATTTAATTCAATTTTCCTGGTAAAATTTTGCCCAACCAAACAACTTTTTAAAACTTTCCTATCTAACTCAGTTTTCCTCCGTATCCCTAGTATTTACATTTCCCTAGTAATAAAAAATTTCTCCCGAAGCAAACACTACCTAGAAGTTTTCCTAATTAACTAACTTACCCCATTCTAATTAACTCAGGCCCATCAAGGTGCTTTATGTAATTCACACTTTTTGCATAATTAATTATTGATATTTCGTTTCCTTCAAAAAGCATCTAATTTTTGAGTCGGAGAAGCAGTCCACTCTAAGAGAACACACTAGATTTCTTAGATGAGTATCCTATCAAGAGGAATACTCTTGATTACCGTTTATTAAGGGGGTTACACTATGAAGAGGGGTACTCTTGGTTTATCAGTTAGGAGAGTAACCTACCAAGAGAAGCACTCTTGGATTGTCCTACGTCCCGCTTTCCTAAAAGCAATGTCAATTATGTCATTTCACTTAACGGTAACTGGTCAATGCAAAACCTCACCTTAAACAGAAGATCATACGCTATATATTCCCAGGGCAATGATATGGACATTAAGCTGCATTTCAAAGGTATCATCTCATCAAAATTTGAGCTGGAGGCAGAGGCAGCTGCATAAGCATGCTTTGCTGCTACTGAAGCAACAGATGCTGCTCTGCGGACAATTACGCCAAGCCCGAACCCTTTATTGGATATAACTGGAGAAGATGGGCCTGAATCCAGCTGGCTTTGATCTGACATTGCAACAGATAGACTCCATTTCATCCATGTTTCTATGTAACATTTATATAATAAAATTGGAACTTTAACTACACACAGTAGCTCCATAACACAATTGGTGAGAATAGTCAGAAAGAAAATTATTGCCTGTGAGGCTTTGATCTATCTCCTAAGTATTCAACTTTAGAAGTACTTGCTAATCTGATAGAATATAATTTAATACGCAATCACATAACATAAAACAACAATAATTATTGAAAAATGTTTCGCCAGATGACTGTTAAGTCATACTTTATATCATTTTCTTATAATAAAGAAATTCAGGGAAAGAAAATATTCTAGCATTTCAATACAAAATTCGGAAATCCCACTCATAAAAAAGTTGCCTACCTGCAACGCCAGAAACAGCTACTTCAACTTCTCCTCGACCTCCAGGACCTTTCATGTAAATCCTATCTGTTTTGCCAGGAAAATGGCCTACTGATAAAAGGCTCCCAAATCGAGACTTGCCAGCTGCAGTGCAGCAAGGGGGAATATATAACTAACTAGTGAGACAGCAGATATATGGTATGAGGCACCCAATAGCTATTTATAACATAATAAACTTGTAAATTTCACTATATAAAAGCAATTAAGTGTTATGGTAAGCATTCAAGTCAGGAAAGTCTCTTCTAAAAGAAGCAAAAAACAAAGAAGGCTACTAAGGATTAATCTACGGCATCGAACTGCATCATTACATACGAAGATCCATAAATAGGATTTATGAAATATCATAAAATGGCTGAGCACTATTGTCGTTTTAGCACGGATGAATAAAATATCTCAACTATAGTTAATGAGTCGTAAAAGTTTCACAGGTTCCAAAGACATTACATTACATATCAAGTCCAGATCAGGGATACATCCACATCCAAATATCTTTGTAAAAGTGCAAAACACTGGTGACATAAGATGTCAAATGTGCAAAAATATGTCCCCAACCATTCGCTTTGTAGATAAGACATTCAAAAACATTGCTGAATTATAAAAGAAACAAATATTTAAACAGAGGGTACTGTAGGAAAAATTACCATCATATGCATCACGAACCATCTGATAGCTGACAAATCCTGAGAAAAGGGTAAGCTGCAAATCAGAGATACCAGAGAATCAGAGTGTCTAAAAATTAATTATTAAAGAACTTCTGTGCTGGAGTATCGTTTGTGGATCCTCTCATTTAAGAATATACTAAGATACATCAGGGAGAAAGTATTGAAAATAATACTCCATTCATCCATGAAAAAAGGCATGTTTGCAGTGACTTTGTTGTATCGCTCATACATTTTTGGTTGCAGAAGGAACCAAGTTTAGACACTATTCAAACTTGCATTTACTTTTTCTATTCATGGGTTAACAGAGAGCGTCTCAGAAAAAGTCACGGCAATATTAAAACCCATTAGGAACTAACATGGATTTTGTCTTATTTTCTATACCCAAATTGTCTGTAAACAGCAAATTTCATCTGTTTAAGACCTGAAGTTCTTCTTTCCACTGATTTTAATTTTCTAAATAGCAGATACATACGAATGTAGTAAGAGTAGCTTCAACTTTAAATGTCCACGCTGTATTCAGCAAAGACGTAAAGACAATAATTCACATTTCAATAATAAGCAAAAGCGCTATCTGAGCACTGCCGTGCCATGAAGCACCGATACTCCGATTTTTTTTTTTCCAACGTATCCGATACGCGTATCGGAAACGTATTATATCGTAACGACGAATTAATGGTCGTATCGAGAACGTATTTGGAATGTATCGAAAATGCCGTGTCGGAGTCGGTGCTTCATAGCTGCCGTCTATGTAGCACCGATACGACACGCGACACGTGACACGACACGACACTCCGACACGTCAATCCTAAAAAATTATGGATTTCGACACGTTGGGACACGTTTTAATATTAAATAATATTTTTAATTTATATAGTTTATATTTCATTTAATATTTAATAATTTAACAAAAAAATGAAACTAAATTAATAATACCCATCAACACGTTATAAAGATGGAAGCTTTAATAAAAAAAATAAAAACTGGGATGAGAGAGACATAATATCAGATAGAGAGATCAAATCATATTAGAGAGAGATCAGAGAGAATGAGATACAATAAGAGCGTAATAGGAATTGACAACAATGATGCTAAGATGCTCTCTTATCTACTTAAGGGGAAAAAAGACAAAAAAAATAAAATTGATATGATCATGTGGAAGCTTTATTAATATATTTTAATTTTTAAAAAAAAAAAAAATTAAAAAAAAATTTAAAAAAATTAAAAAATTACGAAAATGCCATTTGACCGTGTCGGACACGGTCAAATTCACGTGTCGGAATGGTCAACGTGTCGGAAAAAGTCAACCGCGTGTCCGACACCGTGTCGGAGCGTGTCGCCGTGTCGGACCCGACTCTTCCTGTTTTTACAAGTGTCCGTGCTTCCTAGGCTGCCGTGCTCAAAAGTGACATTTGCTTCAAGTGCATATTTCATTATTAAAGCACATAAAAGCAGTATACAGTCTATACTACGCAGCATCTGAGTAAAACAGGCAAATGAGGTATGAAGAACAATTAATCAATTAAAAAATATCTAGACTAGAAAGCACTAATCAGAGTTTCAAAAAGTTCAAAAGAAAATCAATTCAATACAGTAACTGAGAATTAATCAAACCTTAGTATCCTTTTTCTTAGCAGAACAAGTATCAACTTCCAGAGAAGAGTTATCACTAGTACTGCAATCATTGGACACCTTTTCCCTTGGAAATGCTGCCCCATCATGTGCGTTAAGAACAACACAAAAGCAATGATCTTTATCAGTCAAAACCTGCGGTAAATGAAATGACCGAGGCTTATTTTATGAAGTGATCAGAACCAGAATGCAAAAAATATTTTATGATCTGTCTATTTCTAAATAAGAGGCAAGTAAAGAACAATGAAACAGGAGCAAGACTTCTTTCTGAGAGAAAATAAATAAAACATGACAACGTGAATAAAGATTTTAGCACCTACAATAATCAAAATTTCCAGCTCATAACTGCACAACATAACAATTAGCAATTAACAAGAGCAGCCATTAATCTGCACCAAAGTTATTGAAAATTATACATTTTTTTAATGAAAGTTTCACCACATGTAAATAAAGAATGGAGCATTCAGGTAACGTTTTTGTTAATATGATACTTGTAGCAGTGGTAAAGCTCCTTTGTAACTAAAAGATCATGGGTTCAAATACAAAAAACAAACATTTTGCAAAAATGCAAAGTTAAGGTTGCGTACAAGAATTTCTTCATCCCTACCTTCACAAGTCGGGGTTTCATTTCATGGGGAGTTATTTTATGAAACTATCAAGATAAGGCAAAGCATATTTCAAGTACTATTCTTGGACGTCTTAGTTAATTACAAAATGTGAAACACAAAGGATATTGAATACTTAAAGACTCCCTACATGGCAATGCAATTTAAAGTTTAACAATAACTTACTAAAATGGTATATTACCACAGCATCAAATGTGGAGTCAAAATCATCAATTGCAAAACAAATATCCGGATAAGCAGGTGTTGTTTCCACTTCCTACACACATCAATGGCCGTGTAATTGTCAATAAAATTACAAAAATGTCAACTAAAGATTGTATTCCTTTTATCTCCCCAAGGATATATAAAAAAGAGAGGTATACTTGCCTTTTTAGAGTCCAATTGAAAATTTACGCGACTTGGAGATGCATAAACAGTCTTCACAACCTGAGAAAGTGCAATGGGCCATGTTGCCAAATCATAACACATTTTATACATATATTTAAATAGAGTTTCAGATATCTTGAACTTCCAAGACACCACTGTTGAGTCTATATTACTGGGAAACAACTGCATTAGCTTAAAGTTTCACAAAAAAAGGGACCCTACAATCCAAAATCATAAAAATAGTGCCTTATTTTCAACTTCACAAACACCAACAATGGGTTGATCACAGAAAAGAACAACGAATGACAGACACGCACAGCCTCAAAACCATAGCTATTTTAAAGGGACAAAAGTACTTTTATCAAAAAACCAGATGTGTTAAAAAACATAATGCTGTAGGATGAAGAAGGGAATATTAGAACTATGAAGGAATTAAATTATGGATACAATTCACAGTAATTGGGAAAAGTTGAGAGCTAGGGTTCCAGGAAATCCTTGATCAGAATGTCAACAAAATCAAGATCAAGAACAGAGGTAGAAGGAGAATCTATTAATCTGACAATTACAGTATCTAGAAATCACTACCAGTAAGAGAAAGAATCACACATTCAAAATCTGAATGCACTCAAACTGAAATCATCATTTACTAAAAGTGGCACAAACAACCCTAATGGGCCTTGCTAAGACAATTACTCAAAATAACTAAAAATGATTTAAACAGCCCAAAAGACTGACTAAAAGACAGAAATAAAAGCCTGAATAAAACCTAAAGAGCTAGACCTCCATTGAAGAAACTAAGGCACACAACCTGCCAAAGCAGTAGCTTGAACAGTGCACACTCCCCGTTAAACCCGACTAGCGAGTGTGGGGTGAAGACAATCCTTGTACGCAACCTTACCCTTGCATAATTGCAAATAGGCTGTTTCCTGGATTTGAACCCATGACCTTTCAGTCATGAAAGAACAACTTTACCATTGTTCCGGTTCCAGTAGCTTGAACAGTGTCTAACTGCAAAAATCAATATTTCCAAACAGGACGTGCTTCACTATCATTCCACCAAATAGGGCTTGGGGTTGATAAATCTGCCCCTTTTAATACCTTAAGCTGATACATATTGCAAGATTTGTAAATTTAATTTTTCTTCTGGATATTCACAAACAAAGAAGGTGGAACTAATAAAAAGTAAACCAAAACTTTTCTTTTATAAACACTACTAAGTAGAGGAAGTGAAGATAACTCAATTGTTAGACAAAGATTCATTACACTACATTTACCTTATAAATCGGGGATAAAGGTGTATCCTGCCCAGCTTGATGGTTCTGAAGAACCTGGTGACTAGAGAAATAGATAGTTCGAATCAGATTGCCTGGATAAATGTCTATGATTATGAAGAACAAGCAAATAATAACCCTAAACTGAAAAGTTTTATAAAGCTTATGCAAACCCTTTCATGGTCTTTTAAAAAAAAAAAAACATACAAGAGTTTTCTACTTTAAAGTTGCAGAATGTTTCAATCAGAATTTAGAAAGTTACTCTAATTATGACCAAGAAATATAATGACCCAATATAAATTAGTATAAAAAAACTGATTAAACTGAAATTGACACTGGTATTTGTCATAAAGAAAACTTGCTGACCAGAAATGGCCATATAAGGATACAATCATACAACTTATCAATCTTGGTAACATTTTGACAAAACAAGTTAAATTAGGAATCCATTCTCCGTAGACCCTGCACAAATCAATTGATGCGTGCAAATGACAAAGAAACAAATGAAATCAGTTAAAGGCAACCTGAAACTTAAAAATTAGGCACCGTGAAACAAAATTGTGGACAGGAAATTAAGGAAAGAAAATCATTACCTGCAAATTGCAACAGTTACACTGAATGATGTATGAGCAATTAAATTCAAGTAAAACGAACGCCTCCAGTCCACATCTATAGAAGTTTCGTCAACTAAGTTGCTCAACTGGTGGACAAAAGAGTGAACAAAATTATTTGGCATCACAATGGATGGACAACCAAATCCTATGTAAAAAGAGTTATCCAATAAGCCTATAGAATTTTAGCAATTAAAAAATTGCTAAAATTCTATAGGCTTATTGGATAACTCTTTTTAGAATTGGTTCAGAAAGTAAATAATGTCATTGCACATAATCTGTTAAACACCATAAAGCTATCAATTCCTGCCACAATCTAAATCGTATTATCACAAGGACAACTACTATGAAGCTAGAAGTTGTGCTAAGCACATTCTTCAAACAAATTAACATGAGGCCTAAACAAAAATTCTAGGTTAATTTATTTTATTTTATTCTAAAAAGGCAACCCTAGATCCTCTTTATGAACAAAGTTTAAGCCAGAACCAAAAAATGATATTACATTAGCATGCTGGTTTGTTGTACGCAATTTTGACAGCGTTTAAAAACCAAATAACCATTAGTTTCAAAAAAAAAAAACAAATAACCATGAATTCCATTGACACTCTGATAGGACCCAATTGCGTAAGGCCCAATTGGGCAAAGTCTATGTAAGAGATAAAAGGAGAAAAAGGGGGTTGGTGACCCAAGGAACTTTGGCCCAAGAAAACAATGATAACCAAGTGGTTATTGCTGAGTCACACAATCTGTTGGGAAGCAATGCAGTCCCACGCATGGCAAGTTAGTTAGAAGAGTGAGTATTAGTAAGGAAGTGGAGGGGGGTGTGCAGTACCAAGGGGTCATTCTGTTAGTGCTCTTTTCTGGGTGAGGGAAGCAAGGGCAACCCTTATTGTTACTTTTCTTTTCTTGTAAACTCTGATCCATAGCAGTACTATGGAGAACCAGATATAGTTTCCTTGATTTGTAAGACTGGAACATCAATACTAAAGCATATTCAGAGTTATTTCTTGCATTTAGTTTTGTGTTTGTATCAAATTGGTATCAAAGCTCCGTCTGGGAGCTGGGGTATGGTCAGAACGAGAAAAATGGAGGGAATGGAAGAACGGGTTAGACGCAGCGAGCAAGCTCAGGGAGAGTTGATGCGAAGAATGGATGCTAGCGACGCTAATCAGGCTGAAATCATCCGTCAACTCAGAGAAATAGGTGCCGGAATTGAACAAATCCGGGCAGAAGAATTTCGACAGAGGCCTCGACGCGGACACGGTCAAGGTGGGGGAAACGGTTCGGAAGGATCTCAGGGAAGTCATAGAGGCGGAGGTTATATGGATCATAGAGTGAGGAAACTAGACATGCCCATTTTTTCAGGGGAAAACGCTTACGCCTGGCTCAGCAAGGTAGAAAGGTACTTCCAAGTTAATGAAGTGGAAGATGATGACAAAGTTCCGACGGTCATGTTGGTCCTGGAGGGAGAAGCCCTGAACTGGTACCGATGGTGGGAGCTGGATCAACCGGACGCGAACTGGCAGCAATTCCGGCGGGAGGTGCTAAGCCGTTTTCAACCGGAGTTGTTGGACAATCCTTATGGTCCTCTTTATTCGTTGAAGCAGAAGGGATCGGTGGAGGAGTTCAGGAGGGAGTTTGAGACGGTGGTGGGAACCATGAGGTACACGGATGATGAAATGTTGAAGGGAGCGTGGCTGAGCGGTCTCAAGCTGAGCATACGTCAGGAAGTTCTCATGAATCCTGGGCTGAGTTTATCCTCCATGTTAAAGTTGGCCCAAAGAATTGACCAGGGAAATGGGGCTTGGACGGAGGAAGGAGTGAGCCCATTTGGGCCCAAAGTGGTCACTGGCCCTTTTAAAAATAGTGGCCCAGGGGGATCCTACAAGGCCCCATTTCAGAAAATATCTCCTCATAACTCAACAACCGCGAGTCCGAGCAGCAGCGTGGGAAGCACGAAAACCCATGCCCTAGGTCGTGGAGGAGCGGCAGCATCTCAGGGGAGTTCGACGGCGAATCAAGGGGGTTTTCGTCGGATCTCGAACGCGGAGGCGGCGGATCGGAGACAGCGAGGACTTTGCTTCCATTGTGAAGAGAGGTGGTCACCGGAACACCGTTGCGCAAACAAGCAGCTACATCTCCTTATCTTGGACGAGGAGCCTGATGACGAAGCGGACCAGGGGACGGATCAGGCTGAGGGGAATCGCGAGACGACGCAGACGGAGGAGGAGCGGCCGTTGCAACTGGGGTTGCACAGTATGATGGGCCTCACGTCAAATCAGTCGATGAAGGTTTGGGGGGAAGTGAGGGGAGAAAAGCTAGAAGTGCTCATCGATTGCGGAGCCTCCAGTAATTTTGTCAAAGCAGAGGTGGCACGGAGGTTGGGAATCAAGGTGGACACTATTCCGGTGTTCCACGTAATAGTGGGGGATGGACATAAGGTGGAATGTACGGGGGTGTGCCGAAAGGTGAAGATCCGAGTTCAAGGCCATGAAATAGTTCAGGATCTGTTCTTGTTCGCACTTGGGGGAGCTGATATTGTGCTGGGTATGGACTGGTTACAAGAGTTAGGGGAGATACGGGCAAATTTCAGGGAAATGACACTCAGGTATGGGGAACAGGGCAAGGAGGTAGTCATCAAAGGGGATCCGTCCCTATCCAGAACCCTTTCCTCCCTGAAAGCCATGTCTAAGGCCCTTTTAAAAACGGGCCAGGGGTATTATGTTGAAAACGAAGGAGCCATTCCAGGAGAGGAGACAGAGAGCTCTTCCCTTCAGAGTGGAAGGAATTAGCAAGGCTCTTGGAGGAATTTGAAGATGTGTTTGCTAAACCCACGGGAATTCCCCCTCAGCGCACTAGGGATCATTCGATCGTGTTAAAACCAGGAAGTGAAGTGCCCAATATCCGTCCATACAGGTATCCGTTCTATCAAAAAACTGAAATTGAGAAATTGATTGCTGAATTGTTGACGGATGGGTTCATCAGGAATAGTGACAGCCCCTATTCCAGCCCTGTTATCTTAGTTAAAAAAAAAGATGGCAGCTGGAGAGTGTGCGTTGATTACAGGGCGTTGAATAAAAATACGGTGCCCAATAAGTTCCCAATTCCAGTGGTGGATGAGTTGTTGGATGAATTAGGGGGGTCTAGCTGGTTCAGTAAATTAGATCTCAAATCTGGGTATCATCAAATTAAGATGAAGGAAGAGGACATTCCCAAAACAGCATTCCGAACTCACGAGGGTCATTATGAATACTTAGTGATGCCGTTCGGACTCACGAATGCACCGTCTACTTTCAATGCTCTGATGAATGAGGTATTAAAAAAAATTTTAAGGAGATTCGTACTGGTATATTTCGATGATATATTAATTTACAGTAAGGACTCCCTGGAGCATATTGACCATCTTCAAGCAGTATTCTCAGCCTTGAGAGAACACAAGCTGTTTGTGAACAAAAAAAATGTAAATTGGGTCAAAGAAAGATTGAATACCTCGGGCATTTCATCACGTCAGAGGGGGTTAGCGCGGACAACAACAAAGTTCAAGCCATGGTAGATTGGCCGAGCCCTCAGAATGTTAAGGCATTGCGGGGGTTTTTGGGACTCACGGGTTATTACCGTAAGTTTGTGAAGGACTACGGAAAAATTGCTCAACCGTTGACCCAGTTGCTAAAAAAAAATGGGTTCAAATGGGATCCCACAGCTGAGGCTGCGTTTCAGCAGTTAAAAGGGGCAATGATCCGGATGCCTGTATTAGCTTTACCGGATTTTTCAAAGTTGTTTACAGTGGTGACTGATGCTTCTGGGAAGGGGATAGGAGCAGTACTTATGCAGGAGGGGCGTCCGTTGGCTTATATTAGCCAAGGATTTTCCAAGACAGCATTGAGCAAGTCAGTTTATGAGAAGGAATTGATGGCCATTGTGTTTGCGGTTAAAAAATGGCGTCCTTATTTGTTGGGGAGGCATTTTGTAGTTAAAACAGATCAAAAAAGCCTTCGATTTTTAATGGACCAGAACGTGCTTGGAGAAGAACAACAACGCTGGGCATCCAAATTACTGGGCTATGATTTTGAGATTCAATTTCAACCAGGAAAAGAAAATGTAGTAGCCGATGCTTTGTCACGTCCCATGTGTTATTCACTGTTGGCACAAGTTCAGCTGCCCGAGTTGGAGGAGGTCGATAAGGAGGTTCAAGGGGATCCAAAGCTGCGAAAAATTATCCAAGCTTTGATGCTGCAGTCGGACGCTCAGGAGGGGTTCAAACTGGCGGGAGGCCGCTTGTTTTATAAGGAAAGGTTAGTGCTATCCTCGTCTTCTAGATTCATACCTGTGATAATGCATGAGTTTCATGACTCTACGGTGGGGGGACATTCGGGTTTTGCTCGAACATATAACAAGGTGCTGGGATTGGTTTATTGGGAAGGGATGAGGAAATACATTCAACAGTATGTCAAGTCTTGTGCGGTGTGTCAACAAAACAAGGTGCAAAATCTGTCACCGGCCGGTTTGTTGCAACCGCTACCCATCCCCTCACAAATCTGGTCTGAAATTTCTATGGATTTTATTGGAGGGCTACCACGTGCTTTTGGGGTTGACACCATTTTTGTTGTGGTGGACCGTTTGACGAAGTATGCACACTTTATGGTGCTGTCCCACCCTTATTCAGCACGTGAGGTAGCTGATTTGTTTTGTAAGGAGGTGGTTCGTTTACATGGGTTTCCGTTGGTAATAGTATCTGATAGAGATAAGGTGTTCTTAAGCAAATTCTGGTCTGAATTGTTCAAGGCAGCAGGGACGAAATTACATTATAGTACAGCTTATCACCCGCAGTCTAATGGGCAAACGGAGGTGGTTAACCGTGGTTTGGAAACTTACCTCCGTTGCTTTTGCGGGCCTAAACCTAAAAGCTGGCCTCGATGGTTACATTGGGCAGAATTCTGGTATAATTCCACTTATAAGGAATCCACCGGAATGACACCATTCAAGGCCCTATATGGCATTGATCCTCCTCACTTGCTGCGTGTTGGAAATAGTTTTGCGAAGGTGGATGCGGTATCTTCCTTGCTGGCCGAACGGGAGATTATATTGGAAGATTTGAAACGGTCCTTAGAGAAAGCTCAAAATAGAATGAAGGCTCAAGCCGATAAGAAGCGAAGAGATGCCCAATTTGCCCCGGGGGATAGAGTGTATCTTCGGATTCAACCGTATAGGCTAAAGACCTTAGCAACAAGGATTAATGAGAAGTTGAGTCCCCGTTATTATGGACCATTTGTTGTGGAAGATAAGGTTGGCCAGGCTGCCTATCGACTGACTTTGCCGGCAGGGTGTAAAGTACATCCGGTATTTCATGTGTCATTACTTAAAAAAGTCGATCCTTTGGTGAGTAATGTCCAACCATTGCCCGACGGCATGACATCCGAATGGGAGTTAAGAGTGCAGCCGGAGGGAATTCTTGATTGGAGGCGTGATCCACAGGGCAAGGTTCAGGTGTTGGTCAAATGGGGGGGTCTTCCCGAATTTGAAAATTCTTGGGAGGATTTTGTTACTTTGGACAATCAATTCCCGGAACTCCACCTTGAGGACAAGGTACTTATTGTGGGGGGGAGTATTGATAGGACCCAATTGCGTAAGGCCCAATTGGGCAAAGTCTATGTAAGAGATAAAAGGAGAAAAAGGGGGTTGGTGACCCAAGGAACTTTGGCCCAAGAAAACAATGATAACCAAGTGGTTATTGCTGAGTCACACAATCTGTTGGGAAGCAATGCAGTCCCACGCATGGCAAGTTAGTTAGAAGAGTGAGTATTAGTAAGGAAGTGGAGGGGGGTGTGCAGTACCAAGGGGTCATTCTGTTAGTGCTCTTTTCTGGGTGAGGGAAGCAAGGGCAACCCTTATTGTTACTTTTCTTTTCTTGTAAACTCTGATCCATAGCAGTACTATGGAGAACCAGATATAGTTTCCTTGATTTGTAAGACTGGAACATCAATACTAAAGCATATTCGGAGTTATTTCTTGCATTTAGTTTTGTGTTTGTATCACACTCCAATGCCTATGCTAACACTTTTCACCTTAAAAATAGAATTGGCTCACAAAGTAAATAATGTCATTGCACATAATCAGTAAATACCTTAATGTTATCAATTCTTATCACAATCCAACTCATACTACCCCATGGTCAACTACAATGAAGCCAGAAGTTATGCTAAGCTCATTCTCAAACAAATTAACATGAGGTCTAACCTAAAATTCTAGTTTTTTTCTTCTTCTTTTTTAAGGCAACCAGAGATTCTGCCTGAGAACAAATTTTAACCCAGAGGAGGTCAGACCAAAAATTGACATTACATTAGCATGCTGGTTCGTTATAAGCAATTAATAGTGTTTAACAGTTAAATATCCATGAATTCCATTGACACTCAAACAACTATACGAACAGCTTCCACCTTTGATTGAATGAAATAGGGGTGAAGAATAAATCTATAATAAACATTTTTTTCCAACATGTTTTTGCTCCTTTTTGCAGATGCAAATGATTCAGACAGAAAGATAAGTTAGAATACTAGTCTGATATCTATGAAGGACACAGGGAACAAGAGTCTATGTAGTGTGAAGTACATTAACAATAAGCACTAGATAGTAAATACTGTTTGAACTTCAGCAGAACTCACATAACTAGTCTCTCTCTCTGTGTATACAAAAGAGAGCGCCAATAGATTTTAATGTTGAATTTACCTTAGGTGCCCACCTGCGTACAAAATAAGGATCTACACTATCTGCATTACCAGAACCTTGGGAACCCTGTGGGAAAAGACTTCTAAAAGGATCAACAATATTGCTTCCAATCAAACTTTACAAGAAAATAATTATAATAATAATAACCTAAGGATTGTAAATCATTATAACCCCAGGTGAAAAAAGATAAACAAATCAACCCAAAAAAATTGAAGTCAGAAAAGATATACCAGTTTTCTGACAAAGAAAACGAGATCATCATCTTGGCGTCCCCTTGACTCCTTTCCACGGACAAAATACAAATCAAAGACATCATGCCAAAACTTCATATCCATTTCGACATCAGGAGCATCTTGCTCCTCAACTACCGTTTTCCCTATCAAGTTGGAGTGCTTCTTCACCATGCTTAACAATTCACACCTTAGGAACAAAAATAGGAAATAAATTAAAAAGAAAAAAAGAAAAAAAAAAAGAACGCACGATGCAGCATATCATGTGAGGTTCAATTTGATACCACAATCGAATTATAAAATTGGATATGAAATGAGGAGACAAACAAGAGAGAGAATGAGATCGCGAATGTACCTTGAGGGGGTTTCGCCTCCATCGCCAAGCATTTCTTCTGAGCAGCTTTTTCACTCACTAAAATTAATGGTTAAGAGAACTAATCTAGTCTAGGGTTTATGACCAAAATTCGTAGGCGATTTGATACTACCACAGCCAACGCAGTACTATTTTCTATTCCTAACCGTGCGCCAGAGGCAGGAATGGAGCAGTTGTTCGGTGCTTACGCACGCCAACTTTTGGTTCTTTGCCATATTAACAGTCATGTGTTACAAACTTGTCTCTACTGCCAACCGAGTCGTTGTAGTATAGTGGTGAGTATTTCCGCCTGTCACGCGGACGACCCGGGTTCGATCCCCGGCAACGGCGATTTTAGATTTTTTACGATTTTATTTTTTTGGTTACACAAAGGGGCAGAAACAAAATATCAAACACTAGCAGAAAGCCAGGAACAAACATCATCCTGTATTTCTCCAAACAGCCACCTTATTTTTTTGAGGATTAACTCAATACATACTTGTATATTTCTTCTTCTTCTTCTATATATAGTCAAAGACCCCTTAGGTTAGCTTCAAATGACTAGGATTAAATTGTTCCCTCAACTATCTTAAGCCTATGTTAATCATTTAATTTAACCTTGTTCCATGTGACTTATGTCTCATCATAAATGTGGGTAAATAAATCAATCAGGTTATAGAAATTTCCGCTGTGTGTTAAGCTTTTGACAATGTTTGAAACACAAAATATAGGAATAGTGAGGTTTTAAACTTTTTTTTTTTATTAAAAGGAACATGTACGTTTTTTGAATAGGGTTTGATGTTTGTCATTTTAAATGATAGTTATGTCATTTTAAAAGAAATTGACACAAAGAATGAAAATCATAATGAGAAAGTGAGTGATTTTTTTAATTTAAATTTTAAATACAAAAATATTATTTTGTGTCTATCTCTTTTAAAATGACATAATTTTATATCATTTTAAATTATATCATTTAAAATGATAAACATTTTTCTCATTTGAATATGAGCTTAAATCATACTTGATAAAAGTTTATCCTCTTACTGCTGTTCTCATTTTAAAGTTTTCTAATTGAGTTCTGGAATATCCAAACTTGGTGAGTAATGATATATAATTTCGTGACAATTAATTCTTTAAATATCCTGTTAATTATTTAAACGGTAAACTAAATATAAAAAAAAACAAGAAGAAGAACAAAAAAAAAGAGAAAAGTTTTGTTATCAAAAATAAAATAAAAAAAAGTTTAATATTTTGAATATTTTATGTTTTGTGTTTTTAATATTTAAAAAGATCATTAAGTGCATTGTTTGAGTAGATATAAAATTATTCAATATGAAACTAT